>ML976987.1:887153-911480 GCA_010015675.1 Byssothecium circinans
CCAATTTGTATAGGACTAGATTGACTTGAATGAATTGGGTTTTGCAATCAATTCAATCAATCTTATCAATCCAGATGGCTTGTTGCGGACTCTGGCGCCTAGATGTAGATAAGAGGGATAGAGAGATAGAGAAGGCGTGAGGATCTGCAAGTCCTCGCTTTTTTCCCGGAGGGTGTGCTAGTTAACTACTAACAGGCACAAGAAGCAACGGCTAACCTAGTTTAGATAAGTCTAGTTTTTCCCAATTGACTCACCAGCCAAATTTTCCGGAGGTCGGCCAACTACCCCTCCTAGCAACCCCTCTACATCCCCTCCTATTACTAGCCCTTATCTTGTCTAATATCTAAGAGCTTTAGTTATAGACTTTTCTAATTAGGAGTGTGTAATAGTTTTTACTGCTATGCTAGCTTACTAGTGTAGTGATTACATGAGCGGAACGTTTGATTTATAGCATACATGTACCCCCACTTAGAGCTTGTGGCAACCAACACTTCTTCTTAGACACACACACTTACGATACATAAAAAACAATTGCCCATGCTCCCTTCCCGTCCGAAACTCATACCAAACCTCACACAGCAAAGATCCATCGTAATGGCCTCTCAAAAATCCAACATCACACTCTACACTACACAGACACCTAACGGCATCAAGATATCCATCACGTTGGAAGAGCTTGGGTAAACAGTGCTCATTAAATAGCCGCTAGATATAATGATAATGTATGTTGACAACCTGCAGTCTTCCCTACAAAGTCGAGAAGATCGAAATCTCCAAAAACACGCAAAGGAGCCATGGTTCCTCGCGATCAATCCAAACGGTCGTATTCCCGCTCTAACCGACACTTTCACAGATGGTCAAACCATCAATCTCTTCGAATCAGGTTCCATCATGCAATACCTTGTAAAGCGGTATGACACTGAGCACAACATCAGCTACCCAGAAGGATCGCGGGAGTATTACGAGGTTAACAGGTATGTATCATGGCGTTTCTTGTCGAGTCCATTAACCTACGTACTAATGATGCCATAGTAAGCAACATGATTCTCTCTGATGTCTACCTAAAGATCTACTTCCGCATACGAGGTACCTCTGAAGGGTTCCAAAACTTGCTAGCATCGCTTCCTCTCTCCTTAGACTGGCAGTTTTTCCAGAACGCAGGAGTCCGGCCCATGCAAGGCCAGGCAACCCACTTCAACCGTTATGCTCCTGAGCGCATCGAGTACCGTGTGAACCGTTACGTGAATGAAACCCGTCGATTGTATGGGGTGTTGGACAATCATCTGTCTACCAAGAAGAACCCCTATCTGGTGGGTGAGAAGTGCACCATTGCAGGTATGTCAGGTCAAAACCGTCACCACAAACTCGCACACGTTTCCATCTACAATGACCATTCATGGCCGATCTATCACCTTGGTGGACCTATTTACTTTACATTCGACATTACAAACTTCTGCACTTTCTCCGTCGCCGTAATCGTTCCAGCAGATTTATTTGGTCTAGATGATTGACACATAGCGTAGATATCGCACACTGGGGCTGGGTGGCAGCCGCTGCCTGGGCTGGAGTTGACATCGAAGAGTTCCCTGCCCTGAAGGCTTGGGAAGAACGCATGGTACACACGACCCTTTCTCTTCCACACCTCGTGCTCTCCAATAAGCCTCGTCACAGGCAGCACGACCAGCGCTGGAGAAAGGCCGCCATGTCCCCGACCCGCACACCATCAAAGAATTCCTCAAGAACAAGGCCGAAGCCGATAAACACGCCGCCGCAGGGCGAGAGTGGGTCCAAGCCGGCATGGAAGAAGATGCCGCGAAGGCCGGCCAAAAGTGAAGACATCTCTTTCTACATTATTGTTTCGCAGATAGGGTCTGTCTGAGAGTTCACCGGCGATTCCAAGGACTCAGTGCATGGCCGATAGCGAGAGCGACGCTGGGAAAAGTGGACAGCGCGTCGAGACCGACGATGCATAAAAGCTCCACATTATGCTGTGTATGCAGTACGTAACGTCGACTAAGTTGGGTATAACGCCAGTCTTAAGCTTATTCGATATGTGCGGTGTCATATAGCCTTCCATTGTGAAGTACCCTATAGCACCCCTATTAAGGTTACTCATCTCCTTTCCCAGTGCCCTATCTACGTGGGCAATCAGAGTCGTTATGCATCCTTGTAGCTCTGTTCAGGTCATGCACTCGTACTTTTCTGTTTTCTCCTCCAGCTCGCTTTCGGGAACCCCGCCGTTGGTTTTACCCCTCTTTTCACCTGTTTGCACCTCTGCTGGTTCCCTTGCCTTCTATCTAGACTATCTGACTATGAGTACAAGATCGCGATATGAGAAAGTATCAAGATCCCTCTCGCGGGTAGCTTGCGTAAAGTTCACTTGCCTGGTCTTGGTTTTCGATAGCTCGGATCCACCGAGGCTATACACTGGTACCGACTCGCACTTCCGGACCACTAACCAAATCCGTTGCAATAGCGGAATCTAAAGGACTTTTTTTGGGACTAGTAAGGCATGGAACATCCCCTAATGTCTTTTCCCGCCCGCTGTTGATCCCATGCCGTCTCACTATGCCATTCAAGCGAGATTCCGAAGGCGCTTCATGGAAGTGAGAGGAAAGTATTGCCGACACGCATGCGATGGATTAGAATAGGAAAGGTCTCTCCTGTGTCCTTCCTTATCAGATGTATGGTCCTTCGTGTAACACGCACCTGACAGGTAAGTGATGTAAAGTCTCTCGTGAGAAGACTCAAATCTCGAAAGCGAGATCACTGGACCACAAAGACATCCACCGACAAATATCTATGCTGTCAACCACTCCATCCGAGCATAACCACTCTACCCGCTCTCCAAGCTACAACAAATACATACTCCCAGCACCATCCACCCTCACAGTCCCCAGGCACACTTCGTCATTCTCGATTCAATCACGCTTCCCAATCAACGAGACCAATCCGCTTCCAAGCCCACCAGGAGAGGACAAGCGAAAAGAGTCCGAAGTCAACCGAGCTCATCCAATCTCAATAATAATGACCACAACACTCCGTCCCCGGCCTCGCCATCCGATTCGCCACCATACAGTCCGAAGCCACAGCTACAGGAAACACTAAGGCTATAACAAACCCACATATTCCCCGTAGGACCAAGGTACATGTACACCAAATAAAATCTAGTCCCTAGGTCCGTTCTTAGCTGCAGTAACGTCACTGTCAGTCTCGACTCAACACCAATCCAGCCATCGCATGCTCATGCTCCCCACAAAGATCTTCCACCCCGCCACTGTTGTACTGCATACATCTCCCCACCATGCATCACCATACATTTCGCATCACCCCCTTCCACCTCGCCTCTAGCTAGCCTGCCTTGCACACTCGTTACAGCTACCTGCAGCGCGTCCCTCAATCTACGTGCAGCCGAAGCGGCTAAGGTATACCTCCGCAGCAAAGGCAGAACGGCCAACGGCTTTCCACCCCAGAAGAAAAGAAAAGAAAAGAACGGGCGTGGCACCGCGCCGCATCGCGCCGTTTGCAGTCTTCGTTGCATGTTGCTGCATGTTCCTTCTTAAGCTAAAACATATAACATTAGTCCCGGAGTATAAGAAGAAGCCCAAGTGCGCTTGTCAACGCCGCTGCTGCTGCTGCTGTTGCTGCTGCGCGTTAGATATAAGCGTTTTCGCCATCCGCTGGCAGCCAGGGACGGTTTTGATGTGGTGTACTGCAGCGTAGCGTAAGTGTTTTGTAATAGCTGGACTGCTTCGGGGTTTTCCATGTGTAGATGAAGTGAGCATGCATGTTCGCATGCTTGCAGTGAAGGTACCTTGAGTGGTGTTATATGAGCATGCCACCCCACCCCGACCCCGACCTCCCGGCGCAAAAATCCATATATTAAAACCTGGGGAAATACTATGCAAGGCAAAAGTATCCATGCAGCTCCCGCCTACATATGCATGTGAAAGAGCCGTACCACCTATTAGGCACAGAAAGAGCCGCACTGTCAACCAAAAGAAAGTCCCTTCTTGTCAGCCACGCGCGCGGACTGCATCGCTTCCAAATCAGCCCTGCACCTTCGGTACCGCGGAATGGCTATTCTCGTACCTCCATTAATACCCATGCATACGCGTCGAGCCCATATAATAACGAATTCTCCAATATGAAAAGCTGCCCAGGTCCTGGGTCGGCATTGCGTCGTCGGCATCGCAAAGCGTTACTGTAATAAGGTACTTGTTAAATGCGCAGCCGGGGTCGCAGCGGGAGTGGTCGGAAGTCGGGGGTTCCGAGTCAGGATATAAGGTGGTTTTATATTAAAAAAACGTCTACCGATAATAGAGGGTGGGGGGCTTGCATTAGGTCAGCTGGCCATGCTATGTGCAGAGAATGGAGGGACTGTATGTAGCTAGGCCAGGCTTTTTTCATATGGAGTAGTGAGTAATGCAGGTGAATGGAACTACTTGACTCGTTGGTTCCAATAGGCATTTTCCAAGCTATTAACTGGGACAAAGTGCCCGCATCCACGTCCTAACTCGATACAGCCACGTTAACTCAGCAAAATTACGCCCGGCTTAACCTCGGCTCAACACGCTCACGTTTACACCGCCTCAACTCACGCCCGCTCGCGGTCGAATCTAGCTATCTCAGGCTGCTCACACTTTCGCTCAGGCTCCCGTTCGTGGTCCCGATACTGGGCCCCTCGTCATCTGAGCAGCCACGCCGTACACCATGAGAAAGAACATCAAGTCGACGCGACCCTGTGTGTGTTTTAGGGTGGGAGGGTTCCCAGTCCCGGGATCTCCTTCAGAGAGTGACTGGAGGTGATTCATCACCGCCGGCGGCTTGCTGATGCAGCAGGATGAGCCGCCTTGGGCATAGCCGTCTGTCTGGGTTGGATCACAACTATGGCTTTGTCCTCTTTCCGTGTCACTTATTTCAAGTTTAAGCAGGAAATTTTATTTCCCCCTCTTCTCTCTAGAACTTTCAGTTAGTGCGGTGATTCATTATCAAATCGGTCTTCTTATTCTTCATCTTCGTCTTTTTTCGTTCTCTTCTCGTCAAGTTCAATATAACGTCTTCATAGCCTCTATTTATCTTACTTACAGCATATTCAACACTTATATTACATCTCTTCTCTGGCTAGAATATAGAGAGGGGAAGAATCCGGAAGCACATTTAAATCAAGCGAAAGCGAGGAACGCTCTGAAGGATATAGAAATAGTGAACAACAAGCTAATCACTCTAAAGTCATAACACTAGTTTAGTAAAATAAAACTACTAGAATCTATAGAATAACTATAGAAGTGCCAGCGAATATCTGCGCTAGAGAGGCCTGGGACTAGACATTTCAGCGGAACTATACGGAGCCCGATAGAGTGTCTCATTAGTGGACGTGAGCGCTTGCCGTGTATTTTCTTAGAGGAAATAAATAGGGTCGATTGGTCGCGGGGTTTCGTTGGGGAGAGGTCGTTCGTGGTTTTGTGTGTGTCTTTTCTTGGGAGGAGGTTGTGGGCGGTTCGGTGGGGGGAGTATGAAGAGGGCTGGAGCTTGAGGGGGAATTGCGTGATGGCGATACCAAGGGAATAGAATGGGATGGGAATCATGGAGATGGTGGTTGGACGTCCATTCGGCGATCTATGTACAAGGTTCTTCGATGCGGGAGAGTGTCAGATCCCGGGGGAACGTTGCTCGAACTCGTGCGACGCTGGAGAATGATCTTGGTTGCGGCAGGACAGGGTCTGTGATGTTGATAGCCATCGGATCGAGAAGATTTGGCTCGAATTCGTGCGATATCAGGCTATGCTCACGCCTTTGCGGTAAGTGTTGACAATGCGTCCGTAAGGTTATGATCTACTAGCATCGACAAGAATGAGAGGGACAAAGCACAAGGACAAAGAAGAAGCCAGCGCATTGTAATCGCTTCGCATATGTTATGACAAAAGTGCGTCTAAAGCGCATCAAAGGACGACTACATCTCAACCGGCTTTCAGGCGCTCTGTCCCTTCCATCGCCGTCAGCGCACGACCAGCCATTTCTACAATTTCCTGGCTCCACAAGCAATGCTTGTCGTTCAGGTTTCCGGCGGCCAGGCGCGCAACTTCGTTGCGCCAGCAAGGCCAGCTGTGCTTCCACCTATCGTCATTCCTGATATCCTCGTAAATGATGTCGCCGTTGAGAAGAAGGTACTGCAGTGCAGCTGTGACATAGGCCTCGCGCTGCTCTTGGCTTTTCCCGAGTTTCCTTTGAAAAGCATCCTCGAGCGTGCCGATGGCTAGTATAGCTCCTTTCAAGAGGCCGCGCTGGTGGATGCGAGCGGCGAACGTGTTGAAGTTGGCGTACTTTGCCGGGCCGTCTTCTGGGCATGTACCTAGACGAGAGTCAGGGATCAGCAAGGCTGAGAGTGAGGGCTGGGATTTCTTCGTCAGTACCGTCCCAGAAATGGCGCGTAGTCTCTGCCAACTTGCAAGATCGCAATGTTGGGTCAGTCTGGATATTCTATGAGCCGTTCAGCATTGCTCAGCTGGTAGGAAGCATGTCATAGTGGGGACATACGGCTGAACCGACCTTCTCGGGAAATCTCTCCGAATGCAGACAGAGATCGAGTATCGAGACGAGTTTGAGCATAGAAGAATGCGTGTACGGTATTGCATCGGCCATCTCGACACACGTGCCGATGAAGTCGCCCACTTCACTCGAGTACGGTTTCCCTTCGGGTAACATGACAACCAACTGGGCCACTGCATCTTCTACGGAAAGTTCGGAGTCTGGCTGCAGAACTTTGTCAAAGATTTCGAACATTAGCAAGAAGAGAGGGTTAGTAAAATCGGGCTCCTCTGGCACGAGGTTCAGTCGCTCGCCTGCCATCTTTCCGAGGTTGTGGTCCGGACAGGTCATAGGTTCCACTTTCGCAGCCACAAGGGATCGGAACCCCTCTAATAGACAGGAACCACAAAAAGAATTCGGCCCGAAGCCAGCCACATCTCTGGAAGACGAGTGTGCACTGTAGAGTGCGTGCTTTGCCAAAGTTGCGGGGGGAAGGGGAAGGGGAAGGGGAAATGCGGTGCGATGCGATACGACATCGATGATCAGCACCAGGATAGGATAATTCGCCTTTTCACATTCAGGCAAAAGTGAAAAATAGAAAGCAGACGTTGTACCTTACCGTAGACGACCCTTTCCACAGACCCGTTCGTCCCTACTTCATTGTTCGGTTCCGAAGATTCAGAACCTACATCCACGTAATCCGCAAGCTCTTTCACATCCGGGTACGCCCAAAATAGTACATTAAGAGCACTGTCCTGCCCGAAGAAAAATATGGGGTACAGCTGGAGTCGGTAAGCCTACCATGCTGCTGTGCTTTGGTTCGGATCGGTCGATAACCGTTACACGACTTGCGGAATATTGTGGACGGAATCAAGATGCAAGCCCTTGATGTAGAGTGCATGAAGGAAAATTACACCAGTCCGGCCAATGTGAAGCCTTCGGGTCCTGGGTGTGCACCCTTGGCTCGTCGAAAAAAGGGTCGTCGGAAATGCGGGGGGGATTCTGCCTGTGTGGTCCTGGGTCCCGAGTGCCGAGTTCCCTGTGAGCATGCAGATGCTCTTACAGTAGTGTGTGCGGCAGTGCGAGAGTACTGTGTGACGAATATTATCAAGTTGGAAGACTGAAGGTAAGGTTGCATAGCTGTCGATTTCACGGCTTGGCCGTGCTGTCCGACGGTGGTTTGATGGACGTGTATGCATTTCCATGGAGGATTGACGAGAAAGCAAAGCAGATGTGAGGAAATGAGATAATGAGATGTGGGGACGACTAATCGATCGGAGTTGAAAAGTGGATCATAACGTGGGTGGTCCATGAAATGATCGAAGGTATCGAAATTGATGGCAGGGCAGAGCCTTCATGTCAGTCTGCAAAGGTTACAATAATGGCTGCATTTGCACATGCTAATGGCGGACTGGAAACGGCAAGGATTTGGCTGGCGAAGATGCAGATCAGTGTGATGGTTATCAAGCAGGTACAGGCGGGCATCCCCGAAAGACAACACACAGTTCATGGTCGCATTATTGCTCTGGAAGCCATTAGGATGCTGACAATGCTTTGACCTCTCGTGGACGCTTGTAAGCTGTCTGCGACATCACTGCTTCTTTCGTGGTGGCGGAAAGTCTTCATGCCTTCTATATTCGCATGACAGTGCATATCGAAGGACAAGCACTACGTAGAGAGGTGCGTTGACATCTTGGCCAGCAGCAGTTACGTCCACATGCGGGCGGCGCGTTCCAACGTTGACACGCGAGAGCGAGTCAGTCACTTTGGTTTCAGCGGGAAAGGGATCGCCTGGTATTGTTTTGAGGACGTCGATGTGGTATGGCTTGGTGGCGTGGCTTGGACGCCACGGGACTTTAAATTCGAGGACTGCGCTTCTTTCAAATGTTCCCGTCGCCCGGAGGAAAGGAACCACCGCCTATAACAAAGACTGTTAAGAGTTCTCCGACCCTGTTCCTGAGGCGAAAAGTCTGGAGGCTTCGCCGTTGGATGCGGATGGTCAGGCGATGCAAGCCACGATCGAAGTACAGAAGCGCACAGTACATAGAAGTGGTGCATCGACTTGCGGAGACCCAGCGTGCGGTCAGAGTGTGGTTAGTGAAAGCAGGTGTTGACATGAGGTTGTGCGCTAGACCGCTTTTGGGACCTGGGGAGATTTGAGACAGGCATCATGCGGGGCCTACAGGAGCGCTGCCTATTTATCCAGACGTCTATATGACGAATCAGAGACGGCTGGGTAAACGGATAAATGGCTAAGGCCCCGCATCCTACCAATCCAACGACCGGGTCATGCGCCAGTGCCCCAGATCGTCGAGGACAACCTTCGCGGCATCGATCATGAACAGAAGCGCAGTTTGATATTGACTCCAAGGTGATTTCGCTTCTCGAAGCCCTCATGGATGCATGGAAGGTTCAGCCACAGGTTCTGACCCTGGAATTGGCCCATCGGTGACCAGGATTGGCCATGTTGGTCGAAGCTCCTCGGCAGCGCAAGAGTAAGTCAATGTAGGCCCACTTCTACCCCAAAACTATCTCATGACCGCCCCAGCCTTTCACCGTGACTGTCACACTTGTCTACCACAACGCCTTATTTCCCGTCATACGTCGCCACAATGGAGACACCAGCAATCGAAGTAACCAAGATGGACCGGAGAGCCTCTGTGCCTGTCAAGCGCAGAGTGAGTCGAGCGTGCGATCATTGCCACCGCATGCGTACACGATGTAACGGCCAAGTGCCTTGTTCGCGCTGTATCGGTACGCAAAGAGATCGGAGGAGTCATAGTACAAGGCTGACTGACGCACAGAACTCGAGTATGTGTGCCAATACAACCGAGAGAAGAAAAGAAGAGGAAAGGTTCGCATTTTCGCTTCCCCTGTGCTTCGCTTGTTGACTCTTTCAGGTACCGCGACATATCCAGAAGCAGAGAGAGGAGGCAGCTGCCCAAGGAGGACATCCCGGGCAACTGCCTGAGAATGGTCTCACAATACAAACCGGCGGTCATTTTGACAATATCCCGGAGATGGAGGAGGAATTGTGGTCTCCATCCGAACCAACTCCAATTGCGCAACATTTCCCCGACCACAAAGTCAACGTGCACGCACATTCGTCGCCAGAATGGCAAGTACCTACCAGTAAGTCTCGAAAACCATCCTATCCTGGATGGATTGCTGATGCCAGAAGCAGCTGCAAGCTACAATCCACCAGTAGCCCACATGATGATCGACCCCCTGTTGCTGGGTTCCGGGGAAGGCTACGCACAACCCATTCATACACCCATCGCGCGAAACCACCAGCTCATGTATGCCATGGACGATATGCATCTGGTGCCCGATTCGGCTTCGTCGGTTTCTGTCCCACCCGAGTTTGCAAACATGGGTTATCCGATGCACTTCGCTCCAGTCAGACAAACGTCACCGCACAGCTACCGGTCGGGCGATACCGGTTCCCCTCAATCTGGAGTCAGCGCTGCATCGTCACATCCAGGAGTGCTGCCGTGCAAGTATCCTGTCCTAAGTCCTTTGATCCCTCATCTCAGGAACATCATGACAGTTCCCATGGCTTGCGACCTCCTTGAGTTCTATTTCCAAAGCTCTTCTTCGGTATTCATGGAGCCCCTGTCACCATATATCGTTGGAACCGTCTTTCGGCAACGCTCTTTTCTGCGGCAACACAAACCACGAAAATGCAGTCCTGCATTGCTCGCTAGTATGCTCTGGGTAGCTACTCAGACGTGTGAGGCAGGCTACCTTACCTCGTCACCTTCTGCACGAGGCAACTTCTGCAACAAGCTGTGGAAGTTGACGATAGAGTTGCTGAAACCATTGGTGCACTCTCCGGCGTCCCATGGGTTTACCCAAGAATCCGGAAACCTGGTTAATCCCGCTGCACATGATGCGCTTGGTGTTGATCGAGCGATGGGTCACTTTGATGCGCGGATGGAGTCAGGGATGCCACCAACCAGTACAGTAGATGATGTGGCTACGTATGTCAACCTGGGTGTCGTAACCTCGGCGAGTGAATACAAGGCTGCCAGTCTTCGTTGGTGGCATGCCGCGTGGAGTCTGGCGAGAGAGCTGAAATTGGGAAGAGAACTGTCCCAGGATTCAAATCGAGATCGAGAATCGAATGGCGCAGATAATGAAGCAGAGATCGGATGGTCCGAATGTTCGACATCAGGAGGGCATGTGCCTGCTAGTACTCCTACCGCTGCACTTGTTGAAGAGATGAAGGAGGAGCGAAGAAGGCTTTGGTGGCTCCTGTATATGTTTGATAGGTGAGTTGAAAGACGGCAACGTAACGGTCATAGGCTGACCTGACTAGGCATCTTGGCTTGTGTTATAACCGTCCTCTGGCGATGTTGGACAGCGAATGCGAAGATCTGTACCAACCAGTACCAGATACTTTGTGGCAGGCCGGCGACTTCTACACTGGAATTCCAAAGGACTCTCGGCGCAGAGGACTATCCTTCCAATGCACCTCGCATGACATATTCGGCTTTTTCCTCCCCCTCATGACCATCCTCGGCGACATTGTCGACTTGCAGGCGCAGAAGTCACATCCTCGGTTTGGCCAACGGACATCGTGGAAGACCCACGAGGCAGAAATTGTTCGTCAGCTTGAGACGTATGCGTACAGTCTTCAAGAGTTCAAAGCACAGAATGGATGCGGGTCGGAAGACGCCTTGAGCAGGTCGAATGGTACTCCAGATCCGATTCGGGGCGAGTTGATACACCAGACTAAGAAGGTCGTGGCTTATGCATCTCATATCATGCATGTGCTACACATACTGTTGCACGGTAAATGGGACCCGGTCGCACTCCTTGCGGACGACAATATGTGGATCTGCTCGCAATCCTTCTTAACGGCAACTTCTAGTGCGATCTCTGCGGCTCAGGCTGTTGAAGAGATCCTGGAGCTGGATCCCGACCTCTCTTTTATGCCATACTACTTTGCAATTGTAAGTCTCTGATTCAGTGTAGGCTCTAGGACGTTACTCACCATGGTGTAGTACTTGCTTCAAGGCTCTCTGATCCTCCTGCTGCTGGCCGACAAGCTTTCCACAGAAACCAACGACGGGGTGATCAAAGCGTGCGAAACAATCGTGCGAGCGCACGAGGCGGCCGTAGTGACGCTCAACACCGAGTACCAGCGAAATTTCCGCAAAGTGATGATCTCGACTCTGGCGCAGATCAAAGGCCATGGCCACTCTCGAGAGATGAGTCCTGCAAAACGGCGAGAAGTGCTTTCGTTGTATCGATGGACGACGTTGGGTAACGGGCTTGCAATATAGAAAGGAACTGAAAAATTGACATGGTCGAGGAGGAAAAGGGATGGGATACCGTACGATTATATGTTTTGTGAGGAGTATCTGCACCTTTGATAGTACCGGTGCTTAAAATTTGTCTGTGCAAAATTAGGTTCAATATCAGCATGCTTCAACTGCCAGAAAAGTCCTGTATATGTACCGTGTTTCGAATACGGAGGTTGGGGAAAGTACGTGTCCATGCCTTGTATGTCTTCGACTCCACTCGATAATTGTTATCGAAAAAGGTGGCATACGGTCCTATTGTTGTAGAGAGAACACGCCAAACTACCGGCCTGGAGCGGTGTCGCAGATGAAGTAGCCAAAGTTTGGGTCCCACCGGCAGAACATAGCTGCCGCAATTCTCGCACCGGGAGTTGGTAGGTTACGTAGGTGGTAGAAGTCATGACGAAGAGTTGAACAACAGAGACGCGGTCGGAATTAAGTGTTAGAAGTGACGCTAGGGTGGGTTATGTTGTGGCAGTCGCGTCATGAAGGAAGGAACAACCTCGTGCGTGAAGCGGCATAATCACGTGATCCTCCAAGTGCTTCGTAAAACATCAATATTTGGAATAGTCCTATGAAACATTTGCAAACCTCATAATGGAGTCGGAGCGGGATTGGGAGATATCTGTTGGTATTGGCTTCCCGCAGTATCACCAATCCCATGCCTCACCTGAGTCCTGGGTAGATCGCAGCTCGCAGCTTACTAGGACGGGTATGCAAGCACGCGACTCAGACTAGACGTTGCCGGAATAAGTGGGACTATTAAACTAGAATGCCGAAGAGTATTGATAAGCCTCGTACTGTATGCATATGCATATGAGATTCAAGACAATGCCCTGATGAACCGGAAGCACACTTCTACTACACATAGACTGCTTATCAACAATAGCCGAAATCCCCGCAAGTGAAGAATGCTATGCATGAGAAAGATATGAAGCCCGAAAGTTTCGAACTGGCTTCTAAGCAATGAGCGCACTGCACCATAATTGTGATTCCCTCAGAAGCGAAGATGAGGAAGGTTGAAGGAGAGATTGAAGAAAAGAAGGACACAAAGTAACTAAAGCGGCACTATAAGCTCTTCTCCACATCCATGACCTCCCGAATACCTTCTGCAACGGTTTTGACCTTCTCCTCTGGCAGTCTCTTCAGCGGACGACGAGGAAAGCCGCCGTAGCCATAATATGATTGGATGGCTGACTTCGTTCCAGGGATAGCGGACTTGGTAAGCACCCAGTCGCCCTTGCTGAGGACTTTCTGCAGCGCGATAGATTCATCGTATTTGCCCTCTGCCCACAGATTCCACACCTTGACGCACGTCTTGGGAAGAACATTTGCGCCACCCGCAATAATACCTGAGCCTCCGCTAGCCGCTGTCTGCGCGGTAAAATCTGCCATACCGCCGAATGCCATGTATCCGCTCCCAGTGCTCTTCGTGGTGACGGCATTCGTCGCGAGGGCTACGCGAGTAAGCTTTCCAGTGTTGCCGCAGGTGAATTTGGTCCCAACGATGTTGGAATGCTTGCCGAGCTTGATGAGGAGATCACTGTCCATGTCTAGTCCAGCAACTGCGCCGGGGTAGTTGTAGAGGATAAGAGGAAGCGGCGATGCATCGGCAACTTTAGTGTAGTATTCCGTGATAGCCTCCTCGTCCATGGCGTAGCGGTAGTAGCTCGGTGGGACCAAAAGAACGTATTCGGCACCGGCTTCGGCAGACTCTTTGATAGACTCGATGGTGAGTTTGATGCCCTGCTCGGAAGCGCCAGCGATTACGGGCACGTTTTGGTATCCTGCTTCATCTAGAGCTTCTCGGGTTGCTCGCGTGATAGCTGACTTCTCGGCACGGTTCAAGTGTACGGCTTCTCCGTTAGATCCCATGGTGACGAGCCCTACGAGCCCTGCCTCGGCGAGCCGTACCGCATGTTTCTTGACCGTAGGGATGTCGACTTCCTCGGTTTCGGGATCGAAAAAGGTCATCGTTGGAGAGTAGATACCGGCGCGAAGAGGCGTGCGCTCTTTGGTGGCGCCATTGGTACCGTTTGTTGCGCTGCCGGACGTCATGCTGGAGACAAGAGGTTTGAGGATGAGGAAAGGTTAGAGGAACTAGCAGAGAGCAAAATTAGTCGATGATCCGGAGGAGAGGAAGCGAGTGAGCGGAAGGATGCTATGCTATGCACTTGGGAGGTTTGGGTCAGCTTTTAATATAACAATGGGACGGAGAGTAATCGGTGTAAAGTATGGTTCGGAGGGCTTTTATTTAAATACTAAGCCGCAGGAGCCCAATGCCATCCCACCTCGGTCACCTCTCCATCAACTGCAGTGTCAAGATGTCGTCAAACCCGCGGCGTTCATTCGCCGAACCGGAGGAGCCAGACATGCAAAGAACAGCTAAGGTGCGGCTTGTGGGCCTGCTGTTCCTCTGGAGCATGTTCGGGGCACCACTGCGCGAAGAGCGGGACGGTTTGCGGCCTTTTTCTACAGTGACTAAAATTATCGAGGTCTCATGGGACGAAAATACCGTGAGTTGCAGGGTCGATGTTACGCGCGATGGCGCTGCAGACGATACCTCGCCGGAAGAATTAATGCCACGAATAAAGAGGAAGAAGGCAGCGTGGGGTGCATGTCGGCGTCTCTTGGCCTGGGGAAAGGACACCATGCTCGGCCGTGGAGCGATGCGACGGCGGCAGATTTGGGGTGGACAACAGAATGCCGGCAAAACTGTTGGAGTGCCCCTCCAAACAAAACGCCCCTCCTTCAGCCCCTCCTACTCTTACAGCTGCGGTCATTAATTGTTCCGTGCGTATCGATAGAATAGATGATAGATGGCGTCGTTCAGCCCTATCGTCCCAGACGCCGAATCAAACACCGATGCGCCTCATCCTGTGCCTGTCGAGTCGAGACACTCTCGCTCTTTCAATCCCTTCTTCCTCTCACTGAATCTTTTCTGCTACATTCGACTTGATACACGATCCACGCGGTAAATATGGCGCCGCTCGAGGTTTTGATGGTAAGTCTACCCCTCTTTTGGGGAGCTCCAGCTCTCTTAATTGCTTTTTCAAACTCGAGCATGCACAATCCTGTTTCCTTTTCACTGTTCCAGACTGCATCCACACGGCCTTCTCCTGCTGCAGTCAGCTCAGAATTCGTTCTAATGAGTCCTTAGGTGGGTACAGGGGAGTACACGACGGGATTCGTTGGTGGGGGAGCTTCAACATCAGACAAGAAGGTCGGCGTGGTGGGACTGACGCTCTTTGATCTTCGTCGACGCGGAAAGGTTGGGAAGTTGGGCATGGTAGGAGTGTCCGGCGACAAATTTCCAGCCATCAGTGAGTATAATTGTTGGAAGATAGGGGAGGTTACTAATTAGGGCAGGGGAGCATCTGCACAAGAACATCTCTCAAGCGTACAACGGCCTCGACGTGTCGTTTGAGGAGTACCCCAAGGAAGGAAAGCGCGATCCCGACGCATACAAGACAGCCATCGATGCTCTCCCGAAACGCAGCGCCATCACCATTTTCACTCCTGACACTACTCACTACCCAATCGCACTGTACGCCATTGAGCGCGGCCACCACGTCCTCGTCACAAAACCCGCTGTGAAGCTCCTGGAGCACCATCAGCAACTGCTTGAGGCAGCAAAGAAGCACAATGTGTTCGTCTATGTCGAGCACCACAAGCGATTCGACCCCGCATATGCCGATGCGCGATTCAGGGCCACAAAGCTTGGTGATTTCAACTACTTTTACTCGTACATGTCACAGCCAAAGTAAGTACCTCCGGTTCTCCGGCAAGGAAGATAGCTGACAAAATGGGCTTGTAGGAGCCAATTGGAGACGTTCAAGGCGTGGGCCGGCAAAGACAGCGATATCTCGTATTACCTGAACTCGCACCATATCGACATCAATGAGTCCATGATTCCTGACTACAAGCCGGTGCGTGTTATGGCTAGCGGTGCGCGAGGCATTGCGACCGATCTTGGCTGTGTCGAGGGCACAGAAGACACCATCACGCTTTTGGTTGATTGGATAAAGAAAGATGAGCCTGGCAAGCGAGCGACGGGTGTCTACACAGCAGGATGGGCAGCGCCTCAGAAGGCCGGTGTGCATTCAAACCAGTACTTCCATTACATGGCGAGCAAAGGCGAGATCCGCGTGAATCAGGCAAAGAGAGGATACGATGTCACTGATGATGACACTGGCCTGCTTTGGTATAACCCGTAAGTCGTCTTTCACTTGATCTTTCACATTTACTAACAACGACTAGATTCTACATGAAGTATGCTCCTGACGAGGAGGGCAACTTCGCTGGCCAGATTGGATACGGCTACATCTCTTTTGAGAAGTTCGTAGACGCCGCCAACGCACTGAACGAGGGCAAGATTACGCTCGAGCAACTCGACAGCCGACCACTCCCAACACTGAAGAACACCATTGCGACCACTGCCATTCTGGAGGCTGGCCGAAGGTCATTGGATGAGAACCGACCGATTGAGATTGTCCAAGAAAATGGTGTTTGGTCGCTGAAGTAAAGCAGGTTTCTTCTGTTGGTGTACATGTTCTCGTAAAAATCAATATCACCTGCTGAGGAACAAATATACGCAGCGGTTTTCGTGTATACGACGACTGCCCCAAAATCTCTGGTATTATACTAAATACATCATACGACTTTCTCGACTTTTGTGACGATTTGCTGACGTTATCGGCATGAGAATGGGCTCTTTCAACCCCACAGGCAATGCTTTGCCCGCGTTCTATTTCAAGAATCCTATTGTCAACATCTGTTACTCCTCATAGAGCAATTGTTTTCTCGATCGCAATTGCATCAAACATTTTCTCTTATCTGCTCGTCCTCCTTACACGTATCTCTTTCCTCGAAAGAACGAGCCATCATCGCGTCTATTATCAAGTACAGGCATTTTTCTTTTCATCTACAATTCCACTTAGCGATAGACTAATACAGTATTTAATATACAGTACGATAAGACCGTCACTGTGTCAGGCCCTACTACGAACAGTACAACCAACAACGCGCTCTCTAGACGCCGCTACAGCTCCAACCCCACCAGATTCTTCGACGGCTTCGAAGTTTTCGGCCACACCAACTCTAACAATGCCATCTCAGCTCCTCGTCCTCCCGACCCACACTCCACCCCACTCCTCATGCGCTACCCACCCCCCGTAAACAACGTCGCCATCGCCTACCTTTCCTACGCGCACTACCAAGAACTGTCCCGCCTAGCCTAGCTCTCCGACGAACACATGACAACCTCCTTCGAGCTCCTCTCCCACCTCACAAGCAGAGCCTCCCACTCTATCATCCTCCTAGGCCCCTACAACGCCCATCGCTACTACCAACTCACCTCGCTCCCCGACACCAAAATCCCCTGGGTCGAATACAACGACCTGGAGGAGAAAGTCAAAGGAATGGATTATATTTTCCTAGCCATCAGCAACGGTTCCAGCGTCCTGAAAGACATTTGATGCCGACGTTACGGGGATGACAGATGGTGGGAGTCACTGGACGCTTGTGGTGCAGGTGACGGATGCGAGGGGCCCCGTGACCAAAGTGAGGCATTGCGATTCCATCATCGACTAGACGTGTATTGACGGGATACCGGTATTCACGCCGTCGAACCAGGATGTCGCACCGCGTACTATGGTGGATTTGTGTCGCTATTTGCGGCATTTGTATCCGGATCGATACAAGGGGGACGATGATATCGGGCATGCTAACCACTCGCCGTCGCAGCGGAAGCATAATCGGTGCCGCGGCGATGCGTGGAGTGCGTGTGGGCCGTTTGCGTGGGCTATGGCGAGGGAGTTTGTGCAGTGTATTGCTGGTTGTGGGGATGAGGGGGTGGAGCTGGAGGACGGGTTTTTGGATCTACCGTTGGGGTTTGCGGAGGTGTGGGGGAGGGGGTTTGATAGTGCGGTGGCGAGGGGGTGGATTGCGAGGTTGGTGGCTAGGGAGAGGAGGTTGACGCTTTTGCGGTGGGGGACGGTGGATTGGTTTGAGATTAGGAACTTGAGGGGGTTGAGGAAGTAGGGTTTTGTCTTAGGGCAGGGAAGGTTAGGATCGACGGGGAGGTTGAAGTAAAGTAGGTTTTGTATATGACCTCTGCGTACGGAGTCTGCAGAATTGCCGGAGTTTTGATAAGGAACAGGGATTAATATGGGATTAGTACGCTTTCTTAACTACGCAGGCTTTTGGACATGCTAATCGTCTTTAAGAATAGTGAGGTTGAGTTCAAGAGATCTTGCCTTGTGATAGTCCACAGCGAGCAGTTCTTTATTTGTTGGACAGTAGAGACCCGAGAGCATGCAATAAGAAGAGGTAACTATATAGGCAAGAGCTAACGCTAAGCTAAAACAGTACTAAACTATTTAGAATAGTTAAGTACTATTTAGTCTAACATACCCCTTTAGTAAAGTAGGAAGCTAATACGCTAGATATATACCTTTATATAGGCACCTCTACCCCTTTAATATATATAGGATAAATAAGTAACTGTTGGACTGAACAGTACTTGACTGTTCCGGACGGTTCAGTACCGTTCCGGCTTAGCGTCGGCTCCTGCCTATATAGTCGCCTCTCCTGAGCTACACTGCTCCACACACAATTCATCACTTTCTGATCGCATGCTCTCGGGTCTCTACTGTCCAACAGTAACGTATTCTACTACTAAGATAGCTAAACTATTAAGATAGCTACTTTTCCTTAGCAATACTAACTTACTTAACTTTATTATTATTATTATCTATAAGTTACTAATACTTTATAGGTTAATAACTATTTTATTACGTAAGCTAAGGCTATAAAAATTTAATAGCTATTAGATTATATATATATCTATCTAGGTTTAAAATTTGAAAAGAAAATATTAAGGTTTAGCTTTGTTATTAAGATAATACTCTTTGATTTTCCTTGCTAAGAAAAAGTGGCCGCTTCAGTGGTGTGGCCGCTTTACTAGTGGAATACGTTATAGAAAACTTAATCTATCATTTCTATACTAGAGTCTTTAAACTTGCTATAGAGGATAATATTTCTACTAAAATAAGTTTAATTACTAAGAACTTGCTTCTTAGTGTTAAACTATTAAGCAAGCTTTTTAGGTTTTATTAGACCTAAGGCTTCCTCTTCTTATCTATTCATAGCAGGGCTCCTCTATTTCATGTAGTAGCTAGCGCAAAAGTTCCTATAGCCTAGTAAGTAGACATATAACCCTAGTTTTAACAAGGATCCTACTCTAATCTAATGATTAGAAGGTTGAGAGGGATGATTGTTACTATCTATACGATAGGGGATGCACGGAGCAGTTGCCACTAGGCCTCTGCGCGCGCTATTAGTTCGTTCATGGGAGGGGCCTATATATGATTGCGCTAGCTAGCTAAACTAATTAGCTGCTAGCGTAGCGTTAGCGCCTTAGCGCTGCTGGAAGCTTTTGAGCAGAGCTTCCCACAAGCCCCTTTCCTTCTCTATCTTAGTGTAGCATGAAATAGAGCCAACCTACTCTATCACTTGCGCCTGCTGTGCTGCTACGATAGAGGAGACAGAGCAGCGATATCCCCCGCGATGTGATCCTTGTATTCAATCGGCAAAGATCAGCCCCTTAACTACAACAGGATCAAGTAGGGGGAAATTTTAGCATTTCGTCCAGAAGGTCAAGTCAGGAGATAGATTGGGCTGGACTCGAGAGCGAGGCGATTCTTAGCCAGCTGTTATGGCTCGCGCCTTTGATATCTAAGTAGCTCCCAGGAGCTAGAACCCTATTCCACAATATCCATTTAGTATTCAATACCACCGCAATTTCAAGTCTCCGTGTCACGTGCGCTAAGGCCGTCTGTGGTTGGCTCGATTTGCGGCCAAGATATGCACAGTGACTGGGAGACTTTTGAAGCTACTGTGGTATTTGCCATTGAGCACATCTGCAACCCCCTCACATGAACGGGTTTCTAACGCGGGTCCATGCGTTTCCATACGAATCGGCCTTTTCCATACAAATTTTATCTATGCGGTAGTTCACACTTGATGGGAGGGTGTACGCACTCACACATTTCGGTAATGCAAATGGGGACTGCAGACGCATTCAAAGCTGTGGGGCTGTAAGGCAGACTTTCACGGTTGTTGATCTGCAGGGTGCATCACTAAGTAGTTCCCCACAAACAGGTTTCCAGGGCCCCTCCGCACGACTTGAGACGACCTATCAACTGCCGAACCGACGCGAGTAGGAAATGTTTTGGTGATCTAAGCTGCGACGTGACAGTGATGTGTACTGCAGCTCTTTGGATGCAACGCGGCAAAGCATTATAAGGTTTCCAGATAGCATTAGGAACTAACAATTCATCACAAGAAGCTCATGGATACGTTCCTTGATAGGGGGATCGGTCAACCGATCTGCATACGACGTTTGCCCCTTACTGCGCATCACGCTCCAAGGGTCTAATCCATGCATCGTTCAAAACTCTAAGCTCTATCTTTCCCTTTGGAGCCCTTGACAAGCTCGCTTGTGCCTTTTTGGGGGTCAGGACCGAGAAGAGATCTTCAGGAGCCCATGCATCAATATACAGCGTCTTGTCAACTCCGACGGGACAAACAGGGATCCCGTCACAGAGCTGACTCATTACCGTAGGCGGCATCTCTAATTGGTGTAGGTCTTTAAAAGTGGAGACAAAATTCAAAACGATCTTCAACTATTAAGACCAATCCTTGACTTTAAAGACGGAATTCTAAAATCCTTGCTATCCAATTCGCTGATAGACCATGTCTAGTCCCTGCCGGAACCCTGTTTGTCCCGTCGGAGTTGACAAGACGCTGTAGATGCGGGCGCGGCGTTCAAGCTTCCCCGCACGACTGTGTGACAGGTTGGAAACACTCTTAGTTGGTGCAACAAGGAACAGTCGATGATCTTCAAACACAATTTTCCTTCTCTTAGGATTTAAGTATCTCAAAGTTGCCGCCCGACTGTCCATGTCATCCGCTTCTCAACTTCTCTTTTGGTGACTTATACCCGAGTACTCTCCAGCATGGGCGTCCCAACTCAAACCCAAATCGAGTACATGGTTGCTCATGTGCATGAAGACAGACGCCATGGCTATATAATAGCCAACGCGATAATGCTCTTCGCGGCGTTTGTGGCGTTCGTTTCACGCTTTGCCTCGCGACGGCTCGGAGGTGTGAAGCTCGGAGTAGATGATTTGTTCATGTTGATAGGAATGGTGAGTTTAAATCCGCTCGTACCCAAAATTGAGGTGCTAACTATGCAAGTGTATGACTACCGCATACATCACAATGCTTTTCGTGCTTCTCCGATTTGGAATGGGCCGACATGTTATATTGGTGACAGACCCAAAAGGCCTTACGATCGTGAGTGTTAGAACTCCCTATCGCCATGACTATAACTTACGTTTGAAAGGCACTTATCACCGCAGAAGTCATCTACGCCGTCAGCATTTGCTTTATCAAAATGTCTATCCTCAGTCTGTATAATCGCTTATTTCCTCAACCAAGGTTTACGGCAACATCGATTGCTGTTGCCGTCTTCATCGTATTGTTCACAATCACCAAGGTGGGCGGAGACATCTTTCAGTGCGTTCCCATACGATCCCACTGGACGGGAGAGCCTGCCACGTGCATACAGTTCTCGAAGCTTGTCATCGTACATGGTGCCCTGAACATATTAACGGACTTCATCATTGTCGGGCTTCCGTTGCCAATTCTCTGGAACTTGAGAATCGCCAGGGTGAAGAAGTGGGCTTTGACCTTAATGTTGGTAGCGGGAATATTGTAAGTTGGTTCAATCTTCCACGGACAAACCTATTCTATTAATACTAAATTTCCCAGTGTCTGTATTATAAGCGCTGTCCGTCTCCCAATTGTCAAAAACGTTGACACGCCGGACCCATCATGTAATGAATATTGCCTTTCTGTTTTAGATTATCGCTGACCAATTCCCAGGGGACTTCGTATGGCCATTGACCATCTCGGCTATCGAACTATGTGCCGCCGTCATCGCAGCATGTGCTCCAACATATCGTCCCCTCTTCAACTTTATCGTCAATGGAGATCCAAAACGTGATACGAAAGCGAACTCGAGCCATAGTGCATCTGGAAAAGCTAGTGGTTCATCCTTCTCAAGTCCTCAAATCCCTCTCTCCGATGTGCCGAATGTTAAGACCGATATTAATCGAGGCCTAAGGCCGTGGCCGGGGAACGCTGGATACACAAATTTGGATGGTGCGAGTCATACGAAGATCAACCAGAACCAAATCTTTGTCACCAGGTCATTCTCTCAGAAAGAGAGCCCCGTATAAAAGCAGTATCAAGAAGTGGTTGAAAGGAATCTGTCATGGTCGATATCCATAGGAAATAATTCTCAAAATCGTTCGCGTTCGGAGAACTTTTCAACTAGCTTCCGGTCGGGCTGCGCTGAAATCATGTCTAGGAAGCATGATATCAGCCGCAATTTGCTTGGTATTGATTCCGCGTGTGCACGCGAAGATTCCTTGAAGTCTTCTGAGAGTTGTGACCAAGGTCCAAAGCCTTGTTTTTGTTCTTCGAAGCCTGGTTCAGAGATTTTGACTCCATACTCCTCATGAAGCTTCTCGGCGAGGTGTTCACGGATGGATGTATCAATGCGGAGTCCACACATGTGGTCCGTCCATTCCTTGTAGTCAACGAACAATTTGATCTGTGATTTCGTCGGTAAGGCTGCCCGTTCGAAGTGCGTGCGGTTGTTGAGCCGTGACATGGAGATGATGGATTTCATAGAGTGTATACCTTGGTGATATTGTGGTGTCAAGAGAAGGCCATTGAGGACGCTGTCGTCAATTTGAATCGTTTCTCCAGATTTCAGCGTTTCTTCTCGTTCCTCAAGGAGTGTTCTTAGCACGACTGCGCGTCGAACAAGGTACAATTCATCCGATCGGTGGCCATCCTTCACTTGATTCGGACCAACCATATCGACAAAGCCGTGGACGCGACCCAGGAAATCCGACATCGGTCTTTCCTTCAACTTTTCTTTCGTGTTGAAACCAGTTGCCCCAAAGAAAAACACAGCCGGACCAATGGGGCGAGCTACGCTTCCATCGACATAGAAGTTGCCACTAGGGACTCAGGGGACCTAACAGGTGTGGAAGCCAGTCGAGTGTGGAGTGTGAATTGGCATCAAAGGCCCGAAAGTATACCAGAGGTGTGTATCCTTCGAGTGTACAGTCTCTTACTGCATGGAAAGCTTTTACTAAATCATTCGCATGCGTAAACCGACGCAGATCGAAACTAAGGTGGCGCACTTTTCGCCCCTTTGATGCAGCTTTGGCGACCTGAGTTGCAGCAAACGATTTCCCAGAGCCCGGGGGACCGAAGATAGCGATGTGGAGAGGGCGACGCTGGGACGCGGCGAAGTATTGGGTGAGAGAATTGGAGAGATCACGAAAGAGCTCTATTTCTCGACGATCGAAAAGCACGAGGCGGTTGAAGCGTGCAAGAGGGACTTGGACAGCGTTTGCTTGAATGCCTTCTGTCACGATGCAACGGGCTATTTCCCCAGGCTGGCCGACTACGTGCTCCAGGATGGACCAATCAGATTGGCCCTTGCTGATGATATCGGAGGGTATTGGAAAGCGCAGCAACTTCTCTTTCTTATTTTGTGAGGAGCTAGTATATCCCATAATTTCTTTCACGTTGTATATGAATGGCTGTGTGCAATTCATCGACAAGCCATTTTGCACCAGGCGCCTGGCAGCCTGGAACCCCTTCTCGATACTGTTCTCTATGTTCCATTCGTCATCTCCTGCGAGCTCCTTTGAGAATCCTGCGATGAAAGCCTCGGCGACTCCCGGGATGTTGCCCGAATGCTGCTTCATGAAGTCACCCTCCGCTCTAAACGGGTCGAAGAACAGCTTTGGTCTCGAAACTCTATCTCCACGATGATAGATGACACCATCGCACCCAAAAAGGACAATCAAATGTGCAGCTGTCGCAAGCGTGACAAGTGCTCCTACGGAGCCTAGTCGAGTTACAAAATCCTCGCAAGTCCTATCCCACGAGAGGCCGTAAGAGAGCTCGATACCTTATAACGTATTCCACCATCGAACCGCCTACACTATTGAACTGCTCACGATTCCTTAGCAACACTAACTTACTTAACTTTATTATTATTATTATCCGTATTACTACTTAATATAATAAACTAAGTACTAGCTTCTAACTTAGAGGAACTCTCTTTATCTACTTAATATATTCTTATATTATACCTAGCCTTCCTATAGTTACTATAGTGCTAAATACCTAGTTATTATACCTTTTACTTACTCTTTACTTTTACCTTTTTATAGTTTACTATAGAACTATACTCTATAGTACTACCCTTCTAAATAAACTTATATTTATATATTTTATAACGTAAAGCACCACCGAACCGCCCACACCACCGAACCGCTCAAAAGCTTGGCAAGGAAAATCAAATATTCAACCTTTAATAACAATTTAAATGTAA
>ML976987.1:924247-953670 GCA_010015675.1 Byssothecium circinans
TTCTTTATTAAATAAAGAAACAATATTAAGCTAAGACGTTTGCAGAAAAGTAAGAACGCTTACAGCCTTTCTTTATACTATCTACCGCATACAGGCTAGTAGGAATAGGCTAAAGAAAGGTATAAGTAAGTGCTCTATCTTTGATTAAACTCTAGACTACATACGATAGATGACATAATCTACTATCAATCTACTACTATTTTGACTATCTCTGCTATATCTCTATTACCTTTTCACAATAATAGATACTTAGAACCCTTCGCTAGACAACAACGACAAAGTTTTGTCACGACATAATCCATAGCGTAGATATAGGCAAGACGAGCTTAGTAATAGTTAGTTAACTTCGCAGGTTCCTTAGGCATAGTTAAGTAAGAAATTATAAAATATCTATAAAGGATATAATCTTACGGTAGATAGAAGAGACGCGCGCTTTATATATTAGCTATACTTAGATACGGCATGGCAGCTAGATTTTTTAGGATATTAAGACGATATTCCTAAAGGGGGGGATAATGTTATAAATAAAAAAGATACAAAGTATCTAGGACTAGACAATGCAGCGTAAAAGGTGTTAAGCCTAAGGGATAGCGACACGACGATGCGCAAGGCAAAATTAGGTTAGTAGTTATGTAATAGTAGGATACTTAGTAAAATTAGTAGTCTTAGTAATAAGCAACCTAAGCATAAAATGCTTAGTATAATCTATAGGATTACTACTAAGCATACTAATTATAACAACTTAAAGGGATAGAATAAGTAAGATAAAGACTAGATAGATCTCCTTTATCTTTCTAATTCTAGTTCTTTGTAGTTAACTCTCTTTAGTTTATCTCTTACCTAGATTAATACTTAGTTATTCTATAGTTAGTTATAGAATTAGTCGTCTTTAAATAAACACTCTTTATGTATTTGCCTCTTAAATTACTAAAGTCTACTGCCTAAAGTATACATTTTACACTACCTACCTCCCCTAACACGGATCAGGATTAGGCAAGTATACCCCTCAGTAACAATAGGCTACCCGTTCCTAATACTAATTATCTAATATTGTCCTTTAATATTGCATAGAGTCGCCTTGCTTCTTCTAGCAAGTATTCTTCCTAGATTCGCAAGGAAGAGTGAGGAGTATATAGCGTTTATAGTCCTTATCTAGGCATTCCTATAAAGCAAGTAGGTTATAGTTGTAACCTCTTTTATCCTACGCGGCTTCTTTTTTACAGAGCGTGTAGTATATATAGTTAAGAATTATCTTGTACTATACCTAATCTACCTCTTTATATTCTTAGTCTATAGGGTGTCCTAGGGGGTATTAGTATTAGTAGTTATTAATATTATATTTTAGTATATTGCTGTCTATTAGTCCTACTAGCTAATATCCTATAATATACTTACTTAACTAATACGTCTAGTAGTACTTATTATAGTACTTCTACTATCTAATACGTTTATATTACTATTGCTAATTGCTAAAGTAATAAGTGTAGCAGGCTGCTACTAGAAAATCTTTATCTAGGATTATTATATATAATGTTTGCTTAGGTTATTATCTTACCTTATCCTGTTTACGTTTATAATAGAGGTACTATTCCTCTTAGTAGTAATACTAATTAACCTCCTAGTAAGAATCCTTTTCTAGTACTTCTACCTTAATATAATCCCTTTTAACGTATAGGCTTTAGAGTCGTATAGCTTCTACTACTACTTTGCTAGCTTTTTCCTTATATACTATTATAAGTATAACGCATACTAGTCCCTTATGCGTAGTGCCTATGTATTTCTAATATACTCTTACGTCTAGTTGCAGTTAAACTACCTAGTCTAGCATCTTATTCTTAGCTAGACCTTAGCTTAGGCGCAGCGTTTCTAATTCCTAAAAATCCTTAGAGAGAGATATAGGGTCTTTGTTAGATAATTCTATTACCTAATCTAATTCTAAAGGTAGATAAGAAGTAGGTTGCTATTATAGTACCTCTAGTTTATCTTTTTTAGGTCCTATTACCTAGAACTTAACTATTCTAATCTTAATTACTCTAAGTTTGCTAGCTTAGCCTTAGTTCTTTAGGTAGTTTCTATAGAAGTATCCTACTTTACTATATTAGAGATATACCTTCTTCTTAAAGCGTTCTTAGTATTATTTGTAGGTTAGGCTATCTAGCTATCTTCTTTTACCCTTATTAAATTACTTCTTTTACTAGATTTTATCTATTATTACTATATTGCTGTCCTAGTTATATTATAGTATCTTTAGCTTTCTATATTATCTAGAGTTAAGAATAATTATTGTATCCCTTTACTTCTTCTACAGCGCTTATTTGTAGAGTTAATTATTAATTCAGATAGCTAGGTTAATTATGTCTTGTAGGTTGTCTAGCTTATTATAGTAGATTATTCTATCTTTAACCGTTTCCTTTAGCCTATTGTAAAAAGCTATGTGTAACAGCGCATTATCCTAATTAATCTTAGATTGCAGCTACTTAAACTTTATTATATACTTTACGACTAACTTCTCCTACTAGATCTAAGATATCTTTTATTCTACCTAGGTCTCTTTATTAAGTTCGCTAAACACCTTCTAAATCTCTTCCTTAAAAACGGTCTAGCTCTTAAAGATAGCTTTTATATTATCTTTATAATACTTTATCTTGTTTATAAGATAGTCGTCTATAAAGGGTTGTATCTAAGTAGCTACCCTATCCTTTAGGTGTATACTAGCCGTAAGGATCTTATCTTATTCCCCTGTTATAGAGTTAAACTAATAGTATAAATCTATATTAGTAAGGAATAGCTTTAAGCTATCTTATCCTCTATTATACTTTTCTAGCGCTGTAATCTTTCTACGGGGTATAGTGTCCTTAGCCTAGAGTTAAGCAATTACCTATATTAACCTATTAATCTATTTAGCCTATTGCTATATCTAGTTAGCCTAATTAGCTATTACTAATACTAGGCTTAAAGCAGGTATTCTAACACTACTACTAGTAGCATGTAGGGTAGCAGGAGCTACTATTATGTACGTTTAGGTTCTTAAACCTATAGGTAGTTAAAGTATTACTAAGGAGTATACTTGCCTAATCCTAATCTATATTAGGGGAGGTAGGTAGTATAAGGTGTATACTTTAGGTAGTAGGCTTTAGTAATTTAAAAAGTAAATATATAATAGGTATTTGTCTAAAGACAACTAATTCTATAACTAACTATAGAATAACTAAGTATTAATCTAGGTAAGAGATAAACTAAAGAGAGTTAACTACAAAGAATTAGAATAAGAAAGATAAAAGAGAACTATCTAGTCTTTATACTACTTATTCTATTCCTTTAATCTATCTGCTACGTCTGCTACGTCTATAGCAGGCGTAGCGGACTAAGCACTAGGTACTACGCTTGCTACGTCCTTTTAGCATATAGCATACTAAGTATATCACCTAACTTACTAACCTAATCCTGCCCTGCGCGCCTCTGTATCGCTATCCCCTAGGCTTAATACCTTCTGCGCTAGATCGTCTAGTTCTAGATACCTTATATCCTGCTTATTTATAATACTACTCTTTATTACCTAGCTAAACTATTATAGGCCTTATTTACTTCTCTAAGCTAGTAACTACTTTTATAGAGCTAATAAGACCTATCTAAAAGCTAGTCTTATTAAAGTTATATATATTATTATTGTATATGCTGTACTTTACTTTAGTATCCTATATAAGCTTAAACTACGTGCTAACTATCTTAGGATCCTCTTATAAAGCTTTCTAATAGTCCTTTAAATAGTTCTAGGCTATTTATAACAGTTCTAAATAGTTTATAAACTATTCTATCTAATTAACGCTTACCTTCTTACTACCCCGCTCGCGTAGTAGTTTATTTGCTATATCTAATACTTTACCTAACGTAGGCGCAAATCCTTGCGAATTAAGGTTAAGGATATATTAGATAAGTATATCCTCTTTAGTTAGGGATAGTTTTAAATAGTTTAGAACTATATTTAGTTAAAAGGTAATTCTATTAATATAGTTAAAAAGGCTCTAATAATAAATATTAAAAGCTTTAGCAGCGCGTTAGAGGCTTTTAAATTAGCCTAAATAGTAAACTTAAAGGGTAAGCTTAATCCTACCTTCTTATTAAATAAGTAACGTGTTTATTGGTTAAGGTATTTTGTAATAAGTATAGTATTAGTATTGCTAAGGAAAAGTAGCTGTCTTAATTATATAGCTGTCTTAATAGTGCTTTATGTTATAGCTACTTATTTATATATAATAATAAAGTAGATAGAGTTAGGCTAGGCTTGTAACTATTAGGTAGTGGAAACCTAAAAGTATATAATAAGAAAGTAATAAATCATATGTAAAGTAGTGTAGCTTAGGAGAGGCGACTATATAGGCAAGAGCTAACGCTAAGCTGGAACAGTACTGAACTGTCCAGAACAGTCAAGTACTGTTCAGTCCAACATTATTCCAACATACTAATACTCATGCATGAAAGAGCAAAGCCCAACGTAGGTAACATATACAAAGTCATTCTCACGCCATAATACAATCTCTAAGCAACCATTTAATCCGCTGTTCGTTACCGTATTTTTCCACCCGAAATCTGTTCTCGAAACTACTGTACCATCTACGAAGTTCCACATAATGCACATTATCATCCAACGAACTAACAATAATCATGACTAGCAACAGCAAGGCCGGCGGTAAGCTACCTCCCAACCCTCAACCGCCAAAACAACTCCCCTACCACACGACCACGTCGCTACACCACCAGCTGGAATGCGATCGATGCCACCACAGAAAAATACTGCGAACCCATCAGAGATTACAAGGGCTTCCTATCCCAGTACCCCACCGATGCCAACACCACAGCGACCAGCGCCAGTGAGATCAAGTACCCCGTAATGGACCCTCAGACCTCAGAAGTCCTGCAACCGTACCCAGCCCCAGTCGACAAAACGAGCGAACTCGACTGCGCCACCATATCCCCCCCACGACCTGCACATCCTAACCAAGGCAGGTCACGGGGGCTGGCTCTCCGACGACAACATGACCCGTCGCCTTCCACATCCTCGCGAAAATAACTAGATGCGAAAGCAATGGCGCAGCCCCAACGCACTTCGTCGATACGAGAAACGGCTACACCCCAGGCACTGCTCCCATGGATGATTTCAACAAGAAGTTGCACAAACACGAGTATGTGGATCGGCTTGAGAAGTCGAAGGGGAGACGCTATGTCATCATGGCTGTTAATGATGGGATGACGGAGACCAGACAGGCCTCGGGCGATTTCGGATTACATTGGACTCTGCTTGTTGTTGATATCGGGGGCGATACCCTGAAGGCTATGCATTATGATCCCTTGAGTTTGGGGTCTAATGATCAGTTTGCTAGTGGGGTGCTTGTAGGTCTCGTACGCGTGTGTGAGACCTGGTCGTTCGAGAAATCGTGCCAGAAAATCGGTTGCAAAACGGCAGTCCATGTACGGCAGCAAAATACGCATAACCGCGCCGCCTACTGTGAGGCTGCTAGCGCTTGTGGTGTTATGACTTGGGGGACCTGGCGTGTGAGTTCACGCAGTATCTCGTCAGCTGTAAGGAGGATGGCGTCGCGCTTCCTGACGACTTTCTGCATTTGCCTAAGGGGTATGCGGAGTGATGGGTGGCGAATGGGTGTGATAGTCGGGTGACGAGGAAGAGGCTTTGGTGTTTGGTCGCGAGGGAGTTGAGAATCTACCTAAATAGGTGGGGAACTACTGATGCGACGGAGATTGATAAGAAGAGGAAGGCGGAGTTCGGCGCGGCAAAGGTCGTGAATGATGGAGAGGAGGATCCGGAATTGCAGGCCGCGATAGCCATGTCAAAGGAAAAGTATTAGATTCCTAAAGTTCGTGAGGCTGGTGGACGGGAATTTGGAATCTGATTGCTTATCGTTGCTCAGTTTAGGGGTAATAAGATATCTGTTTGACTATGAGTGCTCTTTTAAATCAAATGAAGCTTCGGCTGTGAGCTTGCGTCTGCAATGTGTATTTCTTCATACGTGTTAAGATAGGATTGGTCTTAATACGTGAATGGTATGAAGCTGCAGTAAAGCCAAGCTCTTTTCTCCTTCTTGATCAGCCACTTTGGTGAAGCGAAGCAGCGATCCCCCAAAGTGAAGCGTTGCAGATCCTCGGAGGGTTTGCCGTCGCAATCCTGTGGGGAAAGTATTGGCGGTGAGGAATTCAAGGAGCCGTTGATTTATATGAGAGTCTGTTTGTGTGTCGAGACTTTCATAGATGGATAAGGAGTTTGATGGATAGGTTGTGACGTAGAAGAAAAGTCTCGGGCAATAAGCCAACAACGATACTCCGCAAAACTCATCCACGGGTGATTCAGTCCCTTATACGCACCCTGAATTGCTATGGTCTAGTGATGGCGCGAGTTTATAGCTTATTTCCCGAGTTTATCTTTCCGCGAGAGGACAAGCGACTAGCCAGTTGATTACGTAATCTCTAAACCGTCGGCTCTATCGCGGAGCTACGACGTCAGCAGCCAGCTTCTGCCTTTCACCGCCGACAGAGATTCCATGCCCATGCACGCCAGCTAGCCAGCACTTTTGACCAGTATCGCAGCTCGCTTACGTCGTTTGACCTCGTGCGTGCCGCAGTTGGCCCCTCTTTCCAGGGCCAACTCCCCTTCACGCAGCAACCGTGGCGTCGTCTAACAATTTCGTCGAAGACTTGAAAAGGTCTTTCGAATTTTTCAAATCACATCCACTTTTCGGCACAGACCCGAACGCACAAAACCCCACAGATCGATCCACCACCTACATAGACGTCTTGCGGAGGGAACTACAAAAGATCGCCAGCCCGACTGAGATCAAGGAATTTGTTACGAACCCCCGCATCGACGACCCCAGGTGCCTGATCACTCTCGCCCTCATATTCGCCCCCATCTTCGTGGTCATGTCGTGGTTCTCACGCGCTGGAGGCAACGGCGGTTGGGGAGGCCGTTTCTCCCCGTTCGGCCGTCCTGGTGCCTCGTCTTCGTCAGGCCAGGTCTCGGACGCAGATTTCTCCTACATTACTTCCGAGGACCTCAGGAGGAACACATCAGAGATTGTGGACTGGGACGACAAGAATCCGAACCGGCAGACTGACGTACTGGTCTTCAAGAACGGTAGGACCAATTACCCGACACACTTCCCCGCACAGAGCATACGCAACGGGGAGCTGAAGATTGGGAGCGTAAGGGCGGCAGCTGCGAAGAAGATTGGAATCGACGACCCGAGGCGGATACGTCTCTTCCACAAGGGCAAGAACTTGAAGCACGATGAGCGGTCAGCATTGGAGGAAGGACTACGCGGCGATGGGACCGGCAGCGAGATTCTCTGCGCAGTCGGCGAGGCCGCAGCTGGAGGCATGGCACCCGGAGCCCAGGAGAGCGAAGGTGACGACGATGACGGGACGGAGAGCGGTCTAGACTCTGGGACAAATGCCATGGCTTCAAAGAAGAAGAGCAGGAAACGCGGCGGCAAGAAGTCAAAGAAGAAGTCGCACTCCGCAAATGCTTCCGGTACAAGCACTCCCGGTCTTGCCTACTCCAACGCAACCGCAACGAACCCCGAATACCTCCCCATTCCCTCACATATCGGCGGTCCCGCGCGCCCTACCTCTGCGCCGCCGGCCAACGCCCCCCGCGCCGCGACCCCGCAGTCCCCGATGGCGAAGCTCGATGCTATCGCCTCCAAGTTCCACACTGAGCTCGTCCCGATGTGCATCACGTACATGCAGAACCCGCCCTCAGACCCGGCAAAGAAGGCGTTTGAGTACAAGAAGCTTTCCGAGACCATCCTGACGCAGATCCTGATGAAGCTGGACGGCGTGGAGACGGAGGGCGATCCAGACGCGCGGGCTAGGCGCAAGGAGTTGGTCAAGGAGGTGAGCGGTATGCTCAACAAGTTGGACGAAATGGGCAAATAAGCGGACATCACTGTCACGAGTACGAGTACTGGAGCGCATGGTGTTGGTTGGAAAGTCTCGGGTTGCTTTGGATTGAGAAAGCGCTTTGTAGCCATCGGCATCTACATTGCAGCAATTTGCCTCGGTGGTTGGGCCTGTGTTCATGATTAAGAGCTGGATGGTAAATATGGCCCTCCAGTTCAGTGTCTGTGTATTAGGTTTCGGATCTAATGAACGATACCCCATATTCTCTCTATCCCACCTCCACTGTTACTGATGGCACTAAACGAAACTGCTGTTCACTGAACCTACACCTGATCATTTCAAGCTGGAGACCAAGGACGTCATATAGCCCGCATCTGGACCTCTATACTACCCCGCACTGAACGGTATTGATGTCGGCTAACATCGCCCTTCGCAGAGTATGTTTTACCCCATGATATCAACTTTCCAAGCGGCGCTCGTGTCACAGAACATCGCAACGTCACACTCCCAGACTTCAGCCCTAGGCGTCCAAAACATCGTCGTGTAGCCTATCGGATACTTTCCTCAACTTAGTACGTGGATGCGGTAGATGGCCCTTTGGCTTATTCAATATTCAGCTCCGCCGAACCGTTTCACACCGCGTGGGCTTGGCGCGCGCCTTCGATGAAAAGCGTTCTCGTGTTTTTCGTACTATGCGTATTTATAGCAGCATTTCCCTTCTTCGAGTCTCAGTTTTGCTTTGACGAGTGCTGCTTGGGCATAGTTTCATTACCTTATTACTGTAATGGGATGGTGGTTGTGAGGGGCTGGATGAGGGAGTGTAGTGATGGGATGACTTTACGGATGGCGTTGATGTTGTATTGGGACTCTTGTGCTCGCGAGTTATGATTCGTATCGTGGAATGGGCATGTGAGGCTTTTGAGGTGTGGAACGAGGTGATGTCGTATCAACCAAGGGTTTTGGTCTGGTGGATAGTGGAAGCGTAGGTATAAATGCTTCCCTGTTGATCTGCACATACCTTATACCAACGTTTTTTCAGTCACTCGCTTGACCATCATACCTGACGACATTAGCCTGCTTTAATACTACCCCCGTTGAAACCCATCATCATGAACGTCGTCCTACTCTTCTCCTTCCTCCTCACCCTCATCCACGCATCAACAACACCAAATCCAACCCAGCCCCCCAAATACACCGTCCCCTGTACAATCGGCAACGACGCTCCGTGCCCAAAATCGTGGACCTGCACACCAACTCAAGTATGCACTTGGGGCCGACCCTGCGGCGGGCTTTGCATCGATCCTCCAACCGCGATCCCCCCATCCTCCGCTTGTCTCCCGGCAACCACACCTCCACTGCCAGCTATCACCCCATGCACCATGGGAAACGACACGCCCTGCAGTACAACAGCTCACTGCACACCAACCGAGACCTGCACCTCGGGCCGCCCATGTGGAGGTGCTTGTATCAGCGTACCTACTCTTCCGCCTGTTACGCCTTGCACAGTTGGAAATGACGCGCCATGTGGGAGTACGGCATTTTGTACACCGACGATGACTTGTACAACTAGTCTGCCATGTGGAGGTGCGTGTATAGCGAAGCCTACACCTCCGTGTCCGACGAGTACGATTTGCACGGTTGGAGACAATCGACCTTGCCCTACAGGAGCAACTTGTACACCGACGATGACATGCACCCCGGGAAAAGCTTGCGGGGGAGCATGCATTTTCCCACCATTGCCGCCGGTTACTTCGTCCACGAGTACGATTTGTACGGTTGGAGATAACAGGGCGTGTCCTTCAGGTGCTACTTGCACGCCTACCATGATATGTACGTCAGGAAGCGCGTGTGGTGGAGCCTGCATCTTCCCTCCTCTTCCAACACCAACGCTACCAACACTTCCGATAACTACAATTTGCACTGTTGGCGATAATCGTGCATGTCCTACAGGAGCTACGTGCACACCAACCATGAGCTGTACCCCTGGAACGGCATGTGGAGGGGCGTGCATTTTTCCTCCTCTTCCTCCCTTCACCCCGCCGCCTTGCACGTCGACGATATGTACTGTGGGCGATGATAGGCCTTGCCCGACGGGAGCGACTTGTACGCCGACAATGACGTGCACGCCGGGGAAGGCGTGTGGTGGTGCGTGTATTGCTACACCATTGCCGCCTTTTACGTCGACGATATGTACTGTGGGCGACGATAGGCCTTGCCCGACGGGAGCGACTTGTACGCCGACAATGACGTGCACGCCGGGTAAGGCGTGTGGTGGTGCGTGTATTGCTACACCATTGCCGCCTTTTACGTCGACGACGTCGACGCCGCCGGGACAGGGGAAGAGGTGCTGGCACGGAAGGTGTGGAGAGGGGTTTAAGTGTGTGGATGGATGGTGTGTGAAGAGCGGGTATTGAGGGGAAATGAGTGGTTTTGGAGGATGAAAGATTGAGTGGAATAGGGTTTGGGAGTTGAGATGGGTTGACGGGGTCATGAGGAAAGGGTTCGTTTATGAAAGAAGGAGGAAATGAAATCTTGTTTAAATGATGCTTGGTATGAATTCATCTTGAAGTTATGCTTTTGACGAGGCTTTTATGGGGGTTTCATTCAAGGCCATACGCGTTTGGCCTCTTGATTTGAGAAAGATGGTGCTGTAAACAGTGAGCTGTGAGCAGTCTGCCGACAGAAACAGAAGCAAATCATATGAGACCAAAAGATACACTCCATATCTGCTGTTCGTGAGATGACGGTCTGGATATCAGACCACCGCTGTCGATGAGGTGATCCATGGTGTACAGAACGCAGATATTGAGTTGTTGACATAAGACGGCTAACGCGATAAGGCTGATGGTGTTGGTCCAAGCTCCGCCTTGGCAGTAAACAAACCGTCGTCATTTATGTCCCCTGCCCCCGACCTCTCCCCACTCGACACAGGCCAGCATCCGCACGTTTGAAATTGCAACCCCAGTAGCACATCCTCAACGTACTCTTTCCGCAACTTGCAAACCCGTCCACCATGGCGAGGCGATCCGCCAGGCTCCAGAAGGTATATCCCGCTGCTTTCGTCTGTTGTTTGTTGACATGCTAACTCACCGCCTCCAGCAGCGCTCGCCAACGCCCTCCGACCACGACGATTCGAGCAATGTGAGCTGGGAGACTGCGCAATCGCAATCTCCTCCCCATAATGACCGTCTGCCCTCTGTAGTAGAGGACGAAGAGCCGGCTGTAGAGACGCCGCGCAAAGTCGCTGTCGAGAAGAAGGCTGCTACCACGGCAAAGGCGCAGAAGACGTCGAAGCTCCCCCAGCTCACCATGACCACCGCTACACCTACACAGACGCCTTCGCGCACGCCTAGTAACCGTACACCGATCGTGCCGGAGACGCAGGAAATGCACCCTGCCCTCCACCACGCGAGCACGGCCAAGATGCTGGACGAGGCACGCTGGCTTGGCTTCCAGAACTTGGGCGCGCACACAGCACCACCAAAGGCGACGCGTCCCGCTGCCGGCCAGGCGACCCCGTCAAAGACCACCACCGCGACGCCGAACACCCCGGCGGCAGCAAAGGACAGCCCTACCTCCGGCTTCCAGTTTAGGTTCCGTATGAAGTCGCCCTTCTCTGGCCTGAGCCCCAAGTCGAGCAGTATCTTGAAGAACCGGAAGGATGCTGCAGCTGCCGACCCGCGTGCTTTGTTCAAGGCGGATGAGTTTTGTGCACCGGCGGACTTGGAGCCTAAGCGCAAGACAGCGGTACCGAAGGGCAAGATGAAGCGGTTTAGCGATATACATATGGTAAGTACTCTTTTTCTACTCAAGTGATCAGGGGCACTACTGACAACACATGCAGAGCCAGTTTAAGAAGATGGATTCCATTGCCAACCACCCGTCCGCTTTCCGTCCCGTCCAGCTCACCAATGCGCCTCTTAAGAAGTCACACTCCAAAGTTGATCTTCACAAGCCAGAACTGAGCGCAAAGACGCCGAACAAGTTGAAGCGCAGCCAGTCAAAGATGGATGTGACGGAACCAGCCCCCAAGGCACCTGCGTCTGGCCTTAAGCGTACACAATCGAAGATGGAAGTGACGGAGCAGACAACCAGGATTCCCCCGACTCCGTTGAAGCGTACACAGTCTAAGATGGACTTGACGGGCTCCAGCCTGCCTCGTTCCCAGTCCACGGTGCGGTTGGTGCCCCCTTCTCGAGATGGTCGCCCTACGACGCAGGATGGCAATCCATTCGCAAAGCGGGTCAAGCGCACTGAGGTTGATGATGCTGCGACCACACGTCCTCTCTCCCGCGATGGCCAGCCTGATGCCAATAAGCCTACCGTGACAAAGGCTGCTACCCCAGCCCGCAAGATCACGTCCCAGACTGCGCTGCCACGTCTGGCTTCCCGGCTTATGACACCCACCAAAGCATCTCTCATGCGCTCTCAGAGTGTGAAGGCCGTCAAGACCAAGTCAATGCTTCCGTCTCTTGTGAAGTCGCCTTCTGCTGCAAACCTCTTCTCGCCTACCAATATCGGCAACGCTGTTAAGGACAGCGTCCGTGAAGGTATCCGAAAGACGAGCAGCTCCCTACTGAAGGTTAGGTCCATTCTTCGCACGCCGAATCGCAAGTTTTCGAACGACCTCGACAAGATTGCTGCTGGTACGCACATGTCGCCCCCTCCGGGTCTCGATCTCCAGAAGACTCTGCCTGCTGCACCCCAGACTGCCCCTGCAAAGAAGCACGTTGTCTTCACGAACAGCACCCTCGAACGCGACTTGCAGGATGATTGGAGCAAGTCACCTTCACCAATGAAGTTACGGGCTGGCTCCGAGATCCCTGCTGGCGCAGTCATCTATCCGTCTCTTCGTGGTGCTGGCAATGTTGAGTATCCCGTCCTTGCGGAAGACAACGAGTCTGGCGCTGCATCTACATCTCGTCGTCTCACTTTCGGCGATGCTACTGCAATCTCTCCTGGCGAGTTTTCTTTCAAATCTGACAAGCCCATCGATTTTGGCCCGGTTTCAACTGGTACCATTCGCATGGTGCGCAAGAGCAACGCTTCTTCTATGTTCGACGGCAAGAAGCGTAAGCTCGACACGGTGGAGGAGTCGTCGGATAAGGAGAACAGCGCGCCCGTACAGCCAGATGAGGGACGTTCCGCGAAGAAGGCCAAGACTGCGCCTGAGCCGCCGAAGACTCCGTCCAAGCTGCCTCGTCGCACACCCAACAAGCGAGGGAGCTCCATCAGCAAGTCCAGGCTCGCCTTCCTGTCCACGCCGAAGCGCGGAAAGGCTTGAACGGTGCACGGACATGCGGGTCTCTCCCTGGTGAGTGTCTCGAGTGAAGGCTAAATTCCGACTCGATCTCCATCCACTCCACCAACAATCTCTCTTGTTTCCTTTCATCTCCCTTTCATCTCTGAGATGGTGTTTGGGTTTTCTCTGGGCTGGATCTGGATATCATGACAACGAATCTCCTTGTCTTTCATCATTTCCTCTGGTCTACTCGTTTCTCACAAGTCACTTTCCCCTTCTTCACACTTCACTTCGTTTTAGTACATTGTTAGGCGGTAATGGCAGGCGATTTGGCGTACGATGAAGTGCGCTCGAGATTTTCGATAAAATTGTGTGTTCATTTTCCTCGGTGGCGTGTCTCCATCCATATTCTTTTTTTCTCGGAGTAACTTCATGAGTATAAATGAGTATGAGTCTGAACATGAGGATGAGCTTGATGACGAGTATACATAGCACGTTGAATGAGGTGTTTATATCTGCAGAGCTTGGATTGGGGTGATGCGATGTGATGGTGATGCTTAGAACTATAACTCTAGGCTGCTGGCTGAGTGCGTGCGTGTGAAGGATATGCATCCTACCTGCAGTGAAGCGCTTTTTCTTTTTCTACTTTACAGCTCAAGAGCGACAATGAGATGGAAGCGCCTGCTTACTTCAGGACGGACATCGATCTTATTTAAATCAGGTATGGTCTGGAGCCCTAAGTGCCACTGGTGGTAGGTCCTCACACGCACCCGCTGTGCACAGCCTTCCAGATAGAAAAGATATGCAAGGATGGAACTTGATTGAGAACAATGGGCTCGCATGTAGGGGGATAGAGAGATGGGCTTGGAAACGAGATATAACCTCTCCTCTCCTCTTTCTTCATACAACGCGTCTGACGCACATCACGCACCACACATCAAGCTTTTCTTCTTCAAAAATTATCCATTCATTCAGCCATATCTCATCTCATACCACTCACTCTACACGCTCCACTCTCCACAACAGCAAACCACAACCAAGCAGGTTCAAACTTGAAAACAAACATCCCGTGCTACCTCCTCCCCTGCATCAGATCCATCAACCCCTTCGCCGCATTCCCCTTGACCGCCGAACTCGTCAAGTCCGCCTGCAACCGCTCATCATCCCGCATCCTCTGTATGCGCTCCTCGAGCGGCTCGTCGCGGCCGAAATCATCGTCGTAGCTGATGCGCTTGGACACGGGGGTCGCGTAGTTTGCCTTGGACTTCACGGGGGATGTGAGCTGGGCTGGCGATATGGATTGTTGGAGGGGCGGCGAGGATGGCACGTCTTGGGTGTTGCGTGATGAGTAGGGCGTGGGGGCCAGGGTGGTTGCGGGGGTTATCGATAGCTTGCCGATTGGACGGCCGGGGTCGAGGTTTGCTTTTATGGATTTGAAAGTTGAGGTTGAGGTTGAGGTTGAAGTGGTGTGGGGGTGGGAGAGGGTTATGCTGGGGACGCGGTGGGCTGTGGATGAGGTGGATGAGGGGATGTTTGTGGTCATCATGGAGGGGTTTGATGGTGATGTTGATGCAGGAGCTTCGGGAGAGGAAGATTCCCAGGTGGAGATGATGTCGGAGCTGCATTTTGCGGCTTGGTTGGTTTTGACTTTGTAGTTTGCGAAACCCAGGCGCGTGCGGAGGAGGTCGGCGCGTGACTTCTTCTCTTCGATTGGAGCCGGTGGTGGAGACGGCGAGGTGGAAGATGACGGGGGTGGGTGTTCGCTCTTCTGGCTCTGGCTCGCGCATTGGTCGTAGTTGAGCCAGTTGGAGAAGGAAGTGCTCTCTTGCGAAAATAGCTTGGGAGCTTGTTCTGCTTCCTCGGGCTCCGGCGTGGGTGTGTTGCGCTCGGTGGGCGAGCCAGGTGGGGGTAGGTCGACGGGATTGCTCTCCTACATCACTATTAGCGACGTGATAGACGCGTCTTGTTCGCGATGCGCCGTACCATGTGCCGCTCTAACCCAGCAGCAGTCAAGCCTTGCTTCCACGCCGACTTCCCATGCTCGCGTGCGCCAAACATGGCCTTCGCGCCATGCACGGTTTCTACATCGTCGACCTCGTAGATGGTCCTCTTCTTCCCCTTGGGGTGCGCGCCATCCATTGCCGCATTCTCCTTGTCCTCAAATACATGCGGCGACAGAGTAGACACCTGCTTCAGCGGGCTTTGCTGTCTCGTGCCCGCGGGCGGGTTGAGCGCGGTTCCTGCTTGTTTCGAAGGCGTGTTTAGAGCCTTTTGGGCGATGTCGCCGAGGACGCGTCGCGAGGGTGTTTTGGCGGGTGTCGACATGTTTGCTCTGCGGCTCGTAGCGCTCATGCTCGTTGTTGATGGCTGGTGGAGGCACGCGTTGAGACGGGACGGATAGGCTGCAACCTCGAGCGGCACTGATGTAGGAATAATATTGTTTAGAGGCTTAGAGATTGGAAACCTCCTCTACACAATTGACGCGGCGAACAGCAGGGAAATTGTGGTCGAGGGGACTGAGGTTTAGTTGAGGAAGTCGCGTTGTGTTGATGGTTGGGGACATCGCGGGAGCATAGGTTGCGGCGTTGCGCTACTGTGTCGCGATTGGCTCGGCTGCATCCCTGCATCGTGTTAGCCGCGCTGTCCATCTAAACACCGACCACCTCATTCTCCCCTCCTCTGCTTGTTACCTGCATTGGAGAGCAATACTTGACTGTTGCGTCCAATTCTTCTTCACGTTGGCTCACTACCGTCGAGTCATCGTTGCGAAATCGTCACGACCGAGCGATCAATTGATATCTGGCAAGATGGGTAAACAACACGACACTGTACCCAAAAGCATGAGCTTTGAAGAGGCTTCTAAAGTCTCCTTTATGACTTCCTACAGTATCAGAGAAGAGGTTTATGAGAATTTATAGCCGCTCAACTTTTAGAAGGCGTTTCCAGGCTTTTGACACATGTCTGTACGTCAGATGCACCCGGCTCGTGCAACCACGATGCACGCACGGCATGGACGGTTTCTGTTGCCCACTTCTTTTCACCACCTTTCATCAACCCGACTGCTCATATCCGTTCCCTATTCCCTCCTTCTCATCAATCTCCTATCTTCCTGCAGACTCCGAATTTTCAAACCCTCACCATCCGTAACAATAAATCACCATGCATGACATCCTGGGAAAAGCAAAAGCCGCACTCGACAGTGTCATCCCGACATCTTCACCATCACCACCGTTACCACCAGGAATGGTGGCATCCTACCAACACCTTCCTCAACCACCGCTACCTAGTACCGCCGATCTCCCCTCCACCATCCAAGACCCCACTGCACTCGACATTCTTCGCTACCGCTATCATCACGGAACCAATCTCGGCTCGATATATGTGCTCGAGCGCTGGCTCTTCCCTTCTCGCTTCCCTAAGAAGAGTCAGGGGACGAGTGAGCTGGAAGCTGTTAAAGCATGGGTCCATGAGATCGGCGAAGGTCCAACGAAAGCGATGTTCGAGAAAGCGTGGGCGGAGGTGGTCACGGACCAAGACATCAAGTGGTTGAAGGAAGAAGCGAAGTGTAGGCTACTTTTTACTATTGATATGGCATTGGAAAGCTTTCATAATCATTGCATCCATCTTATTGACTCCGCTAGGTACAACCGTTCGTCTTCCCATCGGATATTACGACCTCTCCGATCCTTCATTCACGCGTGGCACACCCTTCGAGCCCTATGACTACATTTACTCGGCGGCTTGGGCTAGCATTCGGTCACTTATATCCCGTCTCCGCGCACACTCTATCGGCGTACTTCTTGACTTACATGCTCTTCCTGGCGGCGCGAACCCTCACGACCACTCCGGTACCAATAGCGGCGTCGCTCAATTCTTCAACTCCCACTCCAATCGTGAGTAGAATCTTATTCAAAAATTGCGCTGGACACTGAGACTTTGAACTTCTTGTTCCAAAACGAAGCTTGCTGACAGCCCCGTGGATGAGCTTGGCTGACTATGTCCCCCACTTAGGTGATATGGGCACCCGCTGCTGCGAATTTATCGCGCGTGAAGCTAAAGCCGGCCTCGACATCGTGGGTCTCCAAATCGTAAACGAGGCTGACTGGGAGAGCCCGAACCTGTACGAATGGTACGATGAGTGTATCCAAGCGATTTCTGCCATCGACTCTAGTCTACCGGTCATCATCTCTGACGCGTGGAATCTCCAAAAAGCGGTCGAATACGCATTGAGGAAGAACACGGCCTATCCGTCCATACCGACCTGTCCCGTTCTGATCGACACACATCTCTACTGGGCTTTCACGGACAAAGACAAGCAAAAATCCCCCCAACAGATTATCGACGAAGTACCCGCCCAACTCACCGCCCTAGACGGAAGAGAAGGCTCCATTCTCGACCGTGGCGCCGTCCAGACAATCGTAGGGGAATATTCCTGCGTCCTCACCGAGGAGACATGGTCGAAAGCTGGTTCTTCCGATCGACAAGAGCTCGTCCGTCGCTTCGGCAACACGCAATCAAAACGCTACCAAGAACGCACTGCTGGAGCTTTCTTCTGGACCTGGAAAATGGACTGGTACCCCGGCGGCGAATGGGGCTTTGCCGCCCAATGCACTCCTCAATCATCTCAGCCCCATTCCGCCACCCTACTCCCTTCCATCACAGCGCCCCCACACGCCCTCCTCCCCGCACATGAGATCTGCAACCTTCTTGAGCGCGTGAGCCATCGCCGCAACGAACGTATGCATGCCGCTGTCGACCAGCACGTCTCTTACTGGCACCATCTCCACACCGAAAAGCCGGCCGAACACTGGCGGTACGAGAACGGCTGGAAGATCGGGCACCAGGATGCTTATGTGTTCTTTGAAGGGAGGGGAGCGGAGGCAGTGGGACAGGGTAACAAAATCGGGGCTCTGGAGCTTTGGGTGTTGAAGAGGGTTAGGGAGTGTGGGATGAGGGGAGATCAGGTTTGGGAGTTTGAGCAAGGGTTGAGGAGGGGAGTACATGACTTTTGTAGCGTGGTCGGTATCTAAAGAGTGAAGAAAGGGAAAGGTAGAAGAGGGGAATGGTGTTGAAGATGACGAGGATGCACTGAGCCTGTGTTGAAGACTATTGAATAGATGTGGATAAAGTCTCACAACCACCAAACACGCTAATGCTATGTGCTAAGCCCCCGTATACACAAACTCGCCCAAAATTCTTCTCCAGCCCTCCCTCGCCCCTCTCTTGATCAATCGAAAGTCCATCACCAGTAACGAAACAGCAAACGAAAACTATCCCTCACAACAACTGAACCCAAGCACATCGCCTACCAACTATGCACCCACAAGTCCTATCATACACCTACTTCCTCACATTCTTCTTCTCTCTCCCCCTGCTCCACATTCTTCACCGACCCCCTACGCACCGCCTCGTCGTGGCGATCAAGAGCCTTGTCAGCAGCCAGATCTTTCTTTGCTTCCTCTCGGTCCTCGGGAGAAGGTTTCGTGGCGCCGCGCTCGCGAGCGATTCTTTTTGCGCGTGCGAGGACGGGGTCCCATCCGCGGTTGAGGCGTTGCTGCCCTCGGGGGCTGGGGTTTGAAGCGTTGGTTGTGGTTGTGGATTGGGAGGTGGTTGAGGAGGTTTGTTGGGCTGGCATGGTGGGTTGGGTTGGGTTAGGTTGGACGTACGTGTGGGGTTTGGTGGGTTTGGTGGGTTGGTAGGTCGAAGGGTGCGGCCGGCGCTGGCGTTGTCGGGAATGCGATGGACGAGGTGGGTAGTCTCCTTTGAAATGGACTGGATTGGGATTGGATTGGTGAGACTGGAGTTTGAAGAAAGGCGTAAGTGGGAAATTCAGAGCTGATGATGACGGTTGGCAGGATCGGTGCTGTGGTAGCGAGGTTCTTGGTGTGAGGGGTTGAGGTTGGGGAGGTAGGAGAAGGTGGTTTATATACAGCACTGTGCATGCATGGATAGTGGGTATTTGATCAGTCACAGCGCGGGGATGTGAATCGTATGGATTAAGTTATGATGGTGTTGAAGTGGGATATCAATCTATCCTTTCTATCAAGGGTTTTTTTTCTTGTTTGGCATGATATCACAGAAGCTGGCGATGGGGATCGCCGAGTTGATCGTAGCAAACGGGAACGCGGGCCGTTGACCGGGTACTCGGGATAATTAGCGTGATGGAGAGGTATTTAATGGTCTTTCTCTTTCTCTGTTCACTGTCTTCGTTACGCAGTACGAACGGTGGCTTCGAGAAGTTCACTTCGGGGGTCGAAAAATTGAAGCTCTGTGTGAACATGTTGGAGGCTAATAGGGAGATGTTCGCGGGTGGTATGACTGTTTGCTTCTTCGGGGAGGCATGTTTGGAAAAGTGTACAGGCGGTCGTGATTTGGCTTATGGGGTTCGCATTAATCTTGGGGTTTAGCGACGATTATGATGGTGATGATGATCATCCTCACTACTCTATACTCTTGAGTGGATAACAGACCACCGAGTATAGCTCATACCAGACCTTACAACAGCGAAATTTACTTGCTGAAGCTTTCTTCCTCCTCGTTGAAGAAAAAAGGATCATTATAACACTAGGGTCCATGGAAAACGTTTGCTAATTTACGCAAGAAACACTCGAGTTCCAACCACCTACTGTCCTCGAAAAGGGGGAGAAAACTAAAAGCATGTCCACAGACTCCATTATATTACTATTATCAAATGTATACTTTTAGAACTAGAACTACCATTACAAGCACCACTAATACATAAACACTTCACGAAAGCAAAAGCAAAACAAAAGCCAAAAAGGAACCCTCCAAACTCCTATAACCGAACTGAAAAACAAAAGCCCTTCTCTACCACAGAGTTCACATAACGACACATTTACAACCATAATCCCCATCGTTCTCCAGTGCCCCCTCCCCCAAAAGCTCAGAATATTCCCGATACGATTCGTTGAAATGCGGTTGCTTATTGTCGCGCTCTGCGTTTGCTCCAGGTATCTGAAGAGCATTACCAGGCTGATTCGTCTTCTTCTTCGACGACAGCGTCTCTGTCTCCCACGCGCTGCTCCTAGCTATCGGCGGACTTGCATCCTGCACTGTGTTCCCCGTCGGGAAATCCTCGTTGCCGGGAAAAGTCCTAGGCGAAATAACCGGGGAGATTGCATACTCAGTGTTGTTTTCCTTGAATGTGGTTTTAGTTTCGTTTTGATCTTCCGGTGTTAGAGGCGAGACGTCGAACTCGCTTCGAGATGGAAAGCCTTGAGTCGTCGGTGGCTGGCTCCAAGGTATGGTCTGCAGCTTCGGGAGCGAAGGTCTAATGGTTGCGGGTTGGGGACGTGTGCCTCTGTGGATTTTCTCGGGGCATTTGGGTAGTGGTGATGGGGCGGTTTGGGGAGAGGCTGGAGCGGGGGATGTTGGTGGCTCTGGGTTTGGGAAATTCCAGTTCAGGGTGAATGGGATGGATGATGTCGTAGGAGTTGCGTTTGTGCTAGAGGTATTGTGAATGAGCGGTTTCGTGGGAAGAGGCTTCCGTTTCACCGTAAACTTGGGGGCTTCTTCGAGCGCTCGACGCTCATTTTCTTCTCCTTGGTAGTATTCGCCTTGAAGAGCTCAATATTCTGGGTCCTCGTGATCTTTGACGAAGGTGTGGGTGTTTGGGGGCTTATCGGACTTTGAAACCGTCATGATGGTTTCGCGGTTTGCGTAGAACGGCGATGAAGGAAAAGAAGGCACTGAAAAGAGCTTATACGTAGGGAGTAGTAGGTCAAATGTAGATGTAGGAGTAACAATATATGACGATGGAATCGTTGACCGCACCTGTTAAATCCCTAGTATGAGTGAGTCAGTATTACCTCTGAGTCTTCGAACATAAACTCACTCAATGCCCACCATGGCACTCACCCATACTACATGACACAACAACAACACCCAGTCCTCTCCTCATCCTCCCTGAACTCAGGATACCGCGTCCTGCCATCTTTTCTATCCCTCCCCTCCGTATTCTCAAGCGCTGTATTCTTCTCACCCGCTTGTTCCCACCTCGATGTACCAGAGCAAGCCGCATAAAGCGGTGTCGAAGAATCCATCGAAGAAACAACGGGAAGAGGTTTTCTGTCCAGTGCCTTCGGATACTTTTCCTTCCACATCTGCACCTGCTTCCGCACTCGATCCGGTGCCTCCAGCCTATGATACGCATTCGCATACTCGTCCAACTCTCGATCATGCTCCTTGCGAAAATCCCTCTGCTTTGCGCTTTCGCTACGAGGCTGGCGATATCGATACGGCATGAACGTATTCGCACGGGTAATTGTTGCATTCGCTATCGGGCTATCCCATACGATATGTTGTCGTTTTGTAGTGTCAGGTAACTCGCGGGGTCTGAATTGCGCTTCTGGACTTAGATCTAGAGGAGATTTATTGGGATGTGTATGTAGGTCATTTTCTTTTCTCATGGTCTGTGGGGTTCGGTGGAGAGTTGCGGGTTCTGGTTCCAGGGGGGAAACATCATCGTGAGTCGAGAAATTCTTGGGAGATTGTTGCGCAGCTTGCGGGATCTGCAGGGCGGGTAACTTTGGTCGTGATGGCATAGCAGCTACCGCTTCAGTGTCTGCGGCGCGCTTCCCCCGTGGATGTGGAGTGGAGGTGGATTGTGGGGATGCTTGGTGCGGTCGTGGTCCAGTCTCTGGAGGTGCGTGATCCCAGTCTTGATCAAGTGGACGGTCCATCCGGGAAACATCCACGTTCGCGCCGTTTACCATCGTACGGTATTGTTAGCAAACTTGAGATGCTTTGAGGTAAAGTTTAGAGCAGTTGAAGCGCCGATATACCTCTTGGAGAATCGAGGTGATGATGGAGTGAGTGTAGGAAACAGGGAGAGAGAGCCGTGGAAGAAAGAACATTATATGTTTAGCAACCGTTACCAAAGAGTCTTAAGGAATTACTCCAAGAGTCGAAAACGAGTCAGAAAAAAAGGGAGACTCATAACCCCCTTACACCCCGTCCCGTTCAAGTCACTCTTCCCACCCCCTGACTGACTCACGCCTTCAAACCCAACACCGCTTCTCCGCCTCAGAACCGCATAAAAACAAAACTCTCGTCTACTCAGTATTTCTACATTCCTGTACATATAACAAAAAATCAAACCCCTTCCTAACCTACCCATGCACCCACCCTTTCGCACCCTCCTCCCGGCCCTCCATCGTCTTACATAACAGCACAACACCCCCCCTCCTCCCCCCTCCCCTCCGCCAACTCAGGATAATACATCCTCACATCCCTACCCCTCACACCCGCACCATCCCCCACATTCCCACCCGCAGCCGCAGCCCCTCTCCGACCAACGCCTTCCCAGCTACTCCCTCCATATGTATTATAATTACCTTTACTAGCACCGTGTCCTTGATGAACATTAAAATTGCTACCCCGACCTTGGTTTGTACGTTGATGGTGAACATTCATATTGGCACTGCCACCTTGTCTGCGCTGAGTAGCGACGTGGTTTTGCCGACTAATGTTAGTACTGCGACCTTGACCGTGGCCTTGGCCGTGGCCTTGACGTTCCTGCCTCTCGTGCATGGCGAGGAGTTCCTCCAGCCCGGCGGAGTCGCGGACGGTATTGAGGCGCTTTTTGATGTGAGGGGGGAGGGGGGCTTGGTAAGGCATTTTTTCTCTTATCTTTTAACGTCCCTCCCTAAGTCGCGCAAAACCCCCCGTGCCGCAAATTACACGAGGTACCTCGACTTTGACTAAGAATAAATCTACACACACATCAAAATATTTTATGTCTTTGTAAGGGACGTATACTTTAGCTACTTGGGCATATATGGCAGCCTCCCTGCTAATAAATTACATTTGCATAGTTGCCTCCGCGCCTGATTCGTGAGGAGCATTCTTTCGTCGCATGAAGGTGTCTCTCTGTTATTCCCGCGCCGCGTAGCTTATACTACTACGACGCGAAGGTACATGTCTTATACAGGCCTCGGGACCTTTTAGCAATGTTGCAAAGTCGTACTAGCCTTCTGCCTTGATGTGGCGGGGACATTCATGCGTAATTGCCACGCTGATTAGTACTTCTAATCGAAGCGAGAACTATATCTAGCTAGCGCGAAACGGCCGTTATAGACTACATAATCATCCTGGCGTATTTTACATTTGTCATCTAGCATAATTAGCTTGTAGCTGTCGGGCCTAGGTCATGGCTGTGCTTGGGCAGTCAGCAAATAACACATAACGGGACCCTTTCAAGGTAGCACATGCAAACTTTCATATCAACTGCGCATTGCGAAATAAACATTAAAGCAAGATATTATTTTTTATACTCTAACGACGTTGTCTTGATATACTAATACATCCGCGCTACTAGGGCCTTCTATAGCTTAATAGCTTCGCCTATTACTTCGGTCTCTACTATATCGACCTCTAGCGTAGGAGTCTTGCGCTTACGACTACGCTTTCCCTTGCCCTTTATAGTAGCTTTGTCTTTGGCAGCACGCTTTGCTCGTGCCTCCTCTAAGTCCTCGAAGCTTATTACCTTCGCCTTCCTGAGGACCTTAGATGGCGTAGATCGGCGAACCCAGCCTTCCTTATTAATTTAAGCTAAAAGTTGGTTGTGATCCTAAAGGAGATGTTGTTTAGCAAAGGATATTTAAGCGGCACTTGCGAGCTTCTGTACGCGCCTCTGCGGACGTTTGGATGCACAAGCATCCTATTTAATTAAGTTATGCAAGGACGAAAGACCCTTAGTCGTTACAGGTGTAACGGGCGTTACTAGGCTTAACAGCACTTCCTCTTAAGGGCAGGATCCCGTAGACCTGTTAGGTACCGTAAGCTCTACGGGTGGCTTAGGTATATCTTGGAGCACTCTCTTTAGATCAAACGGGAACAAACTAGTGGCAGCCTAGCCGGCCTTAATATTCCTTTTAGTTAACGCTCAGTCCCTTGCTAGCTGGTATAGATAAGTAAAGTGCTCCTTGCTAACCTTGTCTATACCTCCTCTATTTAACCGCTCAACCTCATCGCGGTAGGCTGTCTTTAAGGGGGCAAAAACACTAACATTACATAGCTAGAGCTTATAAGAGGTGTAAGAAAGCAAATAATACAAGATAATACTATGTTTAAAGTAAAACTCTAGGATCTTAAGGGTCTTATAAGTCCTAAAGCCGTCGCTAATTAGCACCTATAGTTTGCCGTTAGCTAGTCCTCGTGTTTAGGGATTAAACATACGCGTAAGCCACTCTAAATAGATTTTTAAGTTATTATACCTATTCTTTAAATGTCCGTAATGCTATCTAGGGGTTAGATGCGTAGTCTAGTTACTTTAATAGGTGGAAGCTAGCTAGATAATAAGCGGTAGCAGCAACCTACCGTTAGCGCTGATACACTCGACCGCTATTACTATAGTCCGCTTGACACCAGCGCCTCTATAGCCTCGTAGATCGTCTTTGCCTACAAGAACCTTGACGGAGCCTAGCATGCTTAGCATGACACTAGTCTCGTCCATGTTGTAGACATTCTCTAGCAGTATATTAATAGTTAGATTTTGTAGGACCTTGCCAATTACCTTAAACTACTCTGTTATCTTGTTGTATATAAGCTTCTCGTGTCGGTTCCAATCTATTAACCTAACTCTCCTCGCTTTGACTTCGGGCTGGCGTTTCTCGAAGGCTCGAGCCCAGTTCTTGCCTGGGGGCTTGATCGGCTTGTTCGGCGTAGACCGCCGGCGGGCGATGCTGAAGGCTAGCGAGGGGATATACTTGATTCGGATGGGTTGCCCAAGACTAGACATTAGTAACAAGAACGTTACAAGCGCTTTCTCCTCCTCTACGGTAAGATATTGCTGGCGCTGGGCCTTCTCCTCGCGGGAGGGTCGGCCGCGTGCGCGGTAATACAGGGTATAGAGAGGAACACCACCCCGTTCTGATAGGGCAGCCCATGTTCTAGGCGCATCGGAATTACGTGCCTCCGCTAGTACCTTGCTGGCTCGGTCCATGTTGATGGTGGTGGTGGTGTACTGGTACGAGAGAACGGCTGGCGGCGATGAACACCAGCCCGCCGTCCAAAAATAGCCCGTTGATGGACATTTCGAGAATAGCGCGACACTTGCGCTGGTTAGGCATAGCATAGGAACCTCCACTCCACGTGAGCTCGCTAGATCGGCCCGTGGATTAATCCGAGCCGTGTTACACCACGGCCTCAGTGTCCGCGCCACACTTCAGGCTGTGCAATCAGCCTTACCTCGACCACGATGGCTTGTCATTACCCCTCTAGCCCAAACCCACTGACACGGCAATAGAACTCGCGCACTCTCGCGCCGCATCGCCATCGGATTTGATCCTTAGGTATAGATCTGCGTCCTATCTCTTCGCATGCTGGCTGACCTTACTAGCCTAGGACTAAAGTGCTCAACAAGCCGCTGTCTCGTCTCTCGGCTGCCGCGTCTGATCCCCACCGAGATCCGTTCCTACCGCTTGCCCCCATCCAGCTCCAATGCGAAACAATGCGTCTTGTGCAACGCAGCGACACTGGCGACTTCGTTCTTACTCAGATCGACGACGACTCTATCCCTCCTCCCTATGCGATTCTTTCACACACCTGGGGTGCCGATGCTGAGGAGGTTACCTTCGATGACCTAACGAATAACACTGGCAAGGATAAGCCTGGCTATGAGAAGATCTGGTTCTGTGCAGAGCAGGCTGCACGCGATGGCCTAGAATACTTCTGGATTGACACATGTTGTATTAACAAGAAAAACAATGCCGAACTCTCGCACGCCATCAACTCGATGTTTCGCTGGTACCGCAAGGCGACTCGATGCTACGCCTATTTACCGGATGTTTCTACAACTTCTTTTATTTCAAATAGAAGAAAGAAGTTAACAACGCAATGGGAACTAGCTTTCCGGAAGAGCAGATGGTTTACCCGGGGCTGGACGCTCCAAGAGCTTCTTGCTCCAGCTTCGGTTGAATTCTTCTCCTTGGAAGGCAAGCAGCTTGGTGATAAAAGTTCTCTTAGATAGCAAATCTACGAGATTACGGCGATTCCTGAATCAGCACTCCAGGGGGCCCCCCTATCCCAATTTAGCGACAATGAGCGAATTTCGTGGATAAATAATCGCCAGACCAAGCTTAAAGAAGATAAAGCGTACTCCTTACTAGGCATTCTTGATGTCCATATACCTCCTATCTATGGCGAAGGGATGGAGAGTGCATTCAGGAGGCTCCGAGAAGAAATCGCCAAGCAGAAGAAATGCATGCAAGACCTACATCTCACCGATCCTCGCGACGACAAGAAGCGCATTGAAGACACTAAGGGAGGGCTGTTAGAGGACTCTTACCACTGGATCCTCGAGAATGCCGACTTCCGACAATGGCGTGACGACGAGAACAGCCGGCTGCTCTGGATCAAGGGCGATCCTGGTAAGGGTAAGACGATGCTGCTTTGCGGCATTATCGACGAGTTGAAGAAGTCAATCGCGAATACAGACCTCTTGTCCTACTTCTTCTGTCAGGCCACAGACTCGCGAATTAACAGCGCCGCAGCCGTGCTGCGTGGTCTACTGTACCTGCTTGTCGATCAGCAGCCTCTGCTCATCTCGCACATACGGAAGAAGCATGATCACGCAGGCAAAGCCCTCTTCGAGGTTGCGAATGCCTGGGTTGCTTTGTCTGAGATCTTTACAAGCATTCTGCAAGACCCGTGCTTACGCAACACGTACTTGATCGTCGATGCGCTTGATGAATGCGTAGCAGATTTGCCGAAGCTGTTGGACTTCGTCGTTCAAAAGTCGTCTGTATCTTCTCGTGTCAAGTGGATCGTCTCTAGCCGCAACAGGCCCGACATAAAAGAACATCTAGAAAGGGCGGGGCATAAGGTAAGGCTGTGCCTCGAGCTCAACGCAGAGTCTGTTTCTACAGCTGTCGACATATATATCCAGCATAAAGTGCATCAGCTGGCGCAAAGAAAGAACTACTACGATAAAACGCGAGACGCCGTGTTACGCCATCTATCCTCACATGCGAATGACACCTTCCTCTGGGTAGCTTTGGTCTGTCAAGACCTCGAAATGATCCCACGATGGAACACCGTTGCGAGGCTAAACGCATTTCCACCTGGAGTTAACTGTCTTTATGAGCGAATGATGCAGCAAATATGTAACTTGGACAATGCCGATCTCTACAAGCGAATACTAGCCTCGATCGCGACCGTATACCGACCTATCACGCTCACCGAACTTACATCTATTGTCGAGATGCCCGAGGATATGGCCGATGATCTAGAGTCGTTACCGGAGATCATTAGTCTTTGTGGCTCGTTCCTTACTATTCGAGACGGTACTATCTATTTTGTGCATCAGTCCGCAAAGGATTTTTTATTCACAGAGGCATTCGATAAAGTCTTTCCCTCTGGAAAGGAAGAGGCCCACTACATCATATTCTTGAGATCTCTCCAGGTCATGTCCGGAACGCTACAACGAGATATGTATGGATTACGCGCGCTAGGATATCCTATCGAGCGGGTTAAACAGCCGGACCTAGACCCATTAGCGATGTCACGCTACTCGTGCATCTACTGGGTCGATCACCTCTGTGACTGGAAACTCAACTCTCATGCAAATCACAACGTCAACCTGCGCGATGGAGGCGCTGTTCACGAATTTTTCAGAAAGAAATTTCTGTACTGGCTGGAGGCTCTTAGCCTTTGCAAGGGCATGTCGAAGGGGGTAATTTCAATAGCAAAACTCGAGGCTTTAATCCAGGTAATCCATGAATCAACGACGCTACCTATAGATCATGCATGCTAATATAACCTAGGAAAGAGCAGATGCATCAGCATTAGTCGGAACAATTCGAGATGCGCACCGATTCATTATGCGTCACAAGTGGGCGATAGAGAACAGTCCTCTTCAGGCGTATGTGTCCGCACTCTTGTTTAGTCCAGCCCGCAGCCTGATAAGGGGCCTTTTCAAGAAGGAAGAGCCGACGTGGATCACGACAAAGCCGGGTATGGAAGATAAATGGAGTGCCTGCTTGCAGACGCTCGAGGGCCATAGCGATGAGGTCAGCTCAGTCGCCTTCTCTCACGACTCGACACGGCTGGCGTCGGCATCACACGACAGGACGGTCAAGATCTGGGATGCCAGCAGTGGCGAGTGCCTGCGGACGCTTGAGAGTCATGGTAGTTTGGTTTTCTCGGTCGCCTTCTCCCACGACTCGACACGGCTCGCGTCGGCGTCACACGACGACACAGTCAAGATCTGGGATGCCAGCAGTGGCGAGTGCCTGCGGACGCTTGAGAGCCATAGTAAATTGGTCTACTCGGTTGCCTTCTCCCACGACTCGACACGGCTCGCGTCGGCATCACACGACGACACAGTCAAGATCTGGGATGCCAGCAGTGGGGAGTGCCTGCGGACGCTTGAGACCCATAGTGAAGGGGTCTACTCGGTTGCCTTCTCCCACGACTCGACACGGCTCGCGTCGGCGTCACGCGACAACACAGTCAAGATCTGGGACCCAAGCAGTGGGGAGTGCCTGCAGACACTTGAGGGCCATAGCGGTTCGGTCGACTTGGTCGCCTTCTCCCACGACTCGACACGGCTCGCGTCGGCGTCACACGACGACACAGTCAAGATCTGGGATGCCAGCAGTGGTGAATGCCTGCAGACGCTTGAGAGTCATGGTAGTGCGGTTCTCTCGGTCGCCTTCTCCCACGACTCGACACGGCTCGCGTCGGCATCACACGACAGGACGGTCAAGATCTGGGATGCCAGCAGTGGCGAGTGCCTGCAGACGCTTGAGAGTCATAGCGAATCAGTCAACTCAGTCGCCTTCTCCCACGACTCGACACGGCTCGCGTCGGCGTCGGAAGACATGACAGTCAAGATCTGGGATGCCAGCAGTGGGGAGTGCCTGCAGATGCTCGAGAGCCATAGCGATTCGGTCTGGTTGGTCGCCTTGTCTAACGACTCGTCACTGCTTGCGTCGGCGTCGGAAGACATGACAGTCAAGATCTGGGATACCAGCAGTGGGGAATGCCTGCAGACGCTTGAGGACTATAGCAATTTGCTCTGGTCGGTCGCCTTCTCCCACGACTCGGCCCGGCTCGCGTCGGCATCGGACGACACAGTCAAGATCTGGGATGTCAGCAGCGGGGAGTGCCTGCGGACGCTTGAGACCCATAGCGAAGGGGTCTACTCGGTTGCCTTCTCCCACGACTCGACACGGCTCGCGTCGGCGTCACGCAACAACACAGTCAAGATCTGGGACCCAAGCAGTGGGGAGTGCCTGCAGACACT
>ML976987.1:956476-1026322 GCA_010015675.1 Byssothecium circinans
ATTACCTATTACTCTATAAAATCTCGCGATATTATAATTTATATTGAGCTGTACAGCGTCAAATGTATTTATCGATTCTCAGCGAAAATCGTGCGTCAGGTGAGCCCGTGCGCCAGCTGACTAAACACGGTAGGCCTAGCAGTCATAAATTACACCACGATGATTATGTAGGTGCGGGGTCGTTTTGCACTAGCCGAAATCGGTAGTTGGTTCGATCGGAAGTACCGACTAGGGTAGCAGCCTTACATAAATTTATGCGCGACAGCAGGCACAAGGCTGATGAGAACTTCTCAGCATTATAGCGAGGTTCTAAGGCTTAATAAGACCGTTCATGAGTATTACGGAGTGGTAAGAGCTTAATGGTGGTGCTATAGGGAAGGAACTCTGTCACGCTATAGAAGGAGGCTCTCTGCAAATCAGGCGCGAATGCGACGATGCAAACGTAATTTATAGGTGAGAGGCGCCCTAGATCTTTAAAAATAGCTACAGTACATTATTTATACATAATTTTAGTGAAACTCGACGTGTGCGTAGAGGTATAGCCGCTCGAAGTCAAAGTACCCCTCATATTTTGCGGCACGGTGGGTTTTGCGCGACCCAGGGACGGACGTTAGTTGGGTTTTGTGGTGCGTGGTTTGCTAAATTGGTTTGGTGGGTGGATTTGTTTTCAGTAGGAAACGTTGTGTTAATATTTGATGTTGGAGATTTGGTAAAAGCGAGTGAAGTAGCGGGATTTCTTTTCTTTTATAGAGAGGGAGGGAGGTGGGAAGTGAGTCAAGACGACGTACACAATGAGAGACATGCTCGCGATCGAGCAAACGAGGTTTGAAAGAAGCGGATTCATTGTCTTATTTTCCCTTGTCCTGTTGTCGTATTGTTACATTGTTCGTATCTATCTTGTTCCATATTATCGCTCAAAATGCCATCTACCCATCCATCGCGTAAATCGGTGCGCGCTCTTTGTCCTAAATCAACCTCATTGTTTCATTTCCTCCACATACTCCCCCAAATCATCGCTCCTTGTCTCTCCAGCTACACACCGTTCCCGCGCTGTCACACCCTCCCTTCTCTCTTTCCCCCCACCGTCCGCGTGCAGCCCTCACATAACACAACAACAATGCACCCTCTCCCTCTCCATCCCCCTCCTCTCAAATTCCATCTCAGGATAAACCTCCCTAATCAAGTCCCTCAACTCCATAGCCTCAGTACGAAGCACCCCATCCTTCACCCCCTTCTCCCTAACCACCTTCTCCCTCTCGCGTCTCCGCGCATCCGCCTCGAATTGCCGCGCGAGTCTCGTGTCTTGTTCGCGCAGCTTGCGACGCTCTTTTTGCTGCTGCTCGAGCGTGGCGTAGGTGCCCCAGGGTGGGTCGCGGGTCGCGGAGGAGGTGGAGGGGGTGGTGATGAGGGGTTCGGAGTAGGATTTGCGCGGGTTGCGTGGTGAGGGTGGGAGGGATGGGAGATGTGGTGAAGGGGGGTGGAAGCCAGTGTGGGGTTCTGAGGTAGGTGTTGGTGTGGATGTACCCTGGCGCGGAAGGGGTGGTAAGGGTCGTGGGATCGATGAGAGAACGCGGTTGGTTGATGCCGTCTCTTCGAACAGTGTTGGTGTCGGGAATAGAGGTAAAGAATTGGAATCCGACGAGGCGAATCCCACATGTGGCGACCTCGATGGGAGGGCATTGTCAAACGATACTGTCTCCTCGAATGGAGTCGATGTCGGGATAGGAGGAAGAGGACGGAAAACCGGCGAGGCGAACCTCACATGAGGTGACCCCGATGTTCGCTCTGCTATGTCCTGTGATCTTCCTTTGTCCATCGGTGCAGATTCGACATACTCGTTCTCTAACGACGCAGAGTCGGGATCCTCGTGATGCTGAGCATGATCAGAGGATGAAGTCTGTGGCCGTAAATCAACTGAGTGATGACTGTCGACGGATCGGCGAGCGTGAATTGGTGCATAGGTCTCGATATGCCGTTGGATACCGCTGGTCTGCTCATCTTCGCTGGAGGGTTGGTTCTGAGGGTGTGCGCATTTGTCGCTAGATTCACTATGGTGAACAGCTTGTTGATCCTCGGGGGATTCTTGAATGGTAAAGTCTTTGATGGGATCTGATACTAACGGCCCGTTTGTAGGTTCCACCGACCGTCTTATACCAATGTTGAGAGGCATAGGCATATCTTCGCTGACGTAGTTTGAAGGCAGCGACTCACAAGTAGGCCGGGGTGGCCATCTCGGCGGAGCGAACGAGACTTCGAGATCGTAAGAGTCATGTCGCGCATTTTCTCGAGGGTCGCGGGATGTATAGGCCGCCTTTTCTTTTTTTTGCTTGAATTGATTCGTGGTAGGCGGGTGTATGGATGGTATACCGCTTCCCTCCCCCTTCCCCTTCCCCTCCTGTGCTTCTTTCTTCCACTTCGCTCGGCTGTCCCCGCCAAAAGGGGCCGGCGCAGATACCTTATATTTTGGTCGAATTCTGACTTTGATCATAGCTTTACGGTCGTCAACTCCAACCCTGGCCTTATCTGCACGCCCACCCAGTTCATGTTGTGAAAGTCCCTTGGTTGCATCTGCAGGTTGACAGCTGCCATCAACCTTAACCGCGCCGTCATGTAGCACCCAAGCAACTGTTTGGTCGTACTTGTCATCGGCTAAACTGTCGCTCATCTTATCTCGATGGTACTCGGACGCGCAAACAGACGGGTGTTACTGTATGATGCGCTCTTCGTGTATCGACGGTTGACCTCGGATTGGGGTAGAGTTGTAAAGCGAATGGTGTGGGTCGAATCATCGTGATTGCAGCGCGAGTTTATGTCGTGTTGCGAAATTATTGGGGCGTTTGTTATGAGTGCTTAGGTGAGGGGAGTTTGCTGGCTGCTCGTTGATGCCTGAAGTATCGAATGGGTGAATGTTCGGCGCGCAAACGCCCACGGCGCATTAGAACGTGATGTTCATCTTTCCTTCCAACGCGATGTGTATGGCTGGTTGCCAGGCGAGAAAGTTTGCTTGCATAAAAAGCGTGTGTGATATTAGGTATTGGCTGGTGTTCGGTAATTGTAGTTATTCAGTAGTTCTGTAACACAATCAGTCATTAGACACGACACAGTCAATGTGAGTCATTAGACACAACACAGTCAATGCCACTCTTGCAACCAGAGGGATAAAAGGAGAAGACAACAATAGACCGGAGATGCGCTCGCCGAAAATGAAAGAGTGGAGAGGAAGAGATGGGAAACTGTCTGTTGAAATGTTGATTTGACGGTCAAGCCGGATTTTGCATTGGATTCCCGAAAGAGTACACAGCACGTTAGACTCCTTAACCTCCATGTGTCAATCAAAGAAAGATTGCCCATCCGAATGCAAAGGAATTTATGTAAGCACGGTCCTCATCTCATGATACCATAACCATCATCAGCTTTGTCGTCGAACCGAAGCCCGGACATGAAACTCTCGTCGCCGCTAGAAACCCCACATGCTGTCGCTTTACTCCTCGGCGTAGCCCTCTGCCGCTGGTGTACCCTCGCCCTCCTGCTGTTCTGACAGCCTCTGCTGCTCCGCCGCCTGCTGGGCAGCGATGGCTTTTGCGCCATAATCTTGGGACATGGGCTGCACGACGGGCTGCTCCTCCTTGGGCTCGATGATGGTAACGGAGTCGGGTAGGGTCTTGGCGGGGCCGGCCTTGCCCTCAGGGTCTGCGCCGCGCATGATCTTTACCTTGATACCCAAGACACCCTGGCGGAGGAGAACGTGGCGGGTGGCCTCGTCGATGAAGTCCTTAGCAGGCTGACCGGAGTGGATCATGAAACCGTCCTACCCATCATTAGCTACGCATCAATATATTCCCAGCGCCTGGACATACGGTGAACTTCATGGACTTGGCACGAGCAGCCCTTAGCTTTCCCGAAACGACGACCTCGCAACCCTTGGCGCCGCTCTCCATGATGAACCTCAGCACACCGTAGCATGCCCTTCGGACGGCCAAACCATTGAGGAGCTTGTAGCGGAGGGACTCGCACTGGGCGACGGCGGAGAGACCACGGTTCTGGACCTTGGCGGCGTAGAGGGAGACGGAGTTCTCGGGGAATTTGAAGCGCTTCTGGATGAGCGAGGTGAGCTCACGGATGCGGCGACCCTGCTCGCCAAGAACCTCTTGTGTGTGCGTTGCCCGGATGATGATGTCGGTGACGGTGGGCGTGACGCGGACCTCGACGCCAGAGTAACCCTCCTCGGCGAGTTCGCGCTGGAAGAACTCGTTGAGCTCGGCGTAGAAAACACCGTCTGTGGGAGTTATCGTCAGCCATTGCTCTGTGTGCGAAAATCCCATATGCATCCTGCGCGCTCAATTCCTAGAGCCTGCGCCTTCTATGTCGACTAGAGACAATCGTAGCGGGCCAGTGCTCTTATATCCTCCCTATCTCCTCCGCAAGGGTATGAGGGGATATCGTACCGGCAACGAACTTCCTACGCTTGGAACTGAGATGCCTGTCAGTGTTGCCTTCTCGAGTCGGCGTCGCGGATCTACTCACATAGCTCCCTGGGCAGCGGCGGTGGCCATGATGTCGGATGGCAATTATAAGTGTCTGAACTCCGGGCGCTGGTGTTCAGGATACGTGCACCGGATGTTGTCGCTGGTCGTTGTGGTTGTGGTCAAAAGATAGGCGGGGAGTCAAATTGAAGACCTAAGCGAGGTGGGTGCCAAGAGTGGCTAGTGAGTGGCGGTGCGATCTAGCATCACGACCTCCTACCTTGTCGAGGGACTCCGCGTTAGGTTTGCAGTAAAAGTTTGGCAGACCATCCCAACTAATTTCAAATTAACAGCTATCTTATTCACGCTCATCTAGTCGTCTTATTGTTAACACATACAAAAACACTTTGGAATGGAACTATGCGAGTAGATATCTCCAAATGGAAAATATGATTCAATATTCCTATTCCAAGTCGCTAGAGACATGCTATACTATATTCGCCCTTAGATGCAAATCCATTTCTAACTATATACAAGTCCTCCCTACCTCCTCTCCATATCCCTCTAACTCGCGACACTCAACAATCTAAATATGCTCAATCGGATCCTCAGGAAGCAGCGGCTCCCTCTCCGCCTCCTTCTGGCTCTGCACGCACGACTTAAGCGGCGGCCTGATCAAATCATTGAACAAAAACGTTCCATACACTAGCAGCGCAAATCCCAGCACCTGCAGCCACTTGAACGTTTCCCAGCCCAGGCCGAGAGACACCATCCAGATGAACAGCGTGCGGCAGGTGTCGATGGTAGACCGCGATGTCGCCGAGACGGTGCGCGTGACGCTGAGACCGAAGAAATTGAAGCCACTATACAAGCATTAGCGGCTGTCGTATAGGAAGAGAAGGGGAATACGTACCCGATAGAAATCATGATCAGAATAGAACTGAACGCAATAGCCGGGAAATGCGTCATCTGATACAAGCCCTCCCTGGCATTGAAATACCCAGTCCCGATCGCAAAGTGCAAGATCACCATTACAACAAGCGTGACCAAGAACCCAAAGATTCCTTCCCAGCCCACGACGCGAATAGGTTCCATGGAGTACTTTTCCATGATCCTCTCCTCGGCCACGAACTGTGTCGCGGTGAAGATCTGCGCGCCCGCAATAAGCAATACACCGATGACGGTCATGACAGCCTGCGTCGGCGCCGTCATAATCGCTTCTTTGCTGGTGGCAAGGAAACTGCTGGGGGTCGCCTTATCATCTCTCGTAATGGCACCCGCGAGTCCGACGATAGCGACGCCGAATACAACGACGAATAGCGAGAACCATTTGTAGAGCCCCAAATGCCTCTTGAGGAACCACACACTGAACAGTCCAACAAATAGCACCAAAGCACCCCTCGTCATTTGGTAAATACTAGCCGCCACAAAAAGCAGTCCAACATTCATCAACGTCGTCCCCGCGATGTCGCAGCACGCTGGGACTGCGAGTAGCAGCACATTCCAGCCCTCAAGCGGCACCCTACCCTCCTCATCCGGTGCATGCGCAGGTTTCAACGGATTCGCAACAGCCGTCGTCTCACTCGCATCCGATAGCGCAGGTGTGGCCGTTCCTTCAGCATTTTCATTCGAGTCAGGGACGGCTTCGTAGTCAGCGCGGCGCGAGGCGTAGCGTTGGTAGGCAGAGAAGATGCCGATGACGAGCCAGCAGCCCATTTCACCGATGAACATTTGCAGTGTTTGGAGAACGGGTTGTTCGAAATGTTTGCGGTCTTTCTTGTTGGGGCTCGAGCAGTTGTACACGCATTGCATGTCCTGGCTTTCGTTAGCTCCTAGGTCGCGATGAGAGTGCTAGGGATGTTCAGGTACCTGGTACTTTGTCAGGAGTGTATTGCACACTCCTGTTAGTAGCATCATCGCCACGAGGAACGGGACGACTGCTTTAACCGCCATGACTGCAACTCCTCTCTTCTACGGCTATTTGAAGGGTGCTTCTGAGCTTATCGCGGGAGTGACTAGGAAGGGAAGTAAAGGACAAAGAAAGACACAGCTAAGAGCAGTGGGATTTGATAGATGAAGCCCAAGTGAGGCGTGATGAAGGGGGAGCAAGGCAGCCGTGGCTGCTGCAGAAGCTGTTGACTCGAGCAGACGTCGCGTGGCTGGGTGACTGCATGTGTGACGGAGGTAGCGCAGATAACGTCACGTGTAGATAAGATCCCCGGGGCCAGATCCTAGATCGCGCTAAGCAAAGGACCGAGGCGCAGAAGTCCGGTTGCGCTTCGAGATTCAACATGTCCTGATATTGTCTCTCATCATGCTTTATTATCCATTCTTTTACTGGCATAATTCACGCATCGCTTGAGAAATCACAAAAGACAGGAACTATGCGCGCCCCGTTCGTACAGCTTCAGCCTTTGACAGATGCCCTATCCCAGGTCATGCGTCCAGGTCACCGACCGACTGGAGCGCTGCACAAGCTCCCAAGCTCACGAGGACTCAGTACAACGAAACATCACCGCTTAAACTAAGCCACAACAATACAAGCAGAAGAGTGTTCCAAAGTGACATAATCATCATTTAGGGTATAACGTAGAGAGAAAAGGCCCAGCACTTTCCCCCCGAATCCGATAATACCCATAACCCATCCCTCCCCATCATCGACAAACTCCCTCACAAAAACCACCTAAAATCCGGACTATTCGGCCCATCCTTCAACTTCTCCGTACTAACATCCCTCGCCGTCAAATTAACCCCCTGCTTCTTATTCCTCCTCGCGTTGTCAATTATCATATACGCCCCCAACAACATCACAGTCAAACAGCCCGTAGCGCCGAATGCCGCCGTCGTCGCCAGCGCCGGGATATACTTGGGCTTATCCTTATCCTGAAAGATGTTCGAGCTAACGACGCCCATGAGGTTGGCGAGCGGCACGCCGATGGAGGTTAGGGTGACGCGACGACCCTCGTGCGCGATGTTGTTGTTGTACCAGGTCGAGAGAAGTACCGAGGGCGCAGAGGTTCCCCAGGTCATCATGAAGCAGGCATAGTAGCCTACGACGTGGTTGTTGAATACGTCCTGGGTGGCGAAGATGAGGAAGCCGATGAATGTGAGGGCGAAGCCGAGGGCGATGAAGGGGAAACGGATGCGTGTGAGATCGGATGCAAACGCGAGGATCAATAGAAACACGGCGCCGACAATGTTGGGTGCGACCGTGTAGAGGTTGGTCTTGATCTTGTCATAGCCCAACGCTCCGACAATTTGCGGCATGAAGAGAGATACGGACTGCAGCGGTACACCCAAGCAGATTTCAATTGCCAGGAAGCCGTAAGCAGCTGGCATTTTGAAGATCTTGAGGGCTTCCTTCAAGTCGAATTTCTCGCCTACGACGGAGGAAGAGTCGATTTGGATACGGGTGAAGGCAAGTTTCTTTTCATCTTCGTTGAGGAACCAAGCTTCGTAGGCAGACTTGGGAAGGTACCAGTATGTGAAGAAAGAAAAGAGGACGGTACAGGCACCCTCGATCAGGAAAAGGTATCTCCAGCCAGCGAGGTTCGACTTGATTTGGAAGACGCCGAACGCGAGGAGACCCGAAAAAGCGTTCGCGATGTTGGAAGCGGCATAGAACAGGGCGAGACGACGGGCGAGCTCTCCACGGCGGTAGAAGGTGGTCAGGTAGTAGATGACCAGAGGGAAGAATGCTGCTTCAGCCATTCCTACAGGAAGTTAGTAAACCGTACAGTCCAGCTTCTTGGTCGGAGAACTGGAACCTACCCAAAAACCATCTTAGAGCCATCAGACCACTCCAGTTATGCACGCTAGCACTGAGAAGCGTCATGGAACCAAAGGAAAACATCATGATCGGTAGCACTCGGTGGGGCCCATATTTTTTCCCAAGCATGGCAAATGGCGGCGAGAACAACACATACGGCGCGTAGAAGATACTCAGCATGGCGTTGTACTGTCCAGGCTTGAATTTCAAGTCTTTCTCTAAGGTATCCGTCTTCGCGTTTCCAAGGTTGCCCTTATCGAGCGCATTGAAAAGGTACATGACGGCGAGGACGGGAAGGACATACAGGTCCATCTTGAGCGCGAGCTTCTTCTCATGCTCGAAAGAAGGCAAGTGCTCAGTATGGCCCGCTCGGACAACAGGGTCGTGGTCGATATGGTCCTTTGAAGACGAGTTGGAAGCGGTTACTTCGAGGCCATCCTTGGTGAGTTCGGGATCCGTTCCCTTGGTGGTGGCCATCTTGATGGCAAGAATCCGTAAGGGACGAGAGAGGTGTGACGTCGTGCGCTATAAAAAGCGTCGGAGAAAAGGCGGGAGAAGTCGGCACAAACGAAGCACGAAGTGAGAAGAAAGAAAGAAAGAGAGAAAAGCTTCCAGAAAGCTACCGATTCCCATATGTATGTGCACGTTTCCCTAGCTCACAGATCAACGTTACACCTCAAGCTTCCAACAATTTTAGCCCTCCAGGGTGCGGCATCGAATGAACAGGACCGAGAAGTGTCGGGTTGCATGCATACGGCCTAGCTATTTTTCGCGTACCACCTGCTGGGCTGGCCTAACGGTCAGCCAAAAGCTGGCATTATTCGTTCCGTGCTGTCACTTGTGGCTGTCAAACGGGCCAGGGAAATGCTGCTCAACTGATCTCCATGTAACCCTGGTGTTCGGCGCAACAGCTGCATTGATAGGGCCCTTTGTCCAATCCGCGTGACTGTTAACGGCTAGTTAATGGCTGTGCCTCTGGCTGTGAGTGGTCCGGTACGCATGCGAGGATGACGGATCGACGTCTGGGTCGCCCTTCCGCTTATCAGAGAGTTGGAGATAAAACATGCGATAACCCGGATGACTAGGAAGGGTAGGCCGGGGGCAATTGAAATGCGAGCTCTCTTTCCCAGCTGTTCGTTATTATGGTCTGGATGGGTTTCACATCGCGCATGGCTTGGTTCGTGGTCGTTGGGTTGCTGATGGATGGGAGGGATGGAGGACGGCTGACTGGCACCGCCTTCCTGAATGGAGGACCGTTCCCCGCGTAAAGCAAACGCCCCCGCATTTTTGTTTCCCGGTGCTACGGCGCGAGGTTCTGGACAGCAGATAACACCCGGGCAACACCGTGTTGAATATACAGAAGACTACCGCCTACTCCCTCACCTACTTTAATATTCAACGCCGTAATCCGTTTTGCACTCGAACCCTCTCACGCAACACACTACCCATCCCATCCCTTCCCCATCTCCATCCCCAAAACGCAAACTCAGCTCCAGCCTGGCCTCGTATTCCTCGCAGTCTGCATCCTACCCAGCATCTGCCTACATCAGGCAATCCCAGCACCCGCAGTATTCGGCAACCCGGTACAGACACACACAACTGTGGCGCCAGCGTTCAATAGGAGAGGGAAGGAAGGAAGGAAGGAGGCGGCTTACCCTTCCCTGCCAGTACCTACATATGAAAAACGTAAGACCGTATGAGTAGAAGCACACGACCCGTTGTCGCATCAAGGCGTTCATTGCCTGTGATCGAATGCAACGCAACCCGCAACCTTTACCTGCTTATTTGTCTTGGATGCCGTTTGCCTTTTTCGCTGTTGATGCTGATGTTGATGTTCATGCTGCTGCTCTGTTGGTTATTTGGGTTTTTGATTTACGAATCTGATCCACGATTTATTACATGCGCTTATTTCTTGTTCTGAAAACGAGCGAAGCTTAGCATGCGGATACAGTGGATTGCTTTCTTTTTTCGTAGCCACACACTCGCGCTCTACATCTATCTCTTCACCATTTCCCATCATCTCAGTCCGACACCTCCATGTCTCCACTCTCTCACCCTCACCCTCTCCCGCTCTCACTCCCATTCCCTTCCTCTCAACCATCAACATCCACCACGCCACCAAACCGTCGATGTCCGGTGTTGTACCGAAAACCTTTCCAACTCTCACAAGAATTTTCAAAACAAATCCTCCTTGTTAAAATTCCGTCCCTGTGGATCTATCCGCAAAGAGACACGACCCTGCATGCATTCCCACACCCCAAAAAAACCTCCCTTCCAAGTCCCTGCTCCGAAATCTAGCCAACGGCCAGCCGCATGAGATAACGGTGCGGCCGCCGCCCGCCCAACGCCCGCTATCTCTTGACCGCACCGCGCGCCAAGGCGCTCGCCCTCCGACACCGTATCAACGATGCCCAGACACACCAGTGGAAAAGTTCCAGGTACAGTAAGTACTCCACGCTAGATACCCACCGGCGATGCCGGAGAGCATGACTTAGCTAGCCTGTGGAGAGTATCCCATAGCGAAGGCCAACCTCCGACACAGTCCTTCTAGGTACAACGGCGGCCGAATTACCGAAAAAGACAAGCGGACGTGGAACCCTGCAGGTGGGTGCCAAGGTGGTATGATTATGGATATAAGGACTCCTCTTATCGCGACTCTAATCAGCTGCGACTCAAGCGCAATTGTAGTGTGGGGAAGCAAGCGGGTCTATCTGAGGTATTTGATATGGAGATGCTGGGGTGGTGGGTAGGTATGCATGTGGAGTCTAGGACTTGGGTTACTTGAGTATTTGATGTCGAATAGCTGATATTCGTACACGTGTGGCAAGCACATGAATGCGTGCTTGCCGAAAGCTTGATGAAAGCCGCACCCGAGAGATGAACGTCTGTCTAGCCTCTATGAAGTGACAAAGGAGAAGTGCTTCAGCAAGCAGGAGTTCCCGTCGTGAGATGACGAGTCAACACTAGAGATATAGAGAAGTAATGAGCATAGCAAAAGGAGAAAAAGTATAGATCTGTTCAAACAGTAACGCCTTGGGTATTCCTTCCCCGGCTTTTCGCTTAAATGCAAACGCCTCTAGATGATTCAAAAAATTGCAGACTGAAAACAGGAACCACGACCGGCTACTCGAGCTTCAATGAGGCTCAAGTGCTGGCTCCTTTCCCTTGGACGAGTGCGGGTGAAGGAGCGCCGGCCGCCACTTTGCGACGTTGGATACACTAAAGTGTAAAGGCTCTTTGGGACCTTTTTCGCGGACGGGCATCTTGCGCTTCGAGCGTCCGGAGACGTAGATGGGCGCCTGTACGTGTCCTGCGCTGGTGACAATGGGCATCGACTGTTTGGCTCTGAGCTTAGGCTTCTTATCACGATGTTCGTCATCCGTCTCTTCCGTCTGACTCTCGAAGCTGCGGAGGCTGCTGCGTTCGGACGAGAAGCGACTGGATTGTGTTTGCACACGTCCGATCGGGCTGAGCATGGCAGCAGAGTCAGCAAGAACGTCCAACTTCGAGGGCGTCCTGTCCGCCATCGAGTGAGTTCGAGATGAATAAGTAGGTGGAGGGTCCTGAAAGTCGTACATGATCTCAGAGACCAGGCTCTTGTATTTAGCGTGGCCATCTAGTTCTTCGTCGTGTTTCCAGCACTCTTCGTCGGCACCCAACACTGCTGGGAGGGAACGGACCTCGTTCCACGCCACATCTTCAAATTGGAGTGTAACGTACAGCACGTCACCCTGCATCTTGTCGTGCGCGATGCAGTGGTCCTCGAGGAAAGGGTAGTCCCACACGTCGCGATGAATGAGATCTTGCGGAAGTAGGCTAAGTGCCATTCGTCCAAAGGGCTCGTCAGCAGGACGATGTGCGCTCATCGGCATCCACGGCCGGCCACGCAGTATGCCCTTGTAGGCATTCTCAATACGATTTGCGAAGCAGGAGCTGTCTTGGCTGGGAAATTCAAGGTTTTGCTGCAGCTTACGAGTCGAACATCTTCTATAGCCATTGCTGTCGGGATGGTAGGCGTACTTTTGAGACTTGCGCAGCACGAAGATGACGCGAACGTTCCAGGAGAGCGGATACTTCTTGTCGGTGCGAATAGGTAGCTGACCTAGCATATGCTGTGGCTGCATGAGGAGTGGTAGTTGTGGGACTGGCGGTTTCGGTGTCGTTGATAGGAGGGGCTTGGGTGTGGAGGCGCTTGGTGTTGCCTCTCGCGAGAAACCGCCCTGGACTTCAACTCGTTCGATTCGATTCTCCAGTTCCATGGTGACCTCGTCGACCATAGTCAGGCGCTCCCGCATAGTCATGATCTGGTCATTGAACTCTTGCGTCTTGTCGACTACAGCCTCCACCTTGTCGTCCATCTGCACCTTCAGATTGTGCATGTTCTCGTACATGCGTGCTTCTATCGTTTTGTAGATTCGAAAGTGCTCCTCTCTGGCCATTCTTTCCCTGAACAGCTCCTGCTTCAGTCCCTGTTCGAGATTCTCATAGCGTTTGACCTCTTGCTTCAGCCGCTTTACGTCCTCGATCACTTGTGCATACTCCTCGGCCGACACGGCGGAAAGTGGCTGTGCCTCATGATGCCATGCCTGGTGACCACACCCGCACTTTGATCGCACTATTGAGTCCGGGTAGAAGGTACGGCAGGAGCACCGCTGGCGCATCCCGCCTGCCTCCGAGGCAGGCAGTATAAAGCTACACTCTCCCCGCGGGAGCTGTGCATCGTTGTTCGGCGCGGGCTTCCCAGGGAGGTGGACGAGACTTTGAGTGGTGCTATGGAACATGGGTGAACTGGCCGTGGTACAGTTCCTCTGGGACGAAGGGGCGGCCCATGGAAGGACCGGGAGGGTGGACTACCGTAAACGGGATTGCAAGAAAGGAACGAGTGAGGCAGGCAACACAGGCCAAGAGACTACGAGAGCGACGGCGGCAGGTGGGCAGAGAGGATATATAGGCAGAAAGAAGTCCGACAGGGCAGGGTGGATGGAGGCTGGCGCACAAGATAAGACGGCGCAGCGTCCAGTATTCAGCGTTCAGCACCGCTTCCTTGGGACGCGCGGGAGCATCCGGACACTGCAGAGGCGAGCTGCGTCGGTTTGGTGATACGGGCAAAACAAGTGCGAATCGTGTGCAACCGTGGGAGGTAGAGGTGGAGGTGGAGGTAGAACTGGGGGACTCTACAGTAGAGGCGGAGGACAGGGCGCTGCACGGACGGGATCACTCTTTGGCCTCTGGCAGCAGCAGCACCCTGGCGTACCCGCGCCGGGGTGGGTCGGAAACGCCAGCCCTGCTGCCATAAAATAATCACGGCGTGCGTGTCCAAGGGCTTTTGGTGGGAGTGAAAGGGTGCGGGCCATGTGCGATGGACGATAAGCTGCGGGCGCCGGCGTGGGATTACATACTTTGGACACGAGCCAATCACAGCCGGGCCTCTTCCATCCGCTGCAGGGCAGGGAAGGTACAGCTGTCTGCTACCGTGCCTGCCTGGAATCACGCAAGCAAACAACATTATTGAACCCTCCCAATGTCGCATCCACCACGGTATCCATGTGCGTCAAGTGTATATTGCCCATCCTCCATTCTTCACTTTCGTATCAAGTGCTCGCAAACCGCATCTTCAAAATCCCACTCCAGACCCACAGCTGGTTCCAGTTCCACTCCCGCTCGGGACCCCACACGCGCTTGACTTGACCCAACAGTGAACACCTGGCAACACTTTCACCTTTGTCAAATTTTGCCTCAGCGGCTCAGCACGCCCATCATGGCCAGAAAGGGCTGCTGATCCGGACTCGCGGGACCTGACAGCTTGAATTGATGATGGGCGTCTGCGGCTGTGCGTGTCTGCAGAGCCCTTATCTACAACTTTCTGATAATCGACTGTGCGGTACAAAGGGTATGCGCCCCCACACAACTAGGATCTTTGCCGGCCCGTACGATTGGCGCGCTGAATTCTTCGACATCCAACGCTGCACCTTCTCGGTACCAGTGGAATTCGCCCTCCTTCAATAATAATAGACCCAGTGCTTGCACACACTGGCCGGCGGCCAGGCGGCGGTCAGGAACAGCTACGTAGCAGAAACGATCACCATTAGCCTTCACACGCCGGTAGCTTCCCCTGCAAACAGTGTCTATCATATCCCTTCGATTGTGGCCACCGAGCACATGTTCACTGCAAAGAATCGACGATTTTGGCAAGGCCTCAAGCATCTTGCAGCGCCGCTCCTCAGTGGCGGATGAATAGAGATGGAGTGGCAAACCTCAAACCCGTAGGTAGCTCTCGTCGAGTCGCTGAACCGCGTGTTCACAATTCTGCACACGAACTCTCCAGCTCATCCTCAGTTGTAAGGCCAGTATGGTACACGTCCCGAGGCCACCTCGCCTCCAACCGCAGGTATGGTTGCCGGCATCGTGAGAGTGCGGCATCGCCCTTTTCGAAACGTAAGCGTATCCCACGATCCGTAGAGGATATTACATTCCGAACTGCAACCCGTCTCGCAGAGCTTAGGCCAAGTACAAAATTTGACCATGTTTAACACACTTATCCTCTGGACACGACATGACCATCTCTTGCTGGCGACATTGTCCACGGTATTACGTTGAGAAGGAAATTGTTTCCCCATGCCGCTATCCTCCCGTTGCGACCTCAACCTCATTATGGCAAGGCCAACAGTTCGGGTGCAGATGCTTTCACCGACAATCTCCTCTCTCCTCAACATCGCGGTAGTTCACCGTTGTCCTCGGGATGTTGTCACCCAAAGTCAGGGATGGCGAATCCTATCGACCCCACGCTTGCACCAACTTTCCACATAATTTCACCGGTCCGGTGCCTGCACAACGATCATCCAAATTCCCATTCCCATCGCGGCAAAGGATTTGTTTTTCCCTTTACAAACGCCTCTTCACACCCTTGCGGTCCTCTTCCCACACCCGCTGTCCAGAACAAGGAAATTGATTGATCAGGTTGCCGCAAAGGGTTAGTGCGATCGCACGGGAGCAGCCGTGGGGTGAATGGTGCGCACGCCCTTCCTGTCGCGGATCACTAGCTTCCATGTGGCCTTCAGGTCCATAGTGATTGATCGAGGGTGCTTCGTGGGTATCCAATCATTCTGTTTCATCACGCTATGCCGTCTCCCGGAGGCCAATAGCCGTGGATTATAGAGCCTTTTCGCTATTAAGTGGTTTGGAATGCATTCTGATCGGCTTCATGGAGTGCAGCATGCACCTCACTGCGCAGTCCATGTGCGATGCCTTGGCTGCCTGAACACCACGAGGTCTTTGGATGGCTTCAATGGGTGAATAGGGAACTCGCCCTTCGAATGTCCTCCTCGGCTAGAAAATACCACACTTCAATTCGATTCCTACCACTTTTGCTACCTCAATCCCTACCATACGAAGACCTCGGTGCTTCCGCCTTTCACTTCATGCAAGTTTTTTTGTTTTTGTTCCTATAGGACATGATTTAGAGAGCGCCCAGATAGGATTAATTTCTTCTTGCTAAGATCTCCACCCCTATATTTCCTCCCTTAAAGAACCATATCCTCATTGTTCGCTGTGATTGAATCTTCGCTGTGTTCTCAGTGAGGGGTAGCGAAAGTGAATACCAATGACGATACACTTCGGCCAATCGGCGATCGGAAAGTTTGGACCTCCGAATTCTCATCCTCTAGAATCGCTCGATTCTACAGACCAACGTACACTTTTCAGACTTACCACTCTTCAGAGAGCTAGAACACGGGGAATATGCCGGAAGAGAATTGGGCAGTACATGGTGGTATCCCTGCAGTACGCACACCCAAAGAAAGCGACCCTTGGACGTGCACTAACAAATCCACTTACAGTGCGATTCTTGTCACTCTAGAAAGGTTAGCTTTCGCCAGACGGCCCCTTCATAAACCTAGCTTTATGTCTCATGAGTATAGGGCTCAGCGTTACTTTAGGTGAAATGCGACCGGAAGGATCCTTGCGCCAATTGCGTCAATGCCAGAACTGCCTGCCTCCGAACCAGACAGAAGCGCGCTCCACGGCCAAGAATCCGAACGTGAGGATATAAGGCCCATTTTGAAGCTTATATATTAACAATTTAAGGGATGACAAGATCCGAGCACTTGTCGAAAAACTTTCCAGTCTGGAGAACACAGTAAACGCCACTACTTCGCGGACCCAACCGGCAGCCGAAGGCCAGAACATTGTCTTAGGCCCCCCAGATAACGGTGATCTCAGTCCAAGGCCATCGAAGCGAAGAAGGAATATGGGTCCTTCTTCTCTGCTTGATCTATTGTCGCCTCCAGATTCCGCTTCTTCCAGTCACCAGCCACCCAATGAAGCTCGTGACTTCATTCAAAAAGAGCTGTCCAACAACGCCAGGCTCGCTGCTCATCAAAAGAGTATATTTAAGACAGCAATTGCCTTTGTGGATCAACTCTCGCAATCTCCCTCCTCGCTGGCGGAAAGTGTTACTTGGACTACGGTGCCAACAGATCTTGTACCGGGCGAGCTCGTCCAAATCATACTTTCAAATCAACGCAACGACATTGAGATACCGCGCTGGAAACTTCACACCCTTGACCACATCCCACCAAAAGCGCTCGAGCGGATGGCGGTAGGTCTGATCGAAGGCACAGCAGATGAACGGACCCTGAACATGTATAAAGTCATCGTACACTTCAAGGCGGCATTGGGCTTGTATGCTAGCCAGCTGCAAGTGCCTCACAGCTCAAGCCGGGTACATGTGAAGAACATGCAGCTCCGTCATCTCAATGCGGCACTCACTGTTCTCGACAATGCCAGCTTCCTCACTCCCCCGTCATTGTTGCTACTACAAACATTACTGACAGGAGTACGTATCATCCAAAGGCTTATGTACTGAAAACCCCTCTGAAACCTTGCAAGGCTGTTCTCATGCACATCGTCGGAAACTCGGCAAGCTGCTGGAGTCTCACGGCACACGCATCACGCACGCTCATTGCGCTCGGGTACCACATCCACCGCAAGACCGGCGCAGACGTTGATGAGACGGAAGAAATCCACGCTGCGGTGGCATGGTGCTATCACTTCGACAGACTCATGAGCCTTTTATTGCTACGGCCTCCCTCACTACCACCGTTTGACGTTCCAGTCTCTTCATTGGTGAGACACGATGTAACAAACCCTATGTCCATCTTCGCACGCATCATGCTCGAGATGGTACCCATACATGAAAAGATCTTGGAACTCACAGTATCGAACACGTCTGGAAAACGATCAGGATCGAATGCCACCGTCAAAGATGAGGTTGAGCAACTGCGGCGGCAGATGGCGGATGTTTACACTTTGATGGAACAGGCACGTTCAATTCGATTCTTTTCTATGGAGGATTATACTGACCTTCATCCAAGTCACGGCCAGCCGATCTATACGAATACAACCAGGACTATCTCCTCCACTGGCAAAGCCTGGAGTTCAAATACTTCTCCACCCTGACATCCGTTTGCCGTTTGAGCCCCACGATTGCCTCGGACCCCTTAGAGAGGGAGGAGTGCTTGAAATCGGCTCGCAGGGCTCTCGAGTACGTCAAGCAGATTGAGCATCTAGGGAAGCAACAAGGGCACTTTGTCGATGACTTTAGCCCCTATATGTGTTGGTACGCTCCAAACTTCACCGAAAGATGACCGAGACTGACGGGTCCACAGGACCATTCTCTCCTACCCGCTAAGCCCTTTCTTCGTCCTCTTTTGCAACGTAGTAGGAACCGGCAACCCTCGCGATTTCCAGATCCTACAAGATGTCGTCGATAGCATCTCGTCACTCGTCGTGGAGAACAAGTCTGTGGAGAGGTTGTATCGACTTTGCAATACGCTCCTCTCATTATGTAAACCGCTTATACAAAACACTGTCGCTACGCAGCTGCCAGACACGACAGCAGCGGATACCGCGGCGGAGATGGAGATATTGGTGGAAGCGAATCTACCCGCAATGCCGGGACTAGATGCCATGGCACCCTGGGACGACGAGATGATGGGGCAACTTTTCCAGTTCCAGCCTTCGCTCGATTGGTTTAATTCGGATATCTTGGATCTGGAGGGTTGGGATCTTAACCTGCCGACCTAGTCTCGTTTTCTCTACAGGTGCGTCCGAGCAACCCTTTCACCATGCGCATCACTCGGTAGCGATAATTGGGGTTGTAGAGATATTTAGTGGAAAAAGCAAAAATGTCATTATACCACACGCACAGAACGAGTTAAACCGTTTACACATCTATCTGTTGTGTGACGCCAGCTGGGGCGCACACGCACACGCACACGCACAAAGCTCGTCTATTGCATACCGTTATCTTGTGTGACCGTGGGATGAGTGTGATTTGGAATGGTAAGATAGATGTCGTCTCGTCTCGCCTCATATTTCCCTTTTCATATGATTAGGTCGGTGTATGACGGGAAGGACCTAGGACAGATTAAATGCGTCTTATCATGGATCAAATCCTTGTACTGTAACGATTCCAAATCACAAGGCGGGCGCAAAACCATATTTCCTTTGTAATGGTTTGGGGTGGTGTGCGGGTGGTGAAGGGTGTGCCCAGGTGCGTATGAGGAAGGTAGAACTTGGGATGCGCTATCCGTATACGGCTTAGCTGTGAACGTTTACCGACTAGCAATCTTCACGACATTGCGCGCTTAAACATCGAGTCAGACGAACATCAGTGCATACCGCATTCGCACGAATCGTGCGATAGGTTAAGAGATACCTGCTCCCGCTGCGGTTGCGATGCCTATCTATGGCTCCGTGAGTCACAGCCTCATCCTGCGTCCAACCTTCATGCATCTGTAGCAGCAAGCTATTCGCAAGCACACCCCAAGGCAGCCACTTCGCGGATGGTATGTGCTGGGGAAGAGTCATATAGAGGACCTCGAACGATGAACTCAATCCCAATCCAGGCGGGCACACGATGACTCCGGGCTGTTGTGGCGGCTCGAACTCCGCGACATCGAATCCGGTGTGAAAAGGCTGCTTGTAATGCACAACCGGTTGCAATATGACTATTGCACGGTCGCCACCTCTAGTACTCCGCCCTGTTACAATTGACGAATCCTTCAGGCGTCCAGTCGGCCCCACTAGCTATGCTAGGCAACACTTAGTACTCACGTTCACAATTACCTTATAACAGGTCTCTCGGGATACTTCTTTCTTCGTTTTTGTCATGTCTTCTTCCAAACGCTACAATATCCCCGAAGACTTTTCCAAAGTCCAAACCAGAACTCAAGGCAGAAATCATGAGTGCAGCACCTCCCACCACTTTCGGACCTATCGAGGCAACGTCGCGAGAACCTACTGCCCCAACTGGGAGCCTTTCCTCAATCTATACCATCTATAAAGATCCATACCGGGATAGATGGACTCTAGAGTATCCTGTTCGAGCTGAGCCTCCTGTCGAAGACGCAATATCGGCCCAGCATGCGCTTGTTGCCCGCTACAAGCTCTCCAAATCACCTTGCAAGGCTCTCGATTTAAAATCCATCGTGGTGCAAAGTCCTCTTCTCAAGAAGGCCCTAGGCCGGATCCTGAAAGGCTACGCCGGCGTGACCACTCGGCTTGAACGTCTCGAGTTCAACCAGCCCTTCGAATGTTTCGTGCATCGTTGGGAGGAATTGGAGGCGGAGATCACGACACAAAAGGAGGCCGGAGATTCCTTGTCCACGGAGTGTCTCACTCACCTTCAATTGCTGCATTCTACTCTGGAAACCGAGATCGGCCCCGTCCTCCGCGAGAAGAAAGACCTTATCAGCCATAATGTCGCTAGTTTCCAAAAATTATGGACAATCTTCGAGCTGGGAAGCCTCATCTACCACAGCACCGATGGCCACGATCGCGTGTACCGCTTGAAAGTGGCCAAGATGGACAACGTCAACGGCAGTAAAGTCTATAAGCTCGATTGTCAGTACGTCGACTTCGATGGCACCAAGTTCGGATACCGCGAGAAAACGATCAACATCACGGAGTTCCGCGGCACCAAGAGGATCACCAAGCTTGAAGCTTATCCTCTAATCTTCCATCCCGAGTACCAAAGCGTAAAGGAAAGACTCATCCAGCGCGGACGCATGTTTGAGATGTACAGAGGCTACCACTTCGTCGGCTACGATGGCATTGCAATAGGGGAAGTCTCCCGCGGAAAACAAAAGTACACCATTCAAAGCCGTATCATCATCGATGCGTATTCCTTCTCGCGCTACAACTCGAAGATCAGTCTAGAATACTTTGAAGTCCCGGAGGTCTTCCAAGACTTGCCCGTCACCACCGATGGCTCCGACGTTGATGAAGACTGTGTCATGCTCGACGAGAATGGCAGCGAGAAGAAGACGCCAGTAGGCGTGAGACCCGTCCCTACGCCCGAGTGTCGCTTCGCCCTCACAGAAAAGCAGCATCTCCTCGCCAATGCAAAAGTGCGTGGCTATTCTCTCAGAGATAAGAAATGGTTCTCCTTCTTCATCGACAACATCGCAGATATCGAGTGGAACGAGAGTGCATTCTCTTCACTCGTGGCACCACAGGAGCAAAAGGATCTTATCCTATCATTTGCGGAGAGTCAGGCAAAGAACAAGGGGTCCTTTGACGACTATATCCAGGGCAAGGGGAAGGGAATCATCATGTTACTCGCGGGACCTCCTGGGGTGGGGAAGACGTTGACGGCAGAGAGTGTGGCGGAGAGCATGAAAGCGCCATTATACAGCATTGGGGCTGCGGATCTGGGATCGAAGCCCTCATCCTTGGAGAATAATCTGCATGATATTTTGGAGATGTGCTCGAAGTGGAATGCGGGTAAGTTTGTCTCCTCCATCAACCCCCACCCTCATTCATTCTCCTACGACTACCAGCCCGTCTCTTAAGTCAAAGCCACTTCTGACAGATCCGATTTCCAGTCCTCCTCCTCGACGAAGCAGACGTCTTCATGGAAGCCCGAAGCACCTCGGACCTCGACCGCAACAAACTCGTCGCCATCTTCCTCCGCCTCCTCGAGTACTTCAGCGGGATCCTCTTTCTCACCACCAACCGGCTCGAGAACATGGACGCCGCATTCGAATCGCGGATCCACCTCACGCTCAACTACACCGAGCTCGACAAAGCCTCTAGAAAACATATCTGGACCACTTTCCTCGCGTTATGCGCTGGGGGGTTCAGTGAGGTGGAGCTGGAGAGGTTGAGCAGGGAGAGGCTTAATGGGAGACAGATTAAGAATGTGGTTAAGATGGCGGGGCTGTTAGCGGAGAGTGAGGGTGTGGAGGTGGGGATGAAGCAGGTTGAGACTGTGTTGGGGCTGAGGAGAAGGGGGGAGAGGAGGGGGGGCGTTGGTGTTGGGGTTGGGGGGCTTTTTGGAGGTGGGGAGTGAGTGTGTCGACGTTGTGCTGTTGAGGTGATTTTAACACAGGAATTTAAAGTATCCATGGCGTCGGAAGTTACAGTTCTCTATTTCCTCCTCTAAGTCAATTTGCTCAGGATCCACGTGGACTCGTTTTACCGTCACTCGATGATGATAGCTATCACGATGACGATGCTCATCTAAAACAGTCCTTGCGCCTCGCCTTATCCTAGCACGAAACCGCTCCCCGCACGAATTCCCATGGCAGAAGAAGTTACCTTTTCAACACCGTCACAATCCCATAATCCCGCCCTTCTCACATTTGCGGACCGTTGGATGAAGAAGGAAGGAAGGCAAGTGTAGTGTGTGAAAAGAAAAAGAAGAGAGACATTCCGCTCGGGAATTAAATGCTTTTATACACTATTCGAAGGCTCTATGCAGCGCTACGTGCATTACTTTTGGCAGCCGGGGAAACAAGGAGGTGGAGTTGGGTTGGGCGGAGGGAATTTGGCCGTGATGATGGGAATCGTTAAGTGGATGGATGATAGTAATGATAATTATAGTCAAAGTAAGCCGCTCCTTCTAGCTTTGCGGGGATGTGTTGGGACTGGATACTGGATTGGAGTTTTCCTGTCTCTCTCTCTCGTGTTCGAGGGGGTCCGAGATCAGTGTTTTGCTGCTCATGTGTAGCTTTTTCCGACGCTGACACTGACACTGACACTGACACCGACACCGACACCAACGCCAAAATAGTGAGTAGAGAAGATGCTTTTTAGTTCCTTGCGGATCCGCTCGATGGCCGCCGTGGGGGTGAGTAGGAGTGGAAGCTCGGTATGCGCTGTGTGATTCTTTTATACCTCCCTCGGCCGTTTTCGTATCCTTTACTTTTATTTCTGGCGTTCAAGCTTTGCCGCTGCTCGTAGCTGGGCGCTTTTCTAGGACTTCGATGATGATGATGATGATGGCTTACACGTGTAGTTGATAGTTTACGTTTTGTAACTCGCACATTTTTCCTACCTCGCGTCCTGAGATCATAATCGCTGAATATGGTTTGTTGTCCTAATCTGATAGCACACTCGCGCGAGGACAGACGAAAGTCCATGAGGTACCATCATGTGCTGTTTTAGACACGAAAGCATCGCATGTCATATCATTGCTTTTAGTATACCGAAGTATTTGCGAGATGGGAAGCTGTGAAGAGTGGAATGTGGGAGATATGGGTGGGGCTTATGTACCTTGGAGTTGGTATTTAGGTTGCTGTTATGGGAAGTAGAGGGCGGTTTTAAAAAGTGGGAATTGAGGAGTGAGGTTGTATGTGATTTGGCGATCTGGGGGCAAGAATGGGGAAATGTGATGGTGATAGTCGTTGATGAGGTGGGATTGGCTATGCTGTATGCAGGGTGTTAATGTCACTGCTGATCGATTTGTGGGATACGGCTGGTTTTGGTGTGGCTTTGGATATTCGTTTCGAGTTCATTTGGAACGCCATGGGTGATGAGAAGCAGGTGTATTTGACAGCAACAGCATACGACCGCGTGGTTATCGATTTTGATTATTTTTCAGCGTCTTGTAGAATGAAGGCAATCATGTACAGTACATCTCAGCATAAACAGTCTGTAAAACTTTCGCAGCGATTATCAATTCAACTTATCCAGAAGAAAAGTTTATTCGATACAGACAGATGAGAGCTGTGGCGCAGCATAACATTCGCACTGCAAGTATGTATTACATTACATGCAGCTGGCGGACCTGGGGGGGCCAAGGCGCGAAGTGCCCGATGGGGGCCGTATTACGGCCTCGTGCGCTTGGCTGAATTTTCTGTTTTGAGATGGTAGGGTGTGGTTGCGGTTGCGAGGGTTGACTGGTTGGATGGATTTGTGTATGTTTTTGTGTATGACGTAAGCGCTGAACTAGGAGGTGGCTTGGAGGGAATGAGATATTCTTGATATAGAACTCTAGGTGGACCATTGTTGTCGAAAGTAGTATTATTTTGTTGTGGGAGAGTTGACTACATAAGGTGGTACCATGGTACACGGAACAGATCCACTGTGATCACCTGGTGACAAATACTCGTGTCTGATGCATCTGTATAATCACCGGTGTTGTGCGAAAGTATGATACCGTAACTGAGGGACGGTCGGGCGTAAAGGGGCCTGAAATCGTGAGATCAGCTGATTATCGATGTGACCAGGGCATGGCGCATTCAGTACATATGTGCTCCGCTTGTCCTCGTCGCCGCTAATTGAATACCTCAACAATCACAGTGCGACGATGAAAATACCTCTCATATTCAATGCAAAGGCAGGAGCCAGGGACAAGGGGCCGCCGACCACAAAAAATTTGCTACCAGCCGCAGAACGAAAATCGGACAAGGCTGACGCGCCGTCGGTCCGACGCAGGTCTTTCTATGAGGCTTGGGTTCAAGACTGGTGGCTCTTTGAGCTTGGTTCTCTTGCCGTGGGCACCGGCGCCTTCATTGCTCTAATCATCCTTCTAAGCCGCTACCAGAACAAGGTCGTTCCCGAAATGAGCTCTATCGCGGGCGTGGGCATCACGCTCAATACAATGGTCTCGATCCTCGCGACTGTTGGCCGTGCTTGTATGCTGCTCCCCGTCGCCGAATGCATCAGCCAGCAAAAGTGGGTGTGGTTCTCCGGTTCGCCGCGCGCTCTGATCCATTTGGATACTTTCGACCAGGGGAGCAGGGGTGCTTTTGGCTCTCTGATCATGCTCTGGAAGATCAATATAAGGCAAGTTAGAAGCGGTCCATTTTTTCGGTCGAATACCATGGTATGCTAATGGTATGGCAGGAACCTCGGTTCGATGGGCGCGCTGCTCTTGATCTTGGGACTTGCCGTGGACCCATTGTCGCAACAACTTCTGCACTATGAGAAGCGGTTAGAGCCAGCCAATTCGGTTGCAAAGATCGGGAAGCTACACTTTGATGTCCAGTCACTATCCAAATGTATGTCTATCGAGCTGCACTTTCTAATTAGCGCAAGGCCGACTTGAATACTTATCTATCATTTTGCATACAGCTAGGTACAAGTACTCAACCGCCGTTGACGAAACCACAACGTCAGCGGAACCGCCGCTTTTCATGAAAGCTGCAATCCAGGCGGGCATCTACCACAATAGTTCAGGAATACCTGACCTCGCTCTATTCTGCCCCACGGGAAACTGCACATGGTCACCATAAGCTTCAGTAGCAGTATGTGTCAGATGGGCGGATGTCTCGTCTAAGCTACAACGCTCCGTGGTACCGGCCGCGGGGTCTCAAGAAGGCCAAGTTGCGACATGGTCCTTGGACAATCGAACACTGATTGGCGCCTTCAAATACCAATCTGTCTTTCTAAATCTGTCGAATGCGGCGGAACTAGTGACTCGCCCCTATGGTGTCCAATATCACATAGAATTCCCGGGCACTAGCGCATTCGACGACAGACCTTCACCACTTGCAGACTTCTTCGTCACGTACCGTAATGGCTCGACCTCGGATAAATACCTCGGCTCGAACTTCAGCGCCATAGAGTTTATGCTAGAATGGTGCGTGCAAGAGTACAAGACGGAAGTGAAAAACGGCGTCCCGACAACGACGAAATTAAACGCCACAAACGATTTCCGACTCTATGCGGAAATGTCAAACGATGTCGGTTATAGAGGTATACCAAGTTCAGAATACTCGCTGCCCGACTATCTTCGCAGGACCTTCAACGGGTCTATTTTTATGAAAATTGATTTATTGGGAATTGGAAAGACATCGGATGCAGCCGAGGCGTTCCACTCGAGGCTCAAAACAAAGCCGTCTGAGTTCGATGCTACTGGGCCCGAAGATACGGATGTGCGCACAGCAATGGTTCAGATTGTGCAGAACGTCGCTACTAGCATGACTAATGCGTAAGTTGGACTACGATCCCCATCGTGCCCCACCAATTTATCTCTGCTTATCTCACGGAACAGGATGCGGCAGCAAGGTAGGTTGTCAGCATACGGCACCGTATGGGAAGAACAGACCTTCGTCAAAGTCCAGTTGGGCTGGATTGCCGCACCGATGATGCTCGCTGGCTTCAGCGTGCTTTTCGTCGTCGCGACCATCATTCAGTCTAGTGGCCAAGCGAGGAGAGGCATGGTGTGGAAATCTTCATCTGTGCCGACGCTCTTGGCGCTCAACCCTGATCTCCATGAGGCAGTAGGAGGGCCGAGTAGCTTGTCTAAGACGGAGCGGGTGCTGAGAGGCGCGAAAGTGTCGCTGAGCCAGGATAAGCAGGAAGAATGGAGGCTTAATGGATCTTAGAGTCAACCGATATTCTCAGCATAGTATCAAATTATGTGGTTGCATATTAATTTACCCATACGTTGGTTACAAGCGTGGAGGCGTCTGGAAGCGAGACGCTCGAAGGTGATCGCGACGTCTCCGCGGCGTCCACATATTGTGACCAAGACACTTGAATTGAACTTGGAAATTTGCTTAGGCGGAATAGTATCTAGAAGTTGTTGTTTTCTTTCCGTGTGACGACGAAATGAAGCTCTGCGAGAGTCCGTCGGACGAGCCACGCTTCTCGGTCTCCATTGCTTACGCCGATGCTGAGCCCGATGGCCAAAACCCTTCGCGGACGGCGCTCAATGCGAGTACAATTCTCGGTTTCCAAAACTAGGGTGCGATTTGGTCACATATACTCTATCTGGATTCATGGACAGTGAAGTGATGATCCCACGCCAAGCACCGTGCAGCATCATCTCTTCTTCAATATTCTCAGTACAGAAGATGTCATAGCGGAGGTCTATTATGTGTATAATATGATTATGTGGTGCAATGCCCGACTTCCTTCTTTCCAAACTGGACGCTTCCATACTATGCCTCTTCATATCGCTTCCAACAGCTCTTAAAAACCAACGGGTATCTCATGTATATTCCCAGTTTCCTCCCAAACAATCTATTGAGACCATGTGCAGCCAGCATGCGCTAAGAGAGTGTATCGTGTATTCAAACGAAACGTGTAAGGACAGTGAAAATGTTCGCGATGATGCATCTGAGAGCAAGCAAATCTCACAATCGGTCTAATAGCTGGCTCAATGCCAACCAGTTTGCCAGTTCCTCTGCACCTCCACTCTCCCTTTTCTCCTCGGAATCGAGCGCTTTTCTATCCTTACTGAGAGGGGGAAGCGGCTTATCATCTCCATTTGATCGTTCCACATCCATTCCACTGTCTGTGCGCGGCTGGAGAGGAAGCGGTTTTGTGCTGGTAGCAGTCGATTTCGATGTACAAAAGTTGGATACTCGCTTTCTGCCTTCATTCGCTGTTCCTGTTTGTTTTTCGCGTTCTTGTTTTTCACGATCTTGCTTTTCACACGCTTGTTTTTCACGTTCTTTTCTCTCAAGTTCCTTTCGTTTACGCTCTTGCCTTTCACGATCTTGCTTTTCACACGCTTGTTTTTCACGTTCTTTTCTCTCAAGTTCCTTTCGTTCACGCTCTTGCCTTTCACGTTCTTGCTTCTCGCGTTCCTTGAGGGCGCGCATTTTGGCCTGTTTTCTTCAACAGCGCCTCCTCCTGTTGCCTTAACTCTGCTTCGCGCTGCTCTCGCTCCTCGGCGAGCTTCAGTAGACGGATGATCTTGCTCTTGGCTACTTCATCCAGGTGGTCTCCCACACAGCTTGATAGCAAAGCACCCTTCTGATTCGGCTCACTTGCCTTGACACCCGCGCAAATTAGCGCAGAAATAATGTTGCTATTCTCGCCGGCGGCCGCATAATATAGAATCGTACTTCCTTCGCTGTCGCTGATGTTCGATATAGCACCTACACGTGACAATGCATTAAAGATTTCCCAGGAACCCTTTTTGGCGGCGAGGAACAGTAGCGTTCGTCCTTTTACGTCTACACCGCTCAAATCTGCGCCGCTTAACACGAATCGATGCGTTTCGCCTGGACGGCCGAGCCTTAGAAGGAAGGCGATAGGGTCGACAACTAAGCACCCTTCTCGAGGAAGAGACTAACGAGTTCCAAGTCAACATCCGGGCACTACTCCAACAGGTAAGTGAGGGTTGATAGATAACGGCTGGCTCGTGAAGGGGATCTGAATAGCGGTGGGACCGTGCACGCTTAGTAATCTGACGTCGCTTTTGCATTGGTGATGCGGCGTTAGTGTCCTCATGCACCTCCGAGCGACAATACAGCCGTAGAGCAGAAATTTGGGGGCATTTCCAGCCGCTGAAACCGTGGAGAACGTATCCAGACTTCCAATCGTACACCCAGAGGGCCATGGGTGATCTTCAGAAGCTGGAACGGCTCTCTGAGAGTCACTGCGTCCTGCTCGCTGTCCATTATGCCACCGAATCGAACATCAACGCACTGCGGGCACTCACCTCTCTGCGCGAAAACGCTTTCAGCATTGAACTCGTCCTACAAATTCTCCTGACGTACCTCTCTGAAAGCGTGGACCCTTCGTTATACCTCGAATATCTCGACGAGCTCGGGAATAATGCACGGAGTCCAGGCGATGACCCCGCCGCCGCCCTCGATGTCTCCGCTGTACAAGAACTGTCAAACTCGAAAGCACAGAAAAAGAGGAGGAAAATAGAGTTACTACAACTTGCGCACCCTCTCTACAGGGCCGAACCCGAGCTCGATCCCCTCACGCACTTCCTCATCCATCGCGCACATCGCATAGACGCAGAAACCGGCCTGCTCGATCTCACTCCTCAGCTCCTCGTCCCCTTCCTTCACCACTCCGAATACCTCCGAATTTGGTACATATCGACCGTTCTGCCCTTGCTGCGGCTTGCCTATGAATACTACCCTCAGATGTCCACGCCCTCGCTCGACGAATTTGCTCGATTGAAAGGAAGGCATGCGATAGACCTGCAACTATCGAATCTCAGACCAGCGTATGGCAACACAGTAGCGAGGGAGAATGCGGCGCGAGATTTGAGGGGTGTAGTCGGGCCCTGGATATGTGGTGCAAATGAACGCAAGAGGCGGAAACTATCAACGGAAGACAGGAGAGCATCGGTCTCGGAAACAGCGTCACAGGAGCACGATGACTGGGAAAGTCTTTTCGAGTGGTTGGTGCATACTTCAAAGACAGACCTGCCGCTGGTGTCGACAGCAATGGCAGAGTGGGACGGACCGGAGGACATGGACTTGGGAGGGTACGAGGAAGGACGCAGTTACCTGAACGAAGAGACGCAACGCAAGCTTGAAATACGATATGCGCAGACAGCTCTATCATGCCTCTACCTAGTGGATAACGCCAGCCCAGAAATAATACAGACGGCGCATGGTTTATTGGGTCGGATATCCGACTTGCTCAATCTAGAGCCTCCACCAGCACTCAACGTGGTTGTCAGTGCGTTACCCACCTATGACTTAACGAGAGGTTTCCTTGAAGAAGTCTCCCCTTCTAGCCTTCAAGAAGATCGCATTTCAAGACCCGAGAACCATCTCACCCAGCCTAGCCCCGACACCGTCCGCCTGCTCGAGTTACTACTCTTCTCGTCTTGCATATTGTCAAGTCTGCAGCAGAACTTTTCGATAAGAGAAGTTGCGCGGATGTACGTTCGAAATGATGCGGCCGAGCAAAGTTCTTTACTGCAAAGGACCGTTCATACCCTAAGCACGAGCGGTAGATTGGACGGTGAGCAATGGAAAGCCACAAGAGCGAAGCTTCTCTGGCTTTGGAACTGGGGTTCTCCCCAAGCGGAAGGGAGTCGCTATGGACAAGGCATCTTGGGCAACATCAGCGATAAGACGATCGAAACAGAGATCCTTAAGGGCTTGTTAGAGAGCAGTCAATACGCGCTCGCCAGCCAGATCTTCATACAATCGCCATATGGGCAGCCACCGTTACCTGTATCGGATGTTGAGAATGCGATTATCACTGCAGCTATGCATCATTACGACAATGCCAGCAATGGCAACAAGTTGAGGGGCGGTATGAAGCGGGCTTTCGACGTCGTGTCAGCGTTCCAATCTCACTTTCAAGACTCCAGCCGCTTCCAACGGATACAGGCTTTGATTTCGGCAACCCACGCAATGTCTTTCTATTCGCTGACTCTACAACATGGTGTTCCATTCCAGCCGGTGAATATCAGGGTCAGTGCCGATCCACTGTCTCTGATCCATAAGCTACTCTCGCAGAACAGTCGCAGCTACACACATCTCGACGACATGATATCGATTGGCCAAAACCTTACCATCGCAATGCCGTCTACACTTATGGATGGGGATGCCGAGGCAATCCAGCTAGACCCTGCCACGGTGGAGAGAAAGAAAGCGGCTGCTGAGCGTCGAGTGATTGGCATGACTGTTGAAGCAGCTCTCGCCGAGGACGATTTCGAGACGGCATACTCATACGTAGTGAACAGGCTGACACCGGGAACACCATCACCAACTGTCTCACCCGCCATATCTACGTCCTCGCAACGATTTTCTTTCGGCTCTTTTGATTCAGACAAGACAGAGGACGATAGTGAGAATGTTGCATGGCGCGCCGCTCTTCAAGCGGGTCGTCACAGTTCATCCCCATCCACCTCGATGTCGTGGGGCCAGAGCACAGTTGCTCGTCCAGATCTCCGCAGGCTAGAACAGCGCATGGAGCTGCTTTCTCAGGCACTTCTTCTCGCTCCGCCGCGCCATTTAGAAGAAGTATTAGCTGTGTGGCAAGAGTGTGAAAAGGAGATGACATCACTCTTAGCAGAGGAGAACGAGGCAGAAGAGCGATTTAACGATGCAGCGGATCGCAGACTACCCGGTGCATTCGCCAATGATACGATTGCCGTACAGCCTCGACGTGAAGTCGGCAGAGGAGCCGTAGAAGAATCGCCTATGGGACTATTCGATGTCGCTAGAGGGGCAGCAGCAGTCTTTTCGAAGACCGCATTCCCTCTGCGTGGTGCTGCTGGAAACAACCGTGCTGTTTCGGGGCATGAAAGTAGGGACATGAGCGATAGTGGACGGGTCTCTCTGGATTTGAGCGACTCGGGAAGTATGAGCGGTGGGGATGATAGGGTTAGGAAGAGAGATATGGTTGCCAATGCCGTTACTGGTGGTTTAGCCAGCGGCCTTGGCTGGGTGCTTGGTGAGTCGAGGCGGAGTCCGCTGTGTATGATGGTTTGCTAATACTGTGCTAGGTGCCAATCCTGTCCCGAACCGCGAGTGAGGGTAGCTTGGATACGAGTTCAACGATAGATGAGTATGATGACTACGATAGTAATAGGACTATGATTAGTAGCACCAACATGTGCAGCATTCAATTTGTCACACTATTGACGCCAGGTTTGTGCAACCACACACAGCATGTCCAACGTCGCACGCTACCATTCAATTATTTGATCCCTTCATCTCTTTTTCAGCATTCAATTTCAAGGAAAGGCGGTTTGGAAGTGATCGCCCTTGTTGTTGCACACCGGGTAAACATGCTTTTTAATTTGTTTTGTTGGTGTGGCTCGATGTAAAGAGCTATAAAGAGGGCCATATAAATAGATGAGATTGACCTCGCACGAACTTTTTTCTCAGACGATAAATTCTTTCGTCACTGCGCCGCTTCGGAATACTCAGAAATGCGGACAGGTTGAGTGTTCTTGTTAGATCTGTTTGAAAGGAGGGACGTAGTCAATCGCGCTTTCCTCCTACGCATGCTATCTTGCTCTTTCCCTCGCAGTATGTTTGCGCCTGCTACACTCATCTAGCAATCGCGCCACTCGATTTCTCTCTCTTTCTTGATTTACTTGTCTCGCTTTCAAACGGATTCCGCCGATCTGCTTTGTCCATCCCTCTTCAACCTTTTCTGTCTTCACCTCTTCCGGCCTTTCTCCAGCAACTTCAACTGCCTCGACCTACAACGACCTAAGCACACTCGACATGTACCTCTCCACCTTTATCGTCGCCCTTGCGGGCCTTATCACCTTCGCCGTCGGCGCTCCGTAAGTACCTCCATGCCGTACTAGCCCAAAAGGCGGGGTCCTTCTCTCCTCCCACAGATTGTGGGATACGTATCCAGTCTTTTCGCACATCGCCGTATCCCTACACTACTATCCTAACACCTCCATCGTACCCAGCTAACCCGCGAATACCAGCCTCGAGACCGATCCCACCAGCACCGTCAACCCTGACGTCTTGACTGCCTCTCACACTGCCACACCCTTCAATGTGCCGACTGACATGCCTTCCACGCCCCTGGTTAATGTCACGTTCTTCCTCGACGACAACTGCGGAAAGAAGGATTGGGCTGATGGTCACGTGTACGACACTGAGTGCAAGGAGCTCTCTGACGGATGGCATGGGTTGGTGGTAGAGAAGGCGGATCCGAGTCTGACCTACAATAGCCGTAAGTTCTCCTTCTCCAGTCTTGTGGATATGCTTTCGTATGGTTTCCGGACGTGCAAATGTCTCTAGAGTCTCGCTCTGGGGACTGCGCTTTTGTCCTTTTCTCACGGTTTGGGGTTGGCTATGCTATGCTATTGGGAGAATGGGTTGCTCATTGCTAATGCGTACGACAGTCCGTGTCTTTAAGTCATCCGACTGCTCTGGTCCATGGACTCTGGAGCCGATCAAATGTGCCGCTGAGGACGGAGGGGGTGGATGCGCTTGCTCGCACATCAGCACGTATCACAGTATGCGGCTTGTCAAGTAGCGGGTGGGGAAGGGCGCCTTTGAGCAAGGCTTGCTCTGACACAAAAAGGTCTCTTCGAGGCATCACTGTATGACGAATACATGGCAATTCTATGATAGCCAGATGTCCGAGGTCTGGAAATGTGTGGATCCACAAAATACGATGAATGCATACCTACCTATTCCATCTTGGGGCGTGTCCGGCGATATTGGTGGAGGTATAGTCTCTCTCACTCTGCTTTCCTCCCGATCTAACATCAACTGGGTACCCTGCATGTCCCTTTACCTTCACCCCAATGATCTTTTCTTGCAATGTTCTTCTCTCACTACGAGGATTAGGCGACAGCTTTCCTCGCTCATCACTGTACCCTTACCTGTGCCTCTTACTCACCATCCTTTCCCAGACCAGGCTCTTACTACTTATACCCTACTCCCATCCTTTCTCTTCACCCCTCCTCTATACTCTATCCCAATTTTCTTTTCACCACACTCCAACACCAACAAAACACTCCAAGAAACACCAGCACAATGCGTATCCAAGCCCTCATCACCACCTTCATCGGTATCTTCATCACCCTCGCCTAGGCGCTCCCGCACCGTAAGTCGAACTAGGTCCCCTCCCCCAGAAGGAAAACTCCCCAAACTAATCCCACACCCAGCAACACCATCCCCACCTTCAGCGCCGTCGACATCGGCATCGACACCGACATCGACGCCACCATCCCTCCCGCCCCCCACACCCAGACCATCGACCTCCTCCCCATCGATGCCACACAACCTGACACCGGCCCTGACGCCAAACCCTCGGGCACGATCTACATCACACTCGACGTCTTCACCGACAACGCATGCAACGACCGTTCGGGCCCAGGCAAATACGGCCAAGAATTCATCACGACGCCGTATTGCAAGGACATCCCCTTCGAGCACAAGAGCGCGCAGGTGGTGCAGGCCCGGTCCGAGTTAGCCGACGATGCACGTAAGTTTTCCATCTTCCTTTTAGTCTTTCGTTTCCACGGTTCCGCGTTTCCACGATTCCCTTCTTTCCTTGCCGAGAGGTGAGTGAGAATGATGGGAGGGGGAGAGAGAGAAAGAGGAGAGGGGGAAGTCATGGTGCATACATAACAGGCAGATGCTAATCAGGCGTGTTATGATGGAACAGTCAGGTTCTACGCAGAACCTGGCTTCTTCTGCTACAAGCAGATGGCCGTCGTGGTGCCGATCAAGTGTCCGACGACGGCGAATGGGACGCTGGATTGTGCGTGTGTGGATATGGAGAGGTTCAGGAGTGTGAAGATGGAGTATTGACTGCACGGCGCAGGAACGGGATATGATGAGAGAGAGGGAAAAAGTTTGGGCGTTTAGGGGTCTGGGTTATGGCTGGCTGGATGGGCAATGGGCATCGGTGAGGTTTTCGGCTGAGTTAGTGGTAGTTTACTACTTACTCCCTATGAGCGAGTAGGTGAGCAGTCCTCTGCGAACTTTGCTCCCCAACTCAGAGCGATCCCATCACCTATTGCACATCATTTATCACCCTCGTTGGAATATTGTGCGCTTGAACATGTCTTGGAAAAAAGGTCCATTCCATTTCATTCCTCTCCACTCCATTCCATACACACACCTCATTCCGCCGCCCTCCAACCACCCATACATACATCCCACCAACCAACTAACCAGCTAACCCAGCCATATATACACCAGCACCAGCACCACCACGCACCCATGCATGCAGCAATATACAAGTGAATGACCAGAGATCAACTACCACAACAGCCGTCTCTTCTACGAGGACAAAAAAGGAAAGGAAAGAGAAAAAAACTCCGTCGCTGATGCCATTATCGCCATAGCCATGCCAAAATCTTCTGAAGATCTCATCTTATCTCATCTCATCTCATCTCGTAACGCAAGGGGGGGGAATCTTGGGAATCCGCGAAACGCTGACACACACACGCGCGCGCACATACATATACACCCCACCACGGAATGCAACCCATCCAACTCGAACCAAGACATCAACATAGTCCTATCGTCGTTTGACAACACGCCTCCTGTTATTTAAAGGGCCAACGGCGGCACCGCATTCAGCACCCTCGTCACCTCGCCAGCCGACATCTGCGTATTCTGCATACTGCGTGCCTGCGACCCCTTGCGCAGCCTCTGCAGCCCGATGGCGAGTTTCCAGCTCTCGGACTCGTCGATGAGGAAGACGTATTTCTTGCCGTCGGCGTCGCGGACGGATGCGCGGAGGAGGTGCAGGCCCTTGGAGGTATTTTGGCCCGTCTGGCAACACATTGTTAGTTCATTGGTACGGGGGAAGAGAGGAGGGGTGGATGAAGAGAGGAAGAACATACCTCGACCAGCTTCAACGTCCAGGCCTTGACATCCCACTCGCGCTGCGGGATATTTCGCACGTCGTCGTCGATGAATAAACCTTCCGATTGAACCTTCAAGATCAAACCGTCCGTCACCTTGCCCACGTTAGCGACGAGTTGTGCTACCGGTTTCGGGAACAGGTCGTTGAACAAGTACACTGCCTTGATCTGGATCTTGTCTGGATCGTTCGTAGAGTACGGGCCGCGTTGACTGGGCGGGGGTGTCGTTCGAGCAGTCGATGCAGATGCTGCGTAGCTCGATGCTGTGTACGAGGACGAGGCGTGCGATGGAGGCTTCGGTGGCCGCTTCGGCATGTCGTAGGGACGGAACGAGTGCTCGTCTTCGGTGCCCACGTAGGACGCTGCAGTTGGCCTCTCGTAGTTCTTCTTCGGCGATATGTTCACCTTGATTGGAGAGGAGTGTGTCGAAGTGACTGAGGCTGGTGGCGGACTTCTAGCTCCTGCGTACGGATCCAGCCTCTCACCACCCCCAAGACCGCCATATGTGGTTGACCTACGACCAGCCGTGGAGTCTGCAGCGGCCTTTGTTTGTTCCGCCTTGATCTTTTCGGCTTCCGCCTTCAACCGTGCTTCTCGATCTCGTTGCGCTCGTTCTCGGGCAGCCTTTAATCGTTCGGCTCGTTCTGCATCTGCCTTTGCTTTTACGGCCGCAGCTTCTGCTTTGGCCTTCTCCTCGGCCGCCTTCTTCAATGCCTCTTCGGCAGCCTTGGCTTTCTGCTCTGCCTCCAACTTCTCTCGTATCTCACGCTCGATCTTCGCACGGGCCTCAGCTTCTTTCGCCAGTCTCTCCTGCTCAGCCTTCTCTTTGGCTTCCTTCTCCTTTCGCGCACGCTCCTTTGCTATTCGTTCTCGTGCGTCGCGTTCCCGTTGCTCTCGTTCTCGCGCCCTCATCTTCTCCCACTTCTCCTTCTCAGCCTTGGCCTTGGCTAGGCGATCTGCCTCCTCCTGCTTCTTCTTTTCCGCCTCTTGTTTCTTTCTCTCTTCTTCTTGCGCCTTCTTGGCCTCCTCTTCTCGTTTCTTCTTGGCTCTGCTCTCCTCGTCCCGTTTCCGCTGCTCTTCGCGAGCTTGTTCCCATTGTGCGCGGGCGTCGGGGTCTGGCTGCGAGCCCGACCACGATTCGCCGTCGTGTGGAGTGTGACCGCCTCGTTGCTGGTGCTGTCCCTGCCATCCGCCTGAAGCGCCTTGAGGTGGAGGTGCACCGTTGCCTGGGTAGGTCCCGTGTGGGGGTGGAGGAGATCGTTGATAGTTCGCGCCCGATGCATTGGCACCAGCTCCGCCCTGTGGTCCATTGCCCGGTCCACTACCACCGCCAAAAAGTCCGCCGTCGCTCTGTGCCTTACCCCAGGCCCAACCGGAGACTCCAACGAGAACTACTAGTAATACAACACCGTTCCCTCCCGACGACACACTCTGCGTAGCCAACATGAACCAAAGCTTGAGGGTCGGCTCAACCATGAACCACACTGCTATTGCAGCGAGTGTGCTGCCCACGCCAGCGAGAAAGCTGTTTCGTTGGACTTGCAGACTGGGTAGGTAGACGAAGCCGCCACCCGCCGAATGTGGCGGTATAATGAATATGTCATAATTGCCGGGCGGAAGGCCACCGCTTCCTCCTGCGCTCCCCCCAGTTGTCTTTGGATTCGCACCGTGCGGCGGTGGAGGCGGGGGAGGGCCGTCCATAGGGAGTGATGCCCCTTAGGGCTGTGTGCGGACGTTGATGGAGCAAATTGATATGTGTGCGAGCGGAAATGGAAGTTATGAGTGTGCGGTGGGTATCTTGTGCGGAAAAGCGAGCGCAGTGGATGCGGCGGAAAAAAGCATCAGCGGATGTGCAACGGGGTCAAAAAAGCTGTGTTTATTCGTAAACTGCGGACCGATTAGCAGTCACGCTCCGCCAACACCAAGTCAGAGCCCAGTCACCTGCTCCCAATTACAGTGCCTCTAAATTCCCACGATCGTATGTCGTATAAAGATTTCTCCGGGTGGAAGTGGGCAGAAAGTTCAAGGCGTGGCGGTCTGATTGTTTACTTTGGCCCGTGCGTCATGCGGGCTAAAAGCTGAGCCCACGGGTACAGCCGTTGGGCTACCGTACAGGCCTTGTATCATCCATGCCGCTCAACGCCGAGCAATATCCAACGCTTCTCGCCTCTATTTGAGCGAGACGATATTGCTGTTCGTTGATATCGTAGCGCCACCCCCTATTCCCTCCAAGTTGATAGCAACAGCAACGAGCAGCTTCCAGATGTCCACTATCCTCTCGACGCGCCCCGCTGCATCACGCGTGCCACCTTGGATTTGGTAAGATATGCGAGTGCTCCACTGTTGGCGCTGCAGTGCTCGAGGCTGTGATGGGGCATCGCTTCGAGTAGGCAGACGCAGGAGAACGCGGCGGGCTGCCATTCGCTGGGCGTGGGAGATATGCGGCCTTGTTCACCTCCTGGGTGTGCGGGTGGGCCGGAGGGAGTTGTTTTGATCGCCTCATGACAGGCAGCAGAAGCTTTCAGTTGTGCCATGGCTGCAGAAACGTGATTACATGGCGGTTGGTGTGTGACGTTGTGGGAGGGGCCGATACAGTATGGGACAGAGGGAAGGCCAGCTCCCTCACTCCTCAGGAGTCAGAAGTGCCAACATATGTATCGCAATATCATTCGTTGAAGAAGAGCACGTGTGTATATGAAGGCGAGCTCAACTTCATGTCTTCTCATCACTCTATGCGAGTCTGGGTTGTCCCTGCCGGCGGCTCGTTGCCCCGCACCTGACCACGCGAACCGTTGAGCTAGCCTCTTTCGGCCCCATCTCCTCTGGAACGCCCCCATCCCCTTTACAGTATGCAAGATGTAAGATTGGTGTGCACGTATGTATCGTACGCTCAGCTATGTTTCTACTCACTCATCATTATACACTCATCCTTCTCTATAGATGTTCAATCAATTCAACCCTCACACACATTCATCCCCTGCGCCGTTCACTGCAACTGCTCCAACAAAACTTACATCCTCGCATTCGTTTGCAGTGACATATGGAAAGTACAGTAGTATAAAAAGCTAAATGCCAACGCATACATAGTGACCAGTTTGTAGTGAAGCGCAAGAACTCCCTACAGCGGGATTCCACCGAGGGCGATACTATACGTGTTCGCAATAGCCCAGCAACCCTCGTCCTTGAAAACCTTATAAAACCTCCTGCAGTTCTCGACCCTGCCATTCTGAATCGGTGTAGGGGTGGAGTTGCCGGCCCGCGCAGTCGTAGGCGTCGATGTTGCTGATGTGGAAGGCGCGACGCCAACAGTGATACGCAGACGTAGTGTGCTGGCCACAAGGAGGCACAGGGCTGTACCAACAGCTGGGTTCCAAGCTTAAAATTCATCAAGCGATAAACTATACGCCTTGACGATCTCGCAGCAAATTTCGCTATCCTTGACAAAGTAAAAGTCGTCGCAGTTGCCGACCATGCTGTGCGGAATCAGTGCCATAGTGTCCCAGTTATTAGAGTGGCAGTAGTAGAGCTTGGTCGAATTGTACATAATGCCTTCCAAGTTAGAACTGAAGTGTGGCCAGATCCAGTAACGCCTACGCAAATATACCGCTCTGGTCACAGGCTATTGCAGTCGCCGCGGGCACAGGTCATTGGCGGTAGAAAAGCGCTGCATCCGACGTTCCTACTCGTTAAACGTCGGATTATCCAACCAGGTCCGTATCTTCTCCAGAGCGGACAAGTCATGGCGATGGTCCGACGTGTGATAATCCTTTATCTCTCCATCTATCCAACCCTTGGTGCCCCGACTACTTCCCAGTTTGTCACCGATTTTGCGTGCGGACCCGAAGTCTATCAGGACCGGCATGCCTGCTTTGTCGACGAGGACGTTCTTTGGATTGAGGTCGTTGTGAGCCCAGTCGAGAGAATGCAAGTGGCTGATGGCCGACTCGAGGGCCAGCATGAAAGGCTTTTTATCAACAGATCCAACCTTATTCTTGAGGTAGTCGTTCAGTGTGCAAGGATGGCGGTCGAGGACGAGGCCAGTGATTCGGTTTCGGTGAACGCGGCAGCCGTGATAGTGAATAATATTGGGATGCGGGTGTTGGGAGAGCATCTCCATGGCCTGAGCCTCCTCCAGTAAGCCTTTGGGGATCAGGTTAAGGACGTTATGTTCTTGGAATAAATCATAAAAAGCAAGGTCTGGGCGTTTAACGTAGAGGTTGGTTGGGAGCGCATCGGGAGCCTTGGTGATTCCTTGTGATGGCCATTCTGGAAACACATCATGATCGGGGATGGGAGCGAGGGCAGATGAGAGTTGCTCAAAGGTGATGTTGTTTTTGCGAAGATTCAATTTCCCAAAGTAGGCGATATCATCTTTGTCGATAGTCGCAAAAGTTGTGTATCGGAATTCATTGGTTTCCCCGTCGAATTCTTCTTCGAGGAGGGTCAAGTCGTCCCACGATGTGACTTGCGGTGCCATGAGGTTGGGCGTTATCTCCCTGAGACGGAGTATGATGTTGTGTGTTACCTATCTTCCAGCTGCAAATGTAGTAATGAGTAGGTTGGCGATGTAGCAAAATGGTGGCAGGTAGTGGGATAGCCGCTAACCTTTTTGTCCACTAGTCCCCTGTCTTAGCGTGGATGCGTAGCGTGAAACCCCGGCTTTATGGCGGTGGGGATTTCTTTCATACAAAACATGTAAATCATCAATGCATGCCCGTGCCGCAATATCAAGCCACACGATGTCACGCAACCGCACGAAGGAAGACGGTAATCTGGCAGCACTTGATGTTATGTACAGACCAGCCACCGCTCCCAAAAGGGTGCTAGGTCTCAGCGCCTCATAACATCCCAGAGCAAAACGAGCCTTGCACTATCAACCCAATATAGCCTTCTTGGGACGCCATTTCAACAGCTACTCAATATATTCTCTACACACAACTGTGGGCTACGGCCATGTTCCGCAGATTCACAAGCTCCTCGTTCTGGCGAAAACATCAACGCAATTCCGCGTACACAAGACCACCACGGCACTCCACTACACGTAGCATTATCGTACAACCAACCAGCAGCTTTCAAATTGCTCTTGATGCACGGCTCTGACCTTGATATCCTTGACGTTGAATCCGTAGGAATCGATGAATGTGCCCTAGAGATACACCCATAAGACTAGCGGCACGATTAGGTAGGCATCATGATACTGTAGATACGTTACTTGAAAGGTTCGAATTCACAGTGGAAGAGCCAGAGAATGACCTGATCTATGCAGCGACGCAGCCCGTACATCGGAAAACCTTAGATGAATCGAGAACTTCGAGCGGTCATTCCGCTGTCTTGAACCGCTTGTTGCCTCGCGTATCATCTTCGCCATTTACTATTGGCGCGCCGATGGTGCTGCTTCAAAGGGGTGCAAATCCGGATCCGCAGAATGTGATGGATGGGAAAACGCCTTTGCACCAAACGATGGTGATGTGCAGAGATGTAACGATGAGGGTATTGCGCTACTACTGGAATACAAAGCGAAAGTCGATATACCAGATAAAGAGCGAAGTGATGTAGTGGAATTGCGAGGAATCTTGGGGATGAGAGGATGGTGCATAGGTTGGCTGAGCATGGAAGCAGAAGCGAGCGGAGTCCATCAAGTACCGTTGATCAAACAATAAGTCGGGCCGCAGTTGTTATACGCTCTGACAGTGGCTTTTCTATTCTACACTGCCTAGGCAGAGGACGTAAATGCGTGAGAATTATAATAACTCGGACAAATCTGAACGAACGTGTGAGGTTCGTAGAGGAAGACCCTCTGCCGCTTTTCATTGATATTCATCGCCCAAGACCTCAGTTTCGGCGGCCGAAAGTATGCTTACGATCGGATATATTTATCGTACGGCTTGTCGCCTGACTTCTTAATCCCCGGCGCTTCTGCAGGTTATTTCTTGAGCTCGAACCGGACATGCGACCCAAACCCTATCTTACCTATGCCACTAGCGCCTGGAAGAACACCGCCCCGCATTTCTCGGAGCCCTATACGAGAGATTCGCGCCTACCCTATACCTAAATTGGAAGTCAGGGTGAATGGCCTCGCTTAATGCGCCGATCTTACCGAGTTTTGAAACATCCAAGACCAATCGCATTTCCGAACACTGCTGTGACGAGGATCAAAAAGCCGCCGCATCTCGGGTACCAAGCCAAAGACGTGAATTCCCCTGAGAGAATTGACGAATGAGATGGAAAGAGAAGAATAGATGGAGGGGCGGCGCAGGCACGAGGTGGATACGAATCGGTGCTGAGGGCGTACTGCGAAACACAGAAGGTATATATGTAAAGAGACGGCCCTTTGTACTTTCCATTAGATCGTAATCAGTTGTCAGGCAAGAAACGGGCTGCATTCCGCGATCGCCCTGACCCACCGCATCTGACTGTGCCAATTACGGCTTTCAGCAACCTGGTTCTCCACACATCAACACCGAGACCCCATCCCATTATCCGTGCGAGTTTGATAATTCCAATTACTATAAGACCCGCATCGCTACCGTCCCGTATCCCCTCACCCCAGTCTTCTCCCGCCTCCCGCCGCTCTTCCGTAGTCTTCAAGATTCGCCATCGCCCAATTGAGCAATCTCCAAGATGCGCTTCACACTCCTTTCCGTCATCGGCTTCACGAGCGTCGCGCTCGCGGCGCCCGCCAACCTCGTCTCTCGCGAAACCCCCGTTGAAACAACAGACCGACTCCTCTTCAGCAGCACAATGGCGCAATTCCAAAAAGCAGCCGCAGCACGAGACCCCAACACGCTTGACTGGACCAACGACGGCTGCTCAAGTTCTCCCGACAACCCTCTAGGCTTTAACTGTATGTACCTCTTCCCCCAAACCCCACCTCCAGCCACCAAAGAACTAACTCCCACTCCTTCTAGTCAACAAATCCTGCACACGCCATGACTTCGGCTACCGCAACTACAAAGCGCAGACCCGGTTCAGCGAAGCCAATAAGCAGAGAATCGACATCAAGTTCAAAGAAGACATGTACCAGCAATGCCGCTCCGAGTGGTGGAGGGACCTGTGCGAGAGGTTCGCCGATACGTACTATGCGGCTGTGCATGTCTTTGGCGATAAGAAGAGGGAGTTGGAGGTCAGGGAGATGGAGGCACAATTTTCGAGGGAGGTGGAGAGCCTGAAGAACAAGGGGTTAGACGTCAGGGCGCGGAATTTGGATGCGGTTGAGGTGGAGGAGTAAGATTGGTTGCAGGTCATTTTTTTTTCGTTTTGGCTAACGCATAGTTATTGCTTTTTTGTGTAATTTTTATTCTTCTGCGCGTTTCTCCGTGATACATCGCTGGATGGTACTACTGAGTCGAACATTGTTCATGATGGCCTTGGTGAGAAGTTTCTTAATGCAATGGAGCTTTTTCAGAGGAGAGTTCCTTGCTGTCTAATACCCTTCGCCTCTTGACCTGGTACCACTAACCTAGTCAAATCAAGAGATAGCAATTGTTTAGTTAGGCTAGACTCCACTCTCCACGACGACTACTCCTCTTCCAAACGTAACCCGCTGGATATCGCTCTTCACTACGACACCCGATCAAGCACATAAAGCAATCGCAGCCCACCTCGCTAACTTCTCCTGCGCCACTTTCGCCGATACACAGTGGGAGATTCGAAGCGGGAACCAAGACGCCCAAGGCAGCACTGGGCTCTTGTTGATGCTGGGGAGAGAGATGTGGTCGAGGGATGGATGCATGTTGCTGAGGAGGAGGGGCATGAGGGTGGGGGCGTATGAGGGTGACAACTATGAGGCTGTGAGGTGTAGGATTGCTGTAGAGGGTAAGAGGGGAGAAGAGGAGGTGGAGGGGTTGATGTTTAAGCTTTGCGGGGAGTTAGTGGTGCAAAAGTAGTATGGAGTTCGGCCGCAAAGTATGGTCATTTCTCGCGCTGAGGTAAATAGGTGAATCGGGCGGTTTACCATTTTGTTTATCTTTTTCAGGATTATTTTGTATGGACTGATGACCCCTTTGTGTACCCTAAACTAAGAAACTTTATGTCAAGAACGCTACTTGGCGGTGTGTTGTTATATGAGAACGTAGGCTCGTTATGGATACGATTACAAAAAAAAATAGGATGACGAAGATTGATTTTTTTTTGGGGGAAATATCATTGATTCATCCTGTTGCCTATTCAGAAGTATGAAATTGCAATTCCCTGTGCATGACCCAACCAATCCGAAGCCATTCACAAAGATCAAGTGACTTTGTAAAAGAGGTACCAATTCCATTCTTGCCCCTACCTTGCGACCAAAACTTTAGTTCGCACTGAAACCCGGTAGTATCCATAGCATTCATGGGGCTTTTGTGCGCATGGACGACGTGACGACTCTTGCGACCAAAGCATTAGTCTCACACAAAAGGCGGGGGAGGCAGCATCCATACTATTCGTGGGGCTTGCGTTACGCATCGACGATGACTCATTCTTCACCGCGTCTACTCAGACTCTTCGTGTTCAGTAGGCGCGTTCGCGTCTTAGTTGCCAAATCCAGCCCGGTTTGGGAAGACAAAGCCCGATCCGAAATTACGAAAACAGTAGTTCGCTCTGGTTTGAGAGGAAAGCCTCGGAGTTCATTGATCAATACCCCAAAGATATAGTAGGGATCAGGATAGAGAGGAGGCCAATGAAACTGATGCACTTTAGCCACCAAGTTGATTCCAGATACAGCAGTGAGTGCGCTGAAGGATGGTGACATCAGAACTCCTGGCCATATATCTTCATTAGAATCCGACAAGCGATGTAAACCGATGGCGAGGCCGAGTTGCTGAACGAGGTCGAGACGGGACGTAGGAGCGTTGAGGAAGCGTTGAAAGACTCGGGGTTCGTTAAACGTGAAGGTTGTCGTCTCCCACACCAGAGACAATGCTTCATAGTAGATCTGTTTGCAGACCAACGGGACAAGAGTTGAAGCTGTCTCTTCCTTACCCATGAGTCTGTAGTAGGAACGACTGTCTTCCCATGTGCCGGAGATACCAACTGCAAGCTCACCGCCACCGCGCATGACGGTATTGCACTGTTCTTGAGTTGACAGCCCTGGGTCACATGGACTGTAGGTGATTGTTCGCTGGTGCCGGCCTGACTTGGATCGGGTCCAGTACGTTTTGACGTCCTCGATATGCGGATGCACGTTACGATGTCCGAACGCGAGCTCCCAGATCTCGTTCCTAATTTCGGCAGGGAGGCGGAGAAGCGGGGACTCTTCCGCATTGCGAGTGGTGCTGTAATATACGTATGAGTCGCTTGAAATAATTTACAGCTGCAGGTATATACGTACGTCTTGTTCTTCTCAGAATCGAATTTTGCTCTCTTCTTCTTTTGCCAATTCGGTGGTTGTCTCATGCGGCGCTTTGAGGGTGCCATTGTGGTGTTCGCTGTTAGTGTTGTGTGAATAGCAAAGAGGGATCGAACCAGCCTTTTATAGTTCGCAAGCTTGATGACTACTCATGCCAAGGCCCTACCTATGGTACACATTAGCACTGTAAGTCATATTACTGGGTCCCTCCTTCACGACAAAGTTCTTCTTTTACTCGACTAAAGGCACAAATTTCCCCACCTTCTTCTAAGTCAGGATGAGGCTTGACGCTTTGGACTTGTTCCTCTGAATTATCTCTAGGTATATGGCGGCGAACTTCCTGTGGTTAACAGATGTACGTATGTAAAATTCAAGAAAGTTAGGTGATGTGACAAACTCCCATTTTTGAAATCTCGAGCTAGTTATTTATCGTACCACCGAGAAGTTGAAGAACGTGTGATTGTTGTTTATCATGATCGGTGCTTGCCGTAGAAATCCCTCCGTATTATGAGCAACAAACGTAATTCGGAGTTCCCTACAGAGTTTTGCAAAAAGGAATGGCTGATGAGTTGAGGGACTAATTTAGTTTTAAGGTATGTCATGGTTTTGAATGGGAAGGTACAGAACGTAAAAAGATCTGCTATATCGATATCAAAATGACGGTCACCGAAATCGGTTGGAAGCCACAGATTCCTAAATCGTAGACGCCATCAAACCGAGGTATGCTCGCTCGCTCATGCCATAGTGCTCATCATTGCTTTGCAGCTTTGGCCTTGAACCCATCAAATACTCCCCCGCTCGGACACATCTCAATGTAATGGTTATGTTTGCAGAAGTGTCGCACGAACCTCCGTAGCCAGTTCTAACCTCCTACAAAATGTCAAGTGGCTTCTCCAGCGCCATAGGAGTCGATACTTCCTCCTCCTCGATGATTTTGGCATGAACATCGTCTCTCCCCAAGCCAAGGGGAGGCCTTCTGCGAGCATTTACTTGCAGACTAGGGCACTAATCAAGTCTCACCCTCAACCACACCACAACCGCGGTCTAAAACGGATACAGGAAAGAGATAGCTTGCGTCACCAGAACGTTAGAAGAGACAACATCACACGCCCTATCAATATGAGCAGAGTCAGAGTAGTATTCAACTCAGGTTACTGAAGCGATGACATTTCTATCCTACGAGACGACTAACGACGCTGACGACGACGTCGGTATGCCCGATAAGGAAAGATACGGCAGTAAGCCAGGTAATGCAATCTAAGGACCCACTCTACTCTAGTTGTATCCCAGAAGAACCTGTCTAGACTGCAGAATTCAAAAACTCCCGTCTATTCTATTCTATTCTATTCTATTCTATTCTATTCTATTCTATTCTATTCTATTCTATTCTATTCTATTCTATTCTATTCGTCTCGAATGGTTATAACATCGAAAGCGAGGAACCTACAACGGCGGAAGTCAGTGGATGCCCCCCTGAGCAGAATGTCCGTTCGACTTACCATGAAACCAATAATCTAGCCCTCGGCCATGGATAGGTCGCAAGCCTAGCATTTGAAGCCGCAGTGGACGTTGTGGTCCTACTTCATGTCAGTCCTCACGTCAACTCAACAAGGCTGTAAAAAGATTCACTTACCGTGATCCAATCATGTCCCTTCTCGCACTTCCCAGGAAGCGGCGGCATCCACGCATCCTGAACGCACTGCCCACAAGGGAAGTTCTCATACTCATGGAACTTACATTGATCCATGTTTCCGTACGTGACCAGTATACTACGGTCCGGCTCAAAACCCTGGACCTTGAGGGCACCATTTCCGCCATTGACTTTCTCGGGCGGAACGAAGAGCACCTCGCCTTCGGGGTAGAAGTGGATGTTGATAGGAAAGGTATTGTAGAGCGTGGTTACCTGGTGGCCGGGAGCCTCGAGGGTCTTGAAGGTGGCGGACTTGCGCCAGACGCCCTTGACGCACTCCTCAGAGACATGCATGTCGAACATGCAGGTGCCTTCGATGCCGGGGGGCATGAAGGAGACGGGGGAAGTGAGGTTGGGGGCGGATTGATTGGATTGGAGGATCATGATGCCCGTCTCTGGAACGGGGATGGCCAGAACGTAGACCATGGCGGTGAAGAGGAGGGTGATGATGGCGTGGAAATTCATCCTGGAATGAATTGAGAGCTAAGTTTGTTGACCGCGCAGAGTTTGTTTGGTGCTGACCGAGGCAGTTTGGGGGGCTGTCATGCGCCGTCGCGAGTTATACGTCACTATTGGGGATGCTTGCAGAAGAGGTGGCTTGAGGGGTGATGATAATGTAAAGTCGTTGAAGAAGTTAGTTGATGCGTGAGGGGGAGGGTGGGCGAATATATAGGGGGGCTCTGATGCGGAAGCAAACGACAAACGCTGCTGGCGGATGACCCGATGAGAACCCGCTCTATCACAGCCGAAATTGGAAGCCCAGTGACAGACGCTTTGACAGCGCGCTCGATCGTCATACAAGGCCCAGCCGTTCGAAGCAGCGTCATTTCCGCTTGTCTTCAAGGAAATCCACTGATTCCGGACGCTTGAAGCTCATTGATGACCACCATTCCTAGCTGTTCGGAACTGCTCCCCGCCCACCAGAATATGCTCCTAAGTAATTGAACATAGGTGCCAAGGGAAAGCTGGTCCTTTGGTGATCATGTTTCGGACGGAGTGTCCCGGACTGTCTTTTTTCCTTTCTGAGCGCCGTGGGCCTTGAGCTGGTGATTTGACTTTCTTGACACGCATCTGCAGAAGCTATGTCCGTGTTGTATTGGCCAGCATGAGCCTATCTGCTACTGGGAGCGATTTGTAAACGTCTTTGAGGTCGGAAGATCGTGAGTTACGAGCACTACTGGTATATTGTGCCTGAAGCAGAAACTGCTGGAAATGACGAAGAATATATGCCAGTTCCTACAGGTCGAGCAGTATACCCCTCGTCCTTGTGCGGAAGACCAATTTATACCAACAACCAAGGATAGGCATACTTAAACGATAAACTCATATTGGAGACCATTTGTTGAGATTCCTCGTATAAAAAAGATCGGAAGAGCGACTCATAGCAAGTACCAAGGAAGCCATAGACGTCAGATAAAGCAAGAAATAGGGAAGGAAGCCGTTGAAGTGGCCAGCTTGCATGGATCCGAAGGTAGCCGTGATAGTTGTTTGCAGACAGTCAGGATGCAGCACAACTACGTATAGCGGGGGTGATACGTGGGATAATCTGAGCCATGTCGCAAAGCATCCAGTTGGACGGATATCTGCCGCGTGCTCGGTGCAAGTGTATCTCATCGACTTCTTGGTTCGATGCAGTTCCTAGGCACGACCTGTACTGTAAGTCATCTGAAGAACGCCAACGACTGTACAAAGGCGATATCGGAAGGATTGTTTGTGAACTGAATACGTATTTTCAGATTTCATCTCTGGTTCTAGGAGGCAGTCGAAGTAAAGGGATTCGGCGGAACTGCGAAGAGTACTTTTTAAATTCGTGTTAGGCCTTGAACCTTTCTCAAATGGAGAACATGCCTGTTTTAGGTAGGATTTGCTCGTTTTCCGCTGGGCCGGTAAGGGATATTATCGGGACGCTTTTCAGCGGCATGTTGGTAGTTGATAAGTGTATGCTGAAGGTTTGTGGTATGGTTGTCGTCAACAGCCGCTAGACCGCTTTGAGCACATACGGCAACGTCATCAGGGTTCAGCTCGCTCGGGCAGTGCGGAGATTTCACATGAGCTTATCTACAAGAGCTATTATTGAAAGTCTCGAAGATAGAACGCCACGTTCATCATGTGCCCTCTGGACGCGAGATGTCCACACGGGTAGGTAGACTGCCGCTTCGCCTTCTCTCGTGACCTACTTCACACCGCTCTTGGCACTATCGGGAAGGATGATCGAGCAGTATGAACTGGCGCGAGCTTCCTCACCGCCAGCCAACTCGTCGAGGATGCCATCGCACCATGAAGAGGTCGCGCAGCAGGACTCGGAATTGCATAAGAGGACGTTGAGGAAGCTTGACTTTTTACTGCTGCCGTTTCTTGCGCTGCTGTTCCTGTTCAATTCGCTTGATAAGAGCAACGTAAGTTTGGACCTTTTTCCTTTATATGGTTGTTGAGAGCTGTGCTAATGAGAGTGACCAGGTTGGAAATGCGGAATCTGCACACTTTACGACTGACATCGGACTGCGCAAATCAGATCTGAATACCGCCGTCGCCCTGTTCTTCGCCTTCTTCGTCACGCTGCAGCCGGTAGGGGCCGCCTTGGGTAGGAGATATGGCATGGTGCGCTGGGTGCCGAGTTGTATGTTATTATGGGGGATCGCGACGGCGCTACATACATGGGTTAGGGCGAGGTGGCAGCTTTACGTGCTCAGGGTGATCATCGGCTGTCTAGAAGGCACATATGCCTCAGAATTTGACTTCGCAACCGCTGACAATCGGCAGCTGGCTTTTACCCTGTCACCGTCTCCTACCTGTCGCTTTTCTACACGCGCTTCGAGTTTGGACGGCGCCTCTCCCTCTTTTACGGCCAGGCCGCAGTCGGAGGGGCGCTCGGTGGGATCCTCAGCTATGCTGTCTTCTCTATGTTTCCGGACGCACACGATGATCATGGGACAGGAGATGGGGGACACAATTCAAGATGGCAGAACTGGCAGGTGCTGTTCTTACTCGAAGGAGTCCTGACTGCTGTAACCGCAATCGCCGGCTACTTCTGGCTTCCGCACACCGTGGAGACCGCGTGGTTTCTGACACCGGAGGAGAGAAAGTACGCATCATCACGCATCATAGAGGACCGGTCAGCCGAGGTCGAGTCGGCTACTTTAAGTTCGCATGCAGCTGAAGACGACAGAGGCTATGGCGGGGAATCTCAGGGTCTACTCAACCCCTCTCGACCGGCCGCTACGCCTACCGGAAAGGAAGTGATTGATGAGCGTGGACTAAGTCCACATGATATCGCATCCGCGTTCCTCTCACCCACAATATGGCACATCCTGGTCTGCAATATCCTCTCAGCCATACCCGTCTATGCCTTCCAAGTTTTCCTTCCTCTAGTGTTAGCACCATTCACTGGCACACCGAACCCAGCGCTGGTAAACCTGCTTACCGCACCACCGTACGTCTGCGGCGCCATCACATTATACGTCTTTGCGAGTTACAGCGACAGACATCGCCAACGCATCATTCCCATTCTAGCCGGCCTCGCTGTTATGATAGTAGGGCTAACATTGGTCGTCTCACTACCTGCGACGAAAGGATGGGTTGTACCGCGCTATCTTGCTCTTAACGTCCTTCTCGCCGGCACATTCATTGCGTCTCCATTGACCGTGGCCTGGATCTCCGACAACACGCCCTCGCCCGGTAAGCGCGCACTACTCCTCGGCATCAACGGATGGGGCAACAGCGCTGGCGTTATTTCTGCAATGCTCTTCAAGCCAAAGTACGCAGAGTCGGGATACATTGTGCCCTTTTGGTGGACTTTGGTCTGCGTAGCTGCGGCGGCGGGCGGGTTCCTCCTTCTCTGGAGGAATTTGAAGGCGCAAAACGCGAAGAGGAAAGCCATACTTAGTAATTGGGACGACGAAGAGATAGAACGCGAGAAAGCTGATGGACGCGGCCCTCTCGAGCAGCAACATCGAATCATTTGCATGGCGATTGTGGCGCTGCGGAAGAGTAGGATGTTGTCTTGGGTAGTGGAGTGGTTGGAAGAAGCCACCCAAGGAGGGCGCGAGGGCGATGAGAAGATTACTTTCATGTATGGGCTTTGACTTCTTCATGTCATTATACGTTCATGTGTCAACACTTTAGCAATGCTTTCCATTTTCTTTTTGCATATAGGCTTCGGCGTTTCTTCCCTTTCAACACCTATCATGATACCCATGCATCAGAGAATTCCACCACAATTCTCGAACTCAATACCCAACCACCTTTCATCTACCATATTTTCTCACCGCATTTCTTCATGCCTGCCAACAGCCCAAGAAAAATTGCCGAATATCTGGAGCCCAGAAGCGTCCAAGAAACATCACCGCGTCAACAAATCTCTTATCTACCACTGACAAGCCTGGGCTCAAAGACAGAGTCCGTCGTTGCAGTGGGAGGAGTTTGGTCAAGGACGATCCAACGCTTAATTCGCACAGGCTCCGGTCTGGGCAAGATTAACCTCGCTTAGCTGTCTGGATGGAGTCTTGGCTTTGACGTGCCATGAGTCGGGGAACTTTTAACACACTCCCGCTTCAGCATCTTCGACCACAAAAATTTCCAGCAACGCCCGCCCTATTTCCAAAACTCCACAGTCGCATTTTTGGGATCCTATTGATGGTTAACCGCAAAAAAGAAGGTATCAAGAACAGTGGGGAGATAATGCGCAGACATGGCGACCGTCGCCGAGCGGCGGCTCATATCTAGAAGCCAAGAAACGACTTCAAACGCGATGTGTTTCTACCACACCCAGCCCCCGAAACAAAAGTCAATGTGACAGTGAGAAGAGGCGTCAATGTCGCCGCCTCCCCCGCAGATCAATCACACTATTCTCCTTTGTAACGTATTAAGAAGTGACGTTTTCATTCAGTTCGTCCCGTCTTCCTTTCCTTTCTCTTCTTGCCTTACCTCCTCATCTTCACTTCTACAACTCCACGCCTACAGTCGTGGGTTGACTTTTTCGCTTCTCTACGCTGGCGTCCTTCTTTTCTTAATAAAACAATTAAGTGATTGATTAATTAATCATAGTTGATCACTCTTTCATCCCAATACCCATAGCACAGCATACACATCTCCCCACCCCTTTTCCTCTAAGAAGACGACAAAAAGAAAACCAACTACCCACAATGTTCATCGACACCGAAGCCGCAAACACCACGACGCCCAGCGTAAAAGTCACCGGACCAAGCACCAGCCTCACCATCACGCCCGTCCTCGAAACCTTCGTAGGCCAAGAACCCCCTCCACCCAGCTACCTCGAAGCCACGACGCCAATCCCATGGGCGCGATCCGGCGCCGGCGATGAAGGGGCACGGTTGCTTGAAGATGGCAGGGCGAGCGGGGCGTTTACGCCTATGGAAGAGCATAAGGATGGGAAGTATCGAAGGCGCGGGTGGGCGGATCGAGTCGGGAAACGGCGTGTTGCGATGGGGGTGGCGGTTGTGATCGCGCTCATCATTCTCGGGGTGTTGATGGCTGCGTTGGCGGGAAGAAAAGAGGTATGTACATGTACTTTTCGCAAACGTTAAGAAGATGGACTAACATTGTAATAAAGACAGCAACGGCACCAATACCCGTCCCCGCCCAACCCGCAACATCCTCCATCCCACTAGCCCCCAAACCCCCACCCAACACCCAGGAGAAGCAAAACTTCCCCATCCGATGGCCCTCCCGCTGCGGCAAGAACAACTACAACGTCAAATCCGAAGAACTGAACTTCGGCTCTCCCTCCTCCCTCACCATCCTCGAATCAATCCATCAACTCGACGGTCCCTACAAGCAAGTCTCAGGCTGGATCCACGTCGCGCCCGCGCCATCCGACCAGCCCGCCGGCACCATCCAGGCCAAGCTGAGCTACGCCGTGACCGACACCGTGGATGTGAACAGCATCAAGTACGAATACAAGGCCGATGGTTTGACGATCGGAGACCCGAGTTTCCCCGACGGCTTCGATGGGATACGTAAGGGAATAGCTTGTCTAGGCGTCAGTGTAACTCTGTACGTAAGTTCCGGAGCCAAGATCGATAACCTGAATATCCGCTCCTCGCACCTGGGCATGCAAGTCCACAACGGCGTCAGCTTCGCCGTCACCAACACGACCGCCATCTCGCTCACAACGGGCACCCTGGACTCTGTATCCTTCAACTCGCGGGAAACGCATTTGAAGACCATCTCAGGGTCTATATCGGGCATGTACTCCCTCTTCGACCTCGTCTCCATCGACACGAAATCAGGCTCCGTGAACGTGAATATCCAGCCCAAGGAAGCGGTGGAGGGTAGTGCGGCCAGTGCTGTCTTCATGGCGAGTTCGCTGTCGGGAAGTATCCGCGCGGACTTTGAGCGCAAGAAGATCCCCGCGCGCGACTACCAGATCAGTATCAACACGACCGTGGGCTCCGTCGACGGCACATTTATCCACGGTTCGAAGACCGAGCTCTCGAGTGTCGAGGGCCAGATTAGTGCGGATTTACTCCCGTATTCGCCTTCCATGGCTGATGAACCGTCTATCCTAACCACCAAGACGAGGGATGGCCAGACTATCGTCAAGGTCCGCGCCCCGTACCATTCGAAGAAGAGCAATCCGACGGTTATGGGCAAGATGGTGTCGACGCATAAGAGTATCAACGGCGTGGTCGATTTGACGTATCCGCAGGAATGGGAGGGCCATTTGCAGGGCCAGAGTTTCAATGGCACGGTGCATTTGCGGGGGAAGGATTTGGAGCTTTTGAAGCAGGAAGAGAAGGAGGGGTTTAATTTGGTGGAGGCGAAGAAGGGGAGTGGGGGGAGTGCTATGGCGTTTGGGACTATTGCTGGGGGCTGTGAGGTGAAGGTTGGGAAGTCGGGATGATGGGGTGATGGGTTTGACTATGTGTATGGTGAAGGGAAGGCGTTGATGCATTGGGCGTGGTGTTTGTTGAGTCCTTCTTTTCTTCTTTCTTGCTCGCTCGCTTTTCAGTGATGGCTTTCTGTTCGGCCAAGTCGCGTTGCTTATAGCATTATATACCATAGAGTCGCAAAGATCAACCAATATCATCTGTATAACAGAATTCTGTCTATTGTGGTCCTGTGCACTGTGTATGAACGGGCTTCCGACTTGTGTTTTGACGTGCTTCTGGTCGTCATCCATTCGGAGGATGTGATAGTAGATCGATGATTGTACGATCATTTTCCAAAGTGCCATGCTGTTTCGACGATGCCCGTTCACTCTCGTGCCCGACCTTGCTCATCGACGAGCCGAATATCGTCCGCGCGTCTCCGCAAGCTCAACAACATCATGAGCTGACAAATGCTCAACAAGAAGTCCATTAAGACTCCATCCCTATCATATCGCCACTGCTTGCACCTATTCAGTGAGACCTTTGGTGTTTTCCAAAAGCAATACAAACCTCACCATCGCTTCATACCACGCAGCCTGATGTTCAAAGTTTGACCCTCTCTCATTAAGATCGAGGATGAGAGCTATATGCAGCGTCCCGTGCCCGACCACAATCCGAAGTGAAAACAACGTTCCCACTTCCTTGTTCATGATCGCCTGTTGGAACAAGTGCCTATGATGTTCGTGATACGCATCGGTGCCTGGGATGTGGCAGGCACAAGGAGCCTGGCGGCTCGGTGGCATGGGTATCCCATGTTTCTAGGTCGATTGTCCACATCCTTTGTTGAAGATGTGCAAAGAAGCCACGAAGAACCCCGTTGATCGATCGCTGCTGAGGGATAAGGCTAAATAGGGGGGTTTCCTGGGCTGATATGAACTTCTGATATGAATCTCGATATTGATTATGTAAGCTTAAAGCGGCTTAAAAAAAGTTTTATACCAGCCTACCTTCTTGGCGGGCCCACACCTATATCGATAGGTTTTTCTATTGGAACTTTTTCTACTTTAAGGACTAAATATGATTTTTTTATTTACTATTTATAAAAACTATTCTATAGCAAAGTTGTAGAGCTGCTTTTTCTCTATCAAATGATATAATTTTTATAAAAATCCGATAAGAATTACGTTAGCTGTGTTATATAGCTTTGAAAAAGGTGACTTTTTGGGTAGGGCAGGTAGGTGGCAAAACGCTCGGCAGCCCCCCCTGCAGGGTGAATCTTGGCCTACCTTGGCCTACCCACTCTGACGTCAAAATTTATATCAGAAGTCCATATCGGCGCAGGAAACCCCCCTAATGTCGAAATGAGGAGGGTTTCGTGGTGTATTGGTGCCAAATCAAAGTTATTTTTGTACAGTTTTGGTCGGTCAGAGATCGGTTGCGTGGAGTGACCTGGCATTATAGTGGGACTATGGAGAAGTCCGATCCTTCATCATAGATGTTGTGAAGTTGGCAGGGCTGCGCGATTGTCGCATCAAGTCCTGCGTTAACTATCTAGTATCGCAGCAGACCTCACTTTTTCCATCGTTGGACGCTACATAACTTCATCGATGCTGTGAGATATCCGTATTCAGCCATGAGCTTCTTGTACCCCCAATTACCTCGTATACTGACTATAGAATCCTGGAAAACACTTCTCACGTGGTTCAAAGTCAAACTTCCTCGCTCTGCAAATTGTACTCCCGTAGTCTTGTTTGTGGAACTGGAGATTCCCTCTATCCCACTATAGGTATATCACGAGCGGGACTTGGTGTGCGGAAGGGTTGTCCTCTTGGGAGCAGTCGCCTCCAGCTGCGCCCCCCGCAGCCGAAATCGATATCACCGGTCAAGTGAACCAGAAGGGGGAAGACATCGATAGCGGAGGTCGCCTACCTGCAGCCTTGGCTGAAGGTATAGTTCTCTTGCTCGACATTTTCTGATAAAGGCTGCTAGCTAGGAAGGTCCAGAAAGCTGAGATGGGTGACACAACCTCCCGTTGGACGTCGATGTCCAATGATCTTTTCTAGGTTCAGGGGGTGGTCAGCCCTGTAGGTGCTCGTAGAGTTTACCGTCATGTCTCCAAAACCCTAAGAATGGATGCTGCCCGTTCTGGATATTGACGGTGGTGGGTAAGATTGCCTTTTCCCAATTCAGAGGCCATTGCAGATGTCTTTGCGGCGATAATGGGCCGTGCCGTGCAACTAGGCACGTGGAAAGCTGAAGAATGTGGACGAGGGCGTTGTGTGACACGGTAAAACGTCCCTCGCATAGGCACGCGGTAGTAAACAGAGCTGTTGTGGTGTGGGGAAATAAGACTGCCTAGACTAAGTCTGACATGACTTGCATCCAGGAAGCAAGGGAGGGAAATGGATGAATGCGTCCCAACCACATGCCTTCTAGAACCATCGAATCATGAGCGGACCACATCAATACTGGAAGCGTGCACTCAACCCTGAGGTTGAATGTGTCTATAATTGCATATCCGTGAATACGGCCCGTTCGCACGGGGCGAGATGGTGGCTGAATGTGTAGCATATCTGACTGAGGCTGGGGGCCCTGAATAGGACTCGAACCGGTGGCATCCGAGCCAGGCGCATACTCATTTGACAAAATATTTCGAATGGCCGAACAAGACTAGGACATAGATTGGTGGACCATGCGCGAACTTGGCGTGCGGGCGCATGCCTATGTAGGGCAGTCAACTGATGAGTTGATGGAACTGTTTTCATGACGCAAATATGTAAAACATCGGCGGTGCTGGGCCGAGATGTCACGGACGGTTTGGAGCGAAGTAGATCAAACAAGCCTGAGATCTGAAGGCGGTGAAGGCAGGCTTCTCGTGATGTCGCCGTGTCGAAGGGCAGTTGAAGTCGTACGACATGTCAACGAGTGATCTGTGTTCCGAGGTATTCATCAAGTGTAGATAGCGGCGATACACACGGCTCTGGCGAGCACTTGAGCACCGCTTCTGGGTCGGGTCGGCCCTGCTAAAGTGTATGAGACGCAAAGAACATCCACGGAGGGATAACACGGAAGCCCAAAGAGGCTGGCACCTGGTAGCCCAGTGCGTGGCCAAAGTGGGGTTCGACGGCCATCATCGCCGAGCCGACCGTGCTGGTGGTATGGTGGTCCTGGTGGAGGGTTGTGGAGACATTGGCGTTGGCTCCAAGTAGGGATGAGGCTGCCGCAAAAGACGCGAGAACGCCAAGGCAATGACTAAGCAACGTCGTCGGCCTCGCCGCGAGACGACCACGGTGCAATTTTCTGCGTCCTCGCCCAATGACTGGTCCGCCAGCTCATTAAAATCCAGAAATGGTCTACCACCATGGGCTCTCTGCTCGCGAAAGACCTTAGTCGAGGACGTGTCGGCTCGCGAGGGTCATGATTAGGCGTTTCACCTCGCGTCTCAGCACGGCAAGCATCCTGCGACACTGCAATCCTTCACCCTGCCCCGGCCGAACCTCACCAGCTTCAATCGAGCCGCCAGCTGGGTGTCCATCAGCAGCAAATGCGGCGATTGCTGGGGTAGCGCTGAAACGGTCCCCTCCAGCTGGTCTCAAGTTTGCAATTGGGCTTGGGTCCCGTGGCGCGATGCTCTCCGGACGAAGATCAATTGGCTCTTGCCGCTCCACCATGCCAGAGCTGCCTCAGTTTGCAAGGAAATCATACTCCTCGCCCTCCAGATACCCCTCCGGGACCCTGGTACCTAATCTCAGGCCAACCTGAGGCGTGAGCTTCTGCCCCCCCAGCAGCCCTACACCCACTTCAATGTCCCCGTTTGGGCGAACGCCTCCCCTCCAGGCTGTCGCCGTTCCAGATCTTTGCGGCCGAGGCGTCTCCCGATGCTGCCCTCAAACCCTTTGCCCCAAAATGGTTCCTTTGCTTCGACTTTTGCTCGTGTCATTTCATCACATCTCCCCTCCTCGGAAGCCTTGAACCCGCTCTCTCATATATGCTCCCGCTCCCTTAAGCTAGGTTTCTTCTTACTTTGGCCTCTGTCGTTCTTTTGAATCCCCGCCCATATTCTTATTTGTTCTTTATCACAGGAGCGGGCTCCTTTCCGCGCTGGTTGCGAGGGGACATTGTTCTCCGTACACTCTTTTAACCCGTCCTTGTGCGCTCATTCGTCAACTCACCACACCCTCACTCCAAGTTGCACAGCACTATCGACTAGCAACATTCCTTTGACAAGACATCACCACTTTCACTTCTACAGTACAATGTACGTACTCCGTGCGCTTGTGTGCTCCCTTGCGTAACTGCAATAGCCCCCCCACGCGCCCGTCCTCGCCAGATGCATGTCGCCATTTTGGGCTCTCATGTAGAGGTTCTTCTGTGCTAATACAAGAGCCAATACAGTTTGCACACGGGCGCGGGCAACTCCGAAAGGCCATTTTCTAATACAGAACGAGGCTAAAGATGGAATTTAATGCGGTTCAACAGTAAGATCCTTCAGATCCAGATCAAAAACTATCTTGGCCCGTTGGACCATCTGACATGTATAAAGATACCGTCCATCATCTAATAGATCTTTCACAACCAACCACTCTAGCGGCGAAGCTCCCCAAATGATGTATGCCTACGGTAGCATGCCCCTTTCGCAATCGCAAACGATGCAGCATGTATCACGGTCGTCACCACCACAACCCACATGGGCGGCACCCCAACCCCACAATCCGTACTACCAGATGCAAAGGGGGCCCGTGGCTGTTAGTAGAGATGACACACAGCATCTGATCGCGAAGACCCACATCACTTCTTCACACTCGCCAGCTATGAGCACGGCAACGTTTCGCGACGGTATGAGTGCACATGAAGGAATGGGCACCGGTCCCGACTACTTTCCAGGCATCATCGATACGAGTAAGTGGAAGATTTCCTGTTATTCATACAGACATCTAACACATGCAGGTCCTTGGGGCCAGAAAGTCTGCGAAGAATTAGAACAGTTCCCCTCACTGGATGCAGAGATGAATGAGTTCAACCAAGGACTGATGGGACACGACGAGAACACGCCTATCATTGATCTCAGGCAGTATCACGGAATGGACCACCGCGAGAACGAGAACGCAGCCAACTTCAATCCTCACTCCACACGGCGCCTGTCTGAGTCTTCCTTCTCGATCTCAAGCACTGGAGGAGTTCTTCCAGAAGTGTCCAATTATGAGGAGATTGGCTCATCCGAGGCAGTGTCATACGCGTCAGACTGTGAGGTTTGGAACACCTTAGAGCCAGCGCCTACCTTACTGTCGCCCCTTGCTTCTCCGCGCCGTCTGCAACACGATAATGTCGTCCGTAGTGGTAGCCGCTCGCGCGCATCGCCGGCACCGCATAACAACGTACGCTCGTCACCCTATACTCTGGAGAGCAGTCGGTTCAAGAGGTGGTCTACCGGAACGCCGACGTCAACACCTGCCAGCACCCGTCCTCTCTCTCAAGTACAGGATCGTTTTGCGCCGTATGGCCCTCGACTCAATCCTCATCACTCAATGCCCGCGTATCCTAGCTCAATGAGCAATTTTGGAATACCCAACCAAAACGTGCTGTATTCGCAAACGCATCCGCTACAGTCCAGCAATCCCACTCTCTTCTCGTCCCAGGATCATCCGTTCCGACTCGAGGTACCGCGACCAATTCCGTCCCAAGGCTTGTTCCGATTGCTACAAAGCAACGCAGACCGTCATGGCGGCTGCGCATCACATTTCGCAGACCTTTCGGATCCTCCAGACCTCTACTCCTCGCTTCACGAGGAACCTTGCGACCCTCCAGAGTCCGATATGAACCCGTCCGATCCCGATCTGGTTCCGCACGAGCAAGATCTGCGCTTTGCCGGAGACATGTACACCCCACGCTGGGTGCGTGGTCACGGGAATAAGCGAGAGGGCTGGTGTGGATTATGCAAGCCGGGACGCTGGCTCGTGCTCAAGAATAGTGCTTTTTGGTACGACAAGTCGTTCACTCACGGTGTTAGCGCAGCTACAGGCGCAGCATTCCAAGGACCTCAGGACACTCGTCGAACTGAAGGCAATCTCGACGTATGGGAAGGACTTTGTGGAAGTTGTGGCGACTGGATTGCGCTTGTGAGTAGTAAGAAGAAGGGTACAACGTGGTTCAGGCATGCATACAAGGTGCGTAAGATGCGTTCCGACTGCAATAGGGATTTGCCAGCGGAAACCAATTTCATCTCATGCTTCACAAGCTCGAGCCAGCTAACGAAGATAACAGTGTCACACGCATCCCAAAGTTAAAGACGGACCCAAGAGACGACGCGAGACCCATGCAGTACGTGCGCGTGCAGTCTCATCAGCGTCAAATACTTCCTCCAGCTATCCAATCAAGTCGGAATCGCAGACAGAGACGAAATCACACCGGCATTCCACACCGATACCGACGTCTTCCCTCCAAGCACTCGGCATCCCGATATCAGCACCCCCCTTGCCGCCGACTTCCACCCCACAGCCGAGCCATGTCACACCCTACCCGACTCCCTCCGCATACCCCACTCCAACGTCCTCCACTGCTTTGTATCCGCCAGCAAACATGCTTTCTGCTGAGAGCAATAATTGCCGATCTGAAGGACCCGTTGTTGGCATGTTCAGGTCTCCATTGCAGCAGGGTAGCACGTTCCATCCTGCGCATGCAATCAGTGAGCCTGAACTGGTTGGCGTACCGAGGACGACGGCGTTGGGTTCCCTCGCTAGTATGATATAGGGTGGGATCGCACTGCCGCAATGGGGCAGTCAGTTGTTATCTTTCACACCAATCAGCTGCTCAGTGTCAGAATGCTGACTTGAACTTCTGGCCATGATTCGACGTTTTCTTTCTCCTCATAAGCAACAATTTTGTGGACTTCATTGGCGTTTACTGGATAGAAGCGCGAGTCGAGCCGGTTGGTTCTGCATTGGGTTCGGGTCCTGGTCTATCCCCCGGTTTCACTCCATCGGAGCATCTTTCAGTTTGCTTTCTCTCTTCCTCTTCCTCAGTTCAAACCCTTCCTCTTTCCTCTCATTTCAACTGATATTTGGTTTCTGCTCACGCCTGACACGCAGTCGAACGATGCTTGTACTTTTTTCTTTCTTTTGTCTTCGTTCTGCAAGCGAGTCTTTTTCCCTAGGAGGTTCGCACGCGGTTGGCGGTGCGGCCTGACGAAGTGATGATTCCCAACTCCTCCTATCCTTCTCCATATGACCCAATGTATTCTCCAACGAGCGAAACGTTACACAGCCAAACACACCAACACACACAGATTACACCTCACGTAGATAGATTCCCCATCCCACGCATTAGCAAGCTGTACGTATGTATGCAGATAGAAATTCACTTTTCCATGCGACGCGAACGCAGATCGAGAAATACAATTTTCAAAAAGCCACTGCTAGTCTCAAACGTTCATGGGAGTGCTCGAGGACAATCGCATATGTCGTGACACTCTTGTTGTAGTATTGCAGCGAACGGTGAAGCTGGGGCGTATTGTACGACGACGACGGACAGTCGAATAATTTTTTCCCACCATCACTGAATGATTCCCCATCCGTCGCCAACATCCCACACCTAGAGTAGCGGTGAAAAGGCCAACCCCAAATTCCAACGCCAACCCACCTGGGCGCCCGGCACCATCAGCGGCCAGCGGCCAACAGACACGGCACCTACCCACTCCCACTCTCTCGCCCACATCTGCAGCGCACTACTGTATGAACCGGCAACTCGCTACATCCGGGTGCCAGCGACAGCCATGGAGCCACGGACAACTCGAACCCGCAAGCCTCGGCCCCAGCCTCATATCAGGGCATCTTAAACAAGCCACAAGCGACAGCGGCGATTGTTTGAAGTTGCCGATACTGTACAAGACTCAAAAGTACACTTACCCTTGTAGTACAGAAGAATAATACTTGGCGGGGGGGGCAAGCTTGAGGCATACATCTCTAACAACCACGGGGGCACCTTGAAACGGTTCCTTGTCGCACGTCATGGCTGGGGTCAGCCCAGACAGACTAAGTAGTCTGGGAATTCCGGGGACGTGGATTTTTCCTCGAGTTCGGTTGTTGTTGGGGGTCGGGTTTTTGAAAGCGACGGTTTTGGACTCTGGAGTGGAGGGTGGGGGATGGTGTTTGTGGTTGAGGTGGGGCGGACTGGAGGTTTTGGGCGACGGATTCGGGGTTAGTGTGCGCGCGCTTCAGGACCGGCTCTAGTAGGTGCTACCTCGCCTCATAATACGAAGAGGATATGGAAAGCGGAGGTCGCAATTGTTTTGCGGAAAGAATACATCGCCGTCGCATCAAGTCGAGTCTCAGAGTGTCGTGACTTACCTTACTATGGTTCGGACGGGAGAGGCGCAGCACTGTCCGCCTCCCGCTTCAGCCCTGCTGTTGATTTCACGTTTTCCGGTGCTTCGGCCATGGTATACTTTGCTTCAGAAAAGCGACGTTCTTGATCCGAGATGCAGGTGCAGTATGCACCTGTACAAGTGGCCATGTTCTGCGAAATTGACTCGACAGCTCATGTATGCGTCAAATCTGCCAGGCAAAGTCTATTTTGCAGCGGGCTGCTTGCTTGGTTTGATGACTGCGGGGTGCGTGCAGTAGGGTGTTTGCTTTGCTACTGGAAGAAATGCAGTGTTGCAATAATGCGGACCAGAGGACTGTTGTGTAGTCGTTGAACGCAAAGTTAAGGCAGTAGAAGACGGCTAATTCTGTTGTGTAATGCGCCTATTCTCTGGCACATACATACGACATATACTGCTCGGGCCAGAGGCGAAAATTCCGGTAGTCGCATTGCCTTAATTCAAGTCAAGTGTGGAGCGTCTACTTTGCTGACACAAAGATGCTGCTCCGCGGATAAATGCGCTTGTAACAAGCGAAGCTGCAAAAGTGTGGTTCATCGTACGTGCAGTGCATTGATGGACTAGCAGCACAGCATGCAGCTCGCGCACAAATGCTGCCGTGCGACGTGCTATCGCATCAGCTTGACTCTTCTCGCTGTCTTCGCTGCGGGCTTCTGGAACTTGCTCTGCGGTGAGCTTGGAGTATCTGCGGTGGGCTTGGAATATCTCCGGTGGGCTTGGAATATCTGAGGTTTGATCGTGATGTTGGTTCGTTCAGACGCTGGTGTCGAGGATCCACAGAGCCGCATAAGGATTTGAGTTTCAGAGTCTTGGCGGGGTGGAATGAAATGAGAGGGCGTTCATTGTCAAATTTCTCACAATTTGCTAAATCTTCCGCCTGATTTTCCATTAGTAGCCAATCCGTTTTTTAGGTGAAAAAGCAACTGAAGCTGGGTTCGGCTCAGCATTGACGTTCACCCTGCCTACGAATGTGACTTTCAAGTGACCAAAGTAGAGCGACAAGTACCGAAGTGTGCATGACCGTAGTGTCGCGTCTTCCATATAGCTAGGGAAGTGTTATAATGTTATGTTTGGCCGGTACCCGTCCGGGTGCTTCGAAGGTACTTCAGCGCGAAGGCGTTATAACACTGCGGAGATTCATGCGCGAAGTTTGAACTGGTGAGAAGTGTAAACTGATTGTTGAGTTTGTTGACCTTCAAGGGGAAACACGCTAACGTAGTAACGGCTTGAGGATCCCTCTGCTATACCCTCGTCTTCGATCATCGATCATTGATGGAGTGCAACTAATGCATTGACTCTTGGTGTGACCATCCATCCTGGGAGAGGAAATATGCTGAGGAATTATAGCAGCGTATATCACTGCTGGATCGTGAGGGGGTGATCATGTGTGTAAGAACGATCGGTCCATTGTGACCAGCCTGGATTCGTCCACGTGTTAGGGTTTCGGTATAAAGCTTCAGTAGGAACATGGATGAGTTCTATAATGTGGAATGAATCAAACAATTGACAAGGTCTAGGCTTCGGCCAGAGGTGGTTTTGGTATTTAAGAGCTGCATCCGCAGCTAGGTTTGCCGTGATGTTTGAAGTCATGGGCAACCTGGCCAACGATTCCATCCAGAGTCTCCGGTTCAAGGCCGAGCAGTCCGTTCCCGCTTCGGTCCATAAAGGGTTCCGCAGTACGCGATGATTTGTCGTAGAGTACACTCCTCTCCAGCAAAAACATCCCAGAATCCAGGAACCCTCTTTCAATTCTTGAACGTCCTTCTCTTACACAATCTTCCACATTCGGATGATCTAAGGACTGTGTGTTCTTCTCAAGCGATACTGCAATCTCATCCCCTGATGTCATTATGCCCGCAGCGTACACGTATTCGTTCTTGACTTTTCCACAATGCTGGAGTATCCTTTCGACCATGATTCCAACTCTTGTGAGACTCGTTTCAGGGAAGGGTTCGCTTCCAGTGCCGTTGATGGTCCCCCTCTGCCATGCTAAGTCAAATCCGAGATTGCTATTGAGTAGCGTAGAATCCAGGATACAACCAACAGCGACCCCAACCCATTCGAGAGACGCTCGTCGCAAACGCTCGATTACTATTGCACGCTCGGCAGCTCCAGATATTCTCCCTTGAATGGCAATATTCAGGCTGTCGTAGCCAAACTCGTGCGGGATGAAACGCTTGACACCAGCGGCAATCACAGCATCGAAAATGCTGGTCTGCATCTCGAAGTTACCGCCAAACACTGTGCTGATGACAACATCTTCTCCCTTGAACGCTACTTCGATTGATGATGAAGTGAAGTCGGAGGTCTTGTGGGTAATGCTGGTGGGAGGAACATCGTCTGGTTCATATGCGGTTCTGCGAAGGCCATGTCAGGACGGAGACACCATATGGCGAGCACGTTCGCTTGAGCGTGGGGGCCAATGATAAGGCTCTGACAATGGAGCGCGCGAGGTTGCGGTCCTGTGAAGCATCAGTGCGATTTCCACTATGATGCGGGAGGGTCCGAACGTACCCCTATCACCAAAACGTTTTTGATCGCCATTATAAGGAACCCATAATAAGGGATTGGAGGAGAGCTTCGAAAGTCGCTGCCGGGGAAGTGAAGGCAGAGCTTTTATAGAGCACAGCTTCCGACACGGCTCAACGGAAGAGCTAGCTGCATAGGTTAGCATAGCGACTCTGGATTAGCACATGATGATGAAGTGTGATGCATCCAGAAAATGACGATAGCAGCTTGACGCTCGAGTGCATTATAGTTGATGCGTCTATATTAGCATAATGGCAACTGTTAATGCCAGTGGAGCCAAAATGTCGATGCCGGCGGATAACGCGAGTTGACAACATGCGAGCGCAACATTCAATGGGTGATGAAGTAGTAATATGCTCGACAGGAGCCGACGTCTGGATCAATTCGATGGTTTTCAAGAGGCTGAGATCGTTGGGAGAGTGTGAAAAAGGTGAGGATGATTACCTAAGTCTTGCTTAGTCAGATCCATGCCAAGTTGTCCCGGACGGCTGGCCAACAGCTTTTCCACACCTCCAAACAGCTTCCCCGATCACCACCCATCTCAAACCATCGACCCGGGCAAAGAGACTATCATCTGGTACGCCAATTCTTCGCAGAGAACCTCCGAACTCGCAATTGGCCCCCCGCAACGCCGCGCTGACCGCACCGCAAGCAAAGCCCATCATGAACTCCACGCGCTTCCTCCGCCCGCTCGCCAGGGCTGCTTTCCGCCAGCCCACGGCCATCCGCCCCGCCGTCATGGCGCGTCCGGCGCTCGCTGCCACCCAGAGCAAGTCCCAGAAGACGGAGAACCCTCACCAGATGGTATGACTAGGCTTGGCGTTGCGAAAGAAAGTGTATAAACAAGGTCGGGCTAACCACGGTGACAGATGATCCTCAAGTCGGCCATGCCGCAACTCATCCCCTTCTTCTTCGTCAACGAGACCACCATGGCCTTCATCCTTCTCCCGTCGCTCATCTACGTCCTGTCCAAGTACATCCTCCCCCAGCGCGTGCGCCTGTTTGCGGCCCGTCTCTTCATCAGCAAGCTATAGATGGTTGGATCGGATTGGTGGCCTGGAATTAGGAGGATTGTGTACAAATAGTCAACATGTGCTTGTAGACAATGGACAGATTTCTATGAAAATGGATTGGTTTGCATGTGTATGGATTTGTGATGCGTCGAACCTTGACAAGATTGTAATGATACGGTTGAGACACGGTACTAAGCGAGAGTTTGGCGATACTCTTGATCTTGAACTGTGGAAAGGGTGCTGGATAATTGACAATTGTACAGCGGGAGCGATTTTGAATTAATTCATGAAAATGCTACCACTATATATATGAACTAAACCACTGAAAGGACTAGAAAGGCAAATCCACGGCGTTACGGCGACTTCTCCAGCTCCAGAAGCTGCCGACCCAGATCCGCAAGCGTCTCCTTTGCGCTACGAAACGTCAACCCGAGCACGCTCCTCACTTTCGTCGTGTCCGCGCTATACGCATCATCGGCCAGCCTATTCTTTCCCGGCTCACCCTTCGGCGTCCTCTTATCCGCCCCCGGAACTTCAGACCGCAAGATATCAGCAATCTGCTGACTAGTCACAGCGCCAGCGGTAATAAGAAAGCGCTGGTTGCCCGCATCCGGTGCATCGATCGCCAAAACATGGGCATATGCAACATCCTAGTCCCAATCAGTCTCTCACCCACTTCAGCATCAGCGGACTTGACTTACCCTGACATCGACATATAAAGGTACCCCATTATCCGGCATCTCTCCCGCCAGGACACCCTCCTTCAAGAACAAATTCCAGATCCTCGCCGTACTCTCATTCAGCTCCCCCATACTCTTCACCCGATGCACCAACGGCCCATACACCATCGGCGGATTAAAAACCACCAGATCCCAGTTAACCCCATCTCTCTTCTGTTCCTCCCACGCCGCCAGTTCCGCAAACTTCTTGCTCGCGAGATACGCGAGGAATATCTCACCGCTTTTCTCCGCCTGCTCGAGTGTTACGGGGTTCCAGTCGTCTTCAGTGTAGACTTTATTTCTCTCGTCGACTAGGCCAAAAGCTCCTATGGTTGCAATGGAGGAGGTGAGGATTACGCGTTTGACGCTGGAGGGTGTGATGCGGCTGATGGCTTGGAGGATCTCTGTGGTGCCTTTTATGGCGGGGCCGAGGAAGTCGGCTGAGTTGTGGCCGACTGGGGAGGCGGTGTGGATGATGGTGTCGAAGGGCTGGGGTGTGTTAATATCTCGTTCCTGCCCGTCTCGTTGCAGGTCTAGGTCCTAGGTGGGTTGGCTTACAGGATCACTCTTCAAAGCCTCGTCAAAGGCACCCGGCGCAGTAATGTCAGGAACGATAGCGAAGTCAAGTTGAGCCGAAGAAGCGGATGGGAAAACTGCTTTTACATCTTCGACTTTGGACTGTGAGCGCACGACCGCTCGGATGGAGTGGGGGGTTGACGAGGAGAGCAGTTGGGAAATGATGTGCGAGGCTATGTAGCCGTTTGCGCCGGTGATGAGGATACGATGGGCTGCCATCTGATATATACTTGTATTGCAAGAGATGATACGGTGGGATGTGGTTGGGTGGGGAAGTTGTTGCTATGATGGGATGGATGTGCTCAAGCACTGAACAACACTTATCTTTATACCCTCCTTCTGCAGCCCATTCATTATCCATCCCAAGACAATCAAGTCAAGCAAGCCATGTTTTCTTTCCCAAAGCAGCGGTACGCGGACGAGATGCTCCCAGGCTCAGGGCCTGTTTGGTGTCGTCCCGGACCGTCCGGTTTACCGTCGCTACTCACGCCTAGCTAAGGATTTTAGCTCTATTCACCCTTGAAAACCGGAAAAAATGTAGACTCTTCCCGTCCGGTCAAAATCAGGGCCAATTATTTCCCAGTGTGCGACCTCAACCAAGCGAGCATGTGAAAAGCACAGCGAGCATGTGAAAAGCACATGCCTAGAGGATTCATCCCGTGTGAAGCAAGATATTAGTAATAACCGCTACAAACTTGGCCCTCATGGCCCTCCATCCACTCGCGATGGCCACAACTCCAGGGCCTATTTGGTAGGTTCCCGGGCCGACCGTTGACGGTCGGTCCGGTTAAAAATTGGGTGTCTAGTCTAAGGGCATCTGGTTCTCTAGCCTTTTTAAGGACAGTGGGCCCGCCTAGATTACTTAAAAAAGGCTAATTTTTCTAATAGCGTAAACTAGACACCTACCTATATACTAAACACGACCTCCCGTGTTAGTAATCCTACGTCCAGTTTAGTTATCCTGCGTCCGGTTTTTAAAATTATGTCCGGTTATCACATCATCGCGTTCGCTCCGTCTACCTAGGCGGAGCGGTCGCAACCATAATATACTTCTATACCCTTGTAAATTCTGGGGTACGTAACAGATGCGTGTATGATGTTATCGGGAGTCGGCAAGGGGCTGAAGGTTTGTTGCAGTGGATTGGTAATGAAAGGTGGTGGAGATTTACGGGTGACCGTAGCATATGGTAAGCTCGAGGTTAGATTAGTAAATTCGATAGCAACGAGGGGATTTCCAGCGTAAAGACGAGGGTTCATTTATCTCACTTGGGAGGGACATTGGAAAACCAAATATGTTCATGTGGCACATGCATGGTAGAGAGTGTGCAAACGCTGTTAGCGAAAACAGGTAATAGCCAGTTTAAAGTTAAAGAGTGTATAGGAATTCTGGTCTTTTGAACATGGCCTGAAGCTCACTAGCCCTAGCATTTTCATATTGTTAAGATACCCTCTCTTGCTCATTCCCCTGGAACTTTCTTTCCTGGCCCTCATTCCTGCAGTCCTCTTTTCATCTCTTGTGTTTGTTATGTTGAGTTCTTGAATATCTCTTCTAAACGAACTCGTCGTTTCTTGCTCTAGCATATGCGCTGATCTTCGCACTACACTTCAATCCGCTACCATAGTCATCATGTCTCGCGCTTGTTAAATTTATTCTGCAGATGTCTAACTTCGGCAATCCTATCCGAATCATGTTTGTACCCAAACTGGTTTACCGCCTCACGCTACAGCGACCTCAGTCCCATCGACCCCTTAAGCCGCCGCATCTGAACTGGACGAGAGCTTTCAGGGAGCGTCACCCAGTACTTCAGGCAAGGATGGTTGGAGCATATCGCATCCTAATCTTGCTGTGGCAGGTTCTCAAATCTAGTCCCACATTGCTCGACCGGTTGAGAATCCGGCCATTGCCATATGAGAACTTCGCGTCGGACGGTCTGCTCTATCTACACTTACAGCCATATATAGTAAAGTATGTTTAGCGTCTTCGTCTGTCTCATCTTAGGCCATGACCTCATCAGCTTGCTTGCTCGAATACTTTTCAGCGTTAATGTATGTATGACCTTTGTATAACCGCAAATGTCGATAGAGTCTGATGTTATGTCGTGGCAAAAGCCGCAGACCGCCTCACGGTCACCAGTGTTCTATTGTATTGCTTAATGACCATACCTGACTAATTACCACCAGTCACAACTTGAACGGCGTCGACATTGACCTCGAACAGCCGGTGATCATATACTCTCGTCGCATGGATCCCAACGCTGACATGAAACGAGATTCCTTCGCTGTCATAGATCACCACATTGTCCATGTCATGTTGCGAAGATTCTTGTTCGAGATCGTCATAGAAACCACGCTTGTCCTCCTTAGAAAAAGCGTCCCCTTCCCGTACTATAGCTCTACTGCTAATAGTACGCATGAAGACGCTGAAATTGGTGTTTTGCCTGCTCCACGATGGTTCGAAGCAGAGCTCGATTATGTCCCGAAACATTACATCTCCTTCTATAGTAAGAATCTTTGCTTTGGGATCCCAGGTCGTAACGCATCTACGTCTAGTCCGCTCCGCAATGTTCCATGCCGTACCACTCTTGACTTGGTAACCAAAGCCCTGAAGAGCTCTGCATTCGTTAACGACAATCTGCCGGTAGCTCCGGCGGTACTGGTACCCTCGTATTCTCTTATTCTCGTCCATTCCAATAATGGTAAGTGGCTTCAGGACTGACCTTACAACAGCCCTTGAACCCACAACCAACGTGTTGTAGTTGGATCTACTGGTGCAACACTGAGCCCGAATCACTCTTGCTCTAGGCCCATCATCGCCTCCCCGTGGCTTGAGCAGAATACCTAGAAACTCCAGACTTGACCCTGTCGAGCAACTGAGTAGCCCAATCCATCCATGACAACCATCTGGAACGGAAGGATCGTTCGTCGGGGACACCGGCACAAGCGGTAGTTGGATTTGTAGGCCAGTGTTCGTTAGAGTGAACGGAGAGGTTGATTTTGCAGCATAGCTCAAGTTGGCGCAGTTTATAAAGTCCCTTGGCGAGCTTGCAAAAATATCGCTCAAGAGAAACGTACGACTCATTAAGAACCTCACAGGATCTGATATCAGTCCTAGAGGATGATCCATCTCCGGCTTCAGACCCCAAGCGAGGATAGAGTCATCGTCGATTTTCCTGCTGATCTCTTCCTGGAGACGAAGAAAAGCACGGTCACCTTCTCCATACAGAAGCGGCATGCTTACGTTGAATATTCCAAGGAGGCAATAGGCCATGTCTTCTGCACGTGTCGTCTGTCTCGCTGAGGCCCATGACATCCTCTTGGCGACGCAGAAGGAGCCAAGTTCGACACGCCGACCATCAATAACTGTTCCGCGAAGTAGAGCCGTTCTGTCTATCCCCGTTATCTCTGATATCCGCTCCGCGTGCTCCGATTTTGTGCCCAAATGAATCCACTGTTGATCATAAAAGATCACAGTTTTTGGTGCCAACAGCTCTTGCAGCGTCCAGCCCCGTGTAAACCATCTACTTCTGGAGAAATCTTCATCCATGCTGGCTTCCAAGACGTCCGAGAGATACGCATAACAGCGGGCTGAGTTCTTGTACCAGGCGAACATAGAGTTTATGGCCTCGGAAAGTTCTGCGCTAGAACTTTTGTCAATGCAGCAGGTATCGATCCATGCGTAGTCGAGTCCATCCTTAATTGCTTGCTGGCAAGTAAACAAAATTTTCTGATAGCCTGATCGCGTTGTCGTAGGCTGACTCAAGAGAAGATCGGCGAAGGACACCTCCTCATCGCCCCAGGTGTGCGATAGAATAGCATAGGGTGGAATATTACTGCCGAAGAATTCTTCGAGCCGTAGTGTTGAGCATTTGATGAGGCGCATTTGAAGATTTCTTGGTGCGGCCGCTGTCAGGTTGGGATAAATCAAACGGAGCGGTAGCGTTAGCGGGCGCTCGTCGTGTGGGGATGGAGACGGTGGTGTCGCTTGCCCCACTAAGATTTATCAGCTGACGCACGGCCCGGCCTGACGCACGGAATTTGCCGTACCGTGTTTAGTCATCTGGCGCACGGGCTCACCTGACGCACACTTTGGCCTGGAACACCAAAATTACCACATAATACTAACTCGACCAATATGGACCCAATTGAGGAGGCGATTGTGGCGTTGAAATCCCTGGAGCTTGGAGAAAAACTTAATATCTCTTAGACTGCGAGAAAATATGGTGTTGAACGATCAACTCTGTCGCGAAGGT
>ML976987.1:1027552-1041182 GCA_010015675.1 Byssothecium circinans
CTAGTGAATGAAAAGAAGCGCCGGCAGAGAGGTAAGGCTCTCTAGCTTGATCAGCCTCCTAATCAGGATGGTGGAGCTATCTTCTGGAGCCCAAACAAGGTGCAGCGAGCTCGCGATCGTGAAGCACAGAAAGAAGCAGAAGTAGAAAGAGAGAGACTTCAAAAAGAAGAGGATACAAGGCGCAAGGCTGAGGAGAAAGCAGAGAAGCAGCGGGTATTAGAGGAGCGACGTCGTCTAAGGGCTACTTAAAAGGAGATGCGACTCCAGGAGGAGGTACAGAAAAAGCAGGAAATAGAGGACAACAGGCACGCCCAGGAAGCAGCTGCGCAACTCAAAAAGGACATCCAACTTGCTAAACAAGCTTAAAAAAGGAGGGTTCAACAATCTACTATCCCTTAGGAGGTTAGTAGTGGCGAGCAATCTGTTCTTAAGGTTAATCAAGCTCCCCTAGCGATAAATCACCGGGGGCGGCAGATCAACCTCCCTTCGAGGTATCGCAACTAGATAGCAGTATAGAAATATTCTCCATACTCAATTACCTATTACTCTATAAAATCTCGCGATATTATAATTTATATTGAGCTGTACAGCGTCAAATGTATTTATCGATTCTCAGCGAAAATCGTGCGTCAGGTGAGCCCGTGCGCCAGCTGACTAAACACGGTACAGCAGCACCACCAGGCCTAGTTTAAGCTAAGAAAATATTGCGTTTGTTAGTTAACGTCTTTCGCGTTGATGATGGAGTTAGTGTTGCCAAGGAAAGTGGCTGCCCCTTGAACGTCTGAAAATAGGCGTCTGAATTATGAAGAGAGCGATAGATAGCAGCGTTCTACGATTAGCGAGAGCAAACTGTATTCAACAAGGAAGTGTTCAAAGTTTTTTCGATATATGCAATTCCAAGCTCTGTGCGCATTAGATGCCCCCAAAATAGCGCAGTTTCATCCCCAGTACAGGTCCATCTTCTATACCAAATTGCCTTCTGAGGGCACCTTTGAGTGTCTGCTCTACGCGACTGCTGTACCAATCGAAACAGCAGTTCCTTTCAGTCGGTTACGATCCTCTCGCATCATCTTCATCATTGCCTTTGATATGATTTGAACCTTCCAGCTCTTGTGGCGGTCCTGGTACCACATTCACAGTCTTCGAGTCCAGTTCCTGCTGTGCAGCCCTCGCCTCAGCCTCGCTCCTCCACCTGCCACCCAGAAACCATCCCCGCCTCGCAAAAACATTGTCCGAATCTTCCATTTCTGCGGTGTTTACGCCCGATAACTCCTGCGCCGGCTCTCTTTCTCTGTGACGGCGGCGTTTGTGCAGTAACAGAATGAGGATCCCGCCGAGGATAGCACAGGCGCCGATAACTCCAACAGCAATGCCGGCTTTTGCTCCAGTGCTGAGTCCTTGGTTTTTGGAAGGCGATATTTCGGTCTGTACATCTTCTGCACCGGCGCCACGCCAAGTGGGGGTTGGGATGGATGAGGATGAACCCGGCGTTGGTCCAGATACACCGATCTTCTGTGCAAGTGAAGAGGCATAGGCTGTTGGAAATAAACTCTCAAGTCTTGCAATTGCCATGCGACTACGATAGGTGAGGCGATGGCCAACCCGGTGGAGACCGTTGCAAGATTTTTCAAGGTCGTGGGCTTGATTGAAGGGCCATCATTCGCATAGGAGATAATCTCGTAGGCAACATGAACGCCATCGGTGACGAGGCGGTATACCTGAAAGGCAGTGCTCAGGGAACTGACACATCGCCAAGAATATTCTGGTCCAAAAGTCATGCCTCTAGAGACGGTCAAAAAGAGAGCATATAAATCCGTAGAAGGTCATACCTAGGGCAACAACTTGCCTGCCAGTATTTCCCCACGCCTGGACTCTCATGTGTCTGGTATTCCGTGACTTCGGCAACAGTCTGTCCACTAGGGCACACGCCAGGACTATAGGTACCAGACGTTATTCCGTAGGGCTGACATGATACATCGATTCGGTCAGAGAGCGAGATCATTGTATAAACACTGAAGGCTTGCTGGCTATGCTCATCCCACATCCACCTGTTCAGACAGGTGAAAGGAGGTGTGTAAATGGCTGTAAGAGGAGGCACGTTGCCTGGGTTGAAAGTTGGTAGGCTTGTTGAGTAGACCGTCGTGTACACGCTGTTACGATGGTAGTCTCTCTGGGTTGCTCCGACAATAGACATCATAGAGAGCTTCCAAGATTGGCAAGGCTGAAAAGCAATGAGGCGGCAAGCAGAAGAGGTCGCTATATCCTCTTTATGGTGATGAAGGTGTAGTGAAAGCAGGTGTTGAGACTGGCCCCTGACCACAGCGTTGTCGCCCGCATGATGGGTTTGTGCTTTATGTCACAAGCAGGAACAGTGTATCAGTGAACGCATATCTCATCCATTAAATGTTATCCCATGGAGGAACGAGCTTCCATTGGAATTATCGAACAAAGTATTTTGATGCTGGTCGAGATTGGGCGTTAATGGCAAGAACGGTGGGGGTATTGAACATGCGCAAGATCGAAAAGCATTGAAGCCATGTCTGCCATGTGTATCTTGAGGAGAAACTGATAAGATACTCCTGGTTAAAGTGGACACAACGTATTGCTGAGGAGGGGCTACTGCGCATGTGGTGGTCCGTGTGGTGTCTGTTTATTGGTAACCGGCAATGCTATTGTAGGCTGACCGGCGAGGCAGTGAAGTGGTATCCGTCGACTGCATCTCGTGGCTTGTTCTTCTGTGCGCAGTAGGGGTAGCTGGTGGTTTCGTGTAGAGTCAGATGGTCTGCGATAGAGAGTTGAAGTGATTCGACGGCACGTGCCGCTAGCGTCCCCAAGCTTCAACGAGGCTCAGTTGACGTCAACAGGCAGGACCTTGTTCGACTTCTGAACTTTCACGCCTGCCTGCAAATAATATTCCCCAGCCACGTCACACCCGGCTGGTCCATTTTAAAAGGCACTATCATAGTCTTCATTCTCGCCTTTCATAGAGGAAAACGAACTCTTCACGGACCAACTCACGCGCCGCGGTCGCAGGCAACCTTTTCCAGTGGACGCCGACTCACCCACTCCTGCACCACTCACATATAATGGCGCCGCTACGAATATCCATACCCACAACGCACACCGACTCGAGCAACGGCAAAGAGTTCACCACGTACGAAATACGCGTCGAGCATCCGTTCCCCCGCGCGACCACAACGCTGCGAAAACGCTACTCCGACTTCGCGAACCTCGACTCGGCCCTGCGCTCAGAAGCCGGCACAGCGCCGCCGTCTGTTCTCCCCGCGAAGAGCTGGCTCGGCGGCGGCTTGGGCAAACTCGGATTTGGAAGCACGGCAGGCTCTGCGGAGCTGGTTGAGAAGCGGAGACAGGGGTTGGAGAACTATCTCAAGGCGATAGAGACGGCCGAGGACGGAAGATGGAGAGTGTGCAAGGCATACAAGGAGTTTCTCAACCTCGGCGATAGGGATAAGCGGATTGCGAATTTCCCCGGCTCACAATTTGGCAAGGATCGGGTCAGCGATAGCACGGACTGGCTGGACAAGTACGGCGAGGTCAAGAGCAATCTACAGGACGCGCGCAAGTGGCTCACGCAGCGAGAGCAAGCTGCGACGGCAGCAGCACAGCACGAGGCCGGCGCGAATGCAAAGAAGGGGCTTTTGAGGGCGGGAACGTTGCTCTCGGCGCTGGAAGAGGGTCTTTCAAGGCTTGGAGGATCTGGTGGGGATGAATGGAGCGGCGAGAAGTTGGGCGAGGGCGAGATACGGCGGCGGCGCGACCTCATCAGCACATCACGCAAGGAGCGCGACGGCCTGGAGAGTGTCCTCAACACCATGGCCGTCAAGGCTGTTGTGTCCGGTAGCGGCTCATCCGCACCTTCGATGTCTTCGGCAGCGGTGACGAACGAACAAAAGGCCGGCCTCTTCAGTCGTGCGAACCAGGCCCCGTCAGGAAGACGCGTCTTGGGCGCTCCTTTACAGGAGACGGAGCGGACGCGAGAGCTGGACAACGACGGCGTCCTACAGCTTCAGAAACAAATCGTCGCCGAGCAGGACCAAGACTTGGTCGACCTCACCACGGTCGTGCGGCGCATGAGGGAGATGGGCGTAAACATCAATCGGGAGATGGTGGAGCAGAATGCTCTGCTCGGCCTGTTGGACGAGGACGTGGAGCGCGTCGATGGCAAGATGAAGATTGCGAAGAAGAAGATTGGTAAGATACGGTAGGCGTGATTGGGGCATTTCAGCAGGGGTTGTAACTGTTTCCGGCGTTCTTTGCGCTGCATATACCCAGTGCGTTTGGTAATGTTCATGTCTCCATCATTCACCTTCGTCGCAACGATGTAAGCAACATACCCTTTCATATAACACAAGATCGCAATCCTGACCCAGTCACCGCCTCCACTGAATACGACTCCTCACTCTTGAATCTCCGGTTCCTCAATTTCCACTGCACATCACCACGCTATGCATGACCAACAACGTGGTTTTGCGGTAGGGCTGGCTGGCCTGGCCCCCAAAAGTAAGAGTCGGTCGGACTAGCAGCTAGCACCGACCGTGTCAAAACCGGCGACCGGTCGCACCTCAGATGCTCATTGGTTGATCTGACTGTAGGACGTTTATAGAACGTTTACTTTGGTTCCTGCGCCTCGCCTTACGACTATCTCGTGCGGGTTCGAATATCAGAAGTCGGTGCTACGGTCGGCTTAGGATGTAGGGGTTAGTGAATGAATTAGGTATAAGTAATGGCCTTAGGAAGGAGAAACGGAAAAGACATCCATCGTTCTTACAACTTCTATAGCTTCGGCTTTCTTATACCTGCTCTCTTATCCTATTTTCCTGCTTTACGAACTTATTTTTTAAATTGAGTCCTTCATAATGTACTTCTCCAAACATGCCATCTGGGCTGCACCAGCGATGCTCGGTGCTGCATCCGCTGCATCGTTCCCTCCTGTCCCTACAGGCCTCACAATCGTTAACTCGACGAAGTTTCCTGGTGTTTCGATATCTTATAAAGAGGTACAGCAACCCCTGTTTCACATCTTTCTTCCCATTCACTCGCTTCTCTCTTCCATTTTCTTTCCATCCTCCACTGGATCTGCTGACACCAAACAGACCACGATATGCGAAACCACACCCGACGTCCAAGGCTACAGTGGCTACGTACACCTTCCCCCTAACGCCGCTGAGCACCGCGCCTACACCGCACACATGTACTTCTGGTTCTTCCGCGCACGCAAAGACCCAAAGAACGCACCTCTATCCGTCTGGCTCCAAGGCGGTCCCGGTGTACCCTCGATCACTGCCGCGGTCGGCGAAAACGGACCCTGTTCCATCCTCCCCGACTCCAAGACCACAGAACTGAACCCATGGTCATGGAACGACAGGGTGAACATGCTATACATCGACCAGCCCGTGCAAACCGGCTTCTCCTACGACACCCTGGTGAACGGCACCCTAGACGAGATCGCCAGTCCATTCGTCTACAAACCCTCCAACTTCTCCACCAACCTCCCCGAAACAAACCTCACCTTCCTCACGGGCACCTTCACATCCGGCAAACCCAGCAACGCACCCAACACCACCATCGCCGCGGGAAAGATAATGTACCACTTCATGCAAGCCTGGATGCAAGAGTTCCCCGAATACAAAAGCAAAGACAACAAATTCAGCATCTGGGGCGAATCCTACGACGGCCACTACGGCCCGGCCTTCGCCGAATACATCGAGCAGCGCGCCGACGAAATCTCCTCGAAAAAGCCCAGTAACTTAACCACAACCGGCGACATTGCCCTGCGCCTCGACACCGTCGGCTTCATCAACCCCTGTGTCGACATCGACACGCAAATGCCTTTCTACCCCGAATACGCCTTCAACAACACCTACGGCGTCGAATTCATCACCGAATCCAACTACAAGTACGCCCTCGCCAGCATTCCGCAATGTAAGACCATGACCGCAACCTGCAAAGCTCTCGCCGACAAGCACGACCCCGAAGGTCTTGGCAACGTCCCTGAAGTAAACAAAGCCTGCTTCACCGCCTACGACTTCTGCTTCTCCTCCATCCATCAAAACTACACCCTCCACCCTACCCAACGCAACGTCTTCGACATAGCCGCGCCCGCCGCGCCAGAAGCATTCCCCCCTAAATGGGCAGCCGGGTATCTCAACCGCGCAGACATCCAGCAAGCGCTCGGCGTCCCGCTGAACTTCACCGGCGCTTCTGCGCTGAACATGGTGGCGTTTAATAACACGGGGGACTTTGTGCGAGGTCATCAGATCAAAGACCTCGGCAAGTTGCTAGACCGCGGCGTCAAAGTCGCTCTCATGTTCGGCGATCGCGATTACCAGTGTAACTGGATGGGCGGCGAGGCCCTCTCCCTCGCCATCGAGTCCAAACTCTCCCCGCGCTTTCGCGCCGCCGAGTACACGGATATCGTGACGAACGGCACGTATGTTGGCGGTCTGGTGCGTCAGCACTCGAATCTCAGTTTCTCGCGCGTCTATCAGGCCGGGCACGAGGTTCCGTTTTACCAACCCGAGACTGCGTATCGGATCTTCAATCGCGTCATGTTTGGGAGGGATGTGGCGACGGGGGAGCAGGAGGTCTGTGGGGAGTATGCGACGAAGGGGTTGAGGGATGCGTGGGTTAGGGGGGAGTTGCATGAGGAGAGGGAGGTCGCGAAGTGCTATGTTTGGGACGTTTTTGAGACGTGTACGGTAGAGGAGGTGCGGGTTTTGAAGGGCGGGGTGTTTGAGACGAGAGATTTTGTGCTGGTTGGGAAGTAGGGGTGTGTATGTGTTTTGCGGGGTGAGGTTGTGTAGGCAGGGAGGGTAAGGGTAGATTAGATTGGGGATATTTATTTTTAGACGGCGCGTTTTGTGTATGAGTATGATTGACAGGGTAGGAATATAGACGTAGTTCTTCTGTAGGTCTTGTTTTGTATCATCGCTGATGATCATCGCCGCTTCCTCTCTCTAAAAATCCCATTCCCACTCATTCCGCGCCTCCTCATACCCGTTCCCTGCCCCCTATCGTCATATAAAAGCCCCGCTCTCCAGCTCCAGAATCCTTCTCTCCCTCACACTACTCACTTGCACTTCTGGGTGGACTAAAGCATTCTCACCTATGTTCCAATGGTTTCTGAGCTCTAAAAGTCGCGTGCCTGTCCTCATATGAGCCTTGGCGAGAGCTGTCTAGGACTATAATCGAGTAAAGCATTCTCGCATGGATGACCTAGGGTTTGGACCTGGGGGATGTTCAAAATTCGACTTGTGTTGATGCAGTACCCACGATGATGATGCTGGCCCTCACAACCAACCACTTCCCATTTACTTTACCCATCCCCCACCTCCACTTAAGCCCAAGCCCAAAATGTTTTGGCGCTATCAACCCGCGCTTGGGCCAGACATTGTATATATATGCGCCTTCTTCCCGCTGTTCTAATGCCCCTTACACTGCTCACTTCACAGTTCTGTGGATCGGAAGATCTACCTGAACCGTTTTATGGGTCTGAATGCTAAAAGTATATATCACAATGGATGATGTGGTTGGAGGTTATAGTGTGGACTAGAAGATATGTACTACAGTATGCATAGAGTGGGAGCGTGTGCGGAGGGCTTTGGTGAACGAGAAAAGCATGAAAGGAGAAAGCATGGAGAGGGGAAATTATGGTCTGGTGTATTACAAAAGTTTGAGTGCTTTCGGATCCTCATCCCTCCATTTGACTACTCAAGTCGTTTTCATAACGGAGTCGAATCCCGGCGACGAATGTACTGTATGCACATGTGGTTTCAACATCTGATCCACATGACAGAGTATAAAACCTCGTCGTTGACTTGGTTTTATGCTCCCTTTCTTTTACATTGAAACTAGCATTAACAATGAGTGAGCTAAAAAGCTGACTGGGACAATTTCATGGCTCTTGTGCTTGAAGAAGAGCATTGTGTTCGACCATCGAGCTGCTCAAGTCGGAAGAGAAAATCATGCACAAAAGACTGATGTGGGCTGAGAAAGGGCCTGCTTTGAGGTCGATGAAATGAATTTGAGGTAATCATGGTGATGATGAATATTTTTCATGGATATGTGGCTCGAGACTACCGGGGAAGATTAAAGCACAAATTGAACAGTTGAATGAGATTCTGGCAGGCAAATCAGGTGGGTGTGGAAAAGTGTAGTATCGCAAGTTTGTGTAATGAGGCATATGATGGTTGAGGAAGAGTTGGTGATGATAACCACTATTTCCCTTGAGGCTTTTAAGAGATACCCCGTTGGCCAACACGGTTCAAAGCTCACAAATTTCACACAATATAGAAAAGTTTACTTTTAGATCGAACATGCCCAATCCCAACATTACCGCTCACGTACAAAAAGCTCGTACTCTCTCCCCTTCTAAACAAGCCACCTCTTTGACAAAACTCCGGAAACTAAAACCTCGGACATTTCGAGGCTATGGACTGGTGGACAAGAAGACCCAGTCTCTTCCTACCATGTGGAGGATTTCCGCTGGATCTAAAATAAAAAGCCCGATTGGTCATGGAGATTGACGTTGAGGAAGTCTATAGAAAAGAGACACAATCGTTGTAATAATTCGAAGAACAGAAATGGAACCATCACGGTCCTATAATAATGATTATTATCGCTAATTTCGTTTTTCTGAACGCTGAGCTTGGCAATCGCTCACTGTCAACCCAGAAGAATATTTAAATACCCTCTTCCTCCCTCGACCTCTCCTCTACTGCACACATGCCTCCTCCATTGAGGGGATTAAAAAGTAGTTTCTTCCCATATCAATGAGACTGTGGATAAAAAAAGACTGTCGGCCATATTTATGGTGTGCGATTTCTGGGAACGGTCGTTGATATCAAAACAACGAGTACGGAAGAGCTATGTCGAAGTCGAGAGACTCGTCTACGTAGGATGATCAGAATTTCCCAAACTTCGCATGCATGAGTGTGTGGCTTCCATAAGCATTACTATTCAGACCACTAGGCGCTCCAAAATTCAACGGACGTCATAAAGGTACACAAACGCAATCTTCATGCACCTTTTCATATGAGAAGCATGACGCACGTATAAAAGCCGCCTTCTGTCGCCAGATCCCCTCAGACTTCTGCAATTATTATTGGATTCAGTTCTAAAAGGATCATCCCAAGAAGACATGAAAAGTTCCTCCCCGACTTGAAAAACGGGGAGCAGCTCAACTGTGCATTGTCTGGAACGAGGAGTACTAAAATGTGGCTTGAACGGATCCGATGGAAGTCGTCAGCTGAGTGAACTGGAAACTTTGTTCAAATTATCTCATGGCGCTGGCTTCTACTTCTACTTCTATATGCTTTACACATCCTGGGGACTGAGAAACAAAATAAGGATAATGATAAAAATGGAGTTTACTGTCCAAAGCTTGAACCGTCCGTAATCATGATTCTGGAGGGGCAGCGTCTGGACAAAAGATTTTCCTCGGCCAATTGTACCATGTCTCATAATATCTTTTTATACAATTCCAAAGTCAAGTAAAACAGAAGTGGTCAAATCGCATGACTGACGTGGGCTTATGAGCTGACTCAATAAAATTTTCAAAATGCTAGACCTCCAATCTTATGTTCCCTAGCCGATACTTGTCGCCGCTTCAACCTCATACCAATCCCCCCAAATTTCAAAGTCCTCTGAAAGATTTAAGATCGTATTCCCCACCAACACCTTTCCGGCCTCCAAAAGAGGAAAAAGAAGCCACACACGCTGTCCTCGACCTTCTCTCATTTACGCAAACATCGTACGAGGATAAAAAGCATCCATAAAGAGTATACATGGAAGTGTCCCTGTCCTGTAAATGCCCTCGGTGGGTCTACATGGTAGAGGGTTCTTCGCGAGAACTAAAACAGCGGAAGTATCAACCAATATGTTGTGGAGCTATTAGAGTCTCTTCAGAGTCTCCAATAGAAAAAAAAAGCGCTTGAATCTAAGTGATGTGGGCCGGCAGCTGGTTGAGTTTTCATAACAACCATGAATATATGAATGAACTCGGGGGCAACAATACCAACCGCGGCAATGCAATGGTTCCTTTTTCTAATCACAGGTTAACCTATCAATTTTTCCCCTTGCTCCCTCCAAAATCAAATGTATATATCTCATTTCTTATATCGAAAATCTTCGACCTCCAAAATCTGCGAGCCACGCATACCATGATCCAAGGTCCGGCGTCTTTCCCCCCACGCCCAAATTCCCCACCCCACCCAGAGCATTGGAAATAAAGAGGGAGCAAATACATGATCCCGCGTTCTTCTAAGAAACAGATGGATACACATCGCATGGGGAAGGAAGGCTCTCTGTTATAAATAAAACCCCGCAACGCATAATGTTGGAACCCCAACTGAATCCCCCGAGTGTTATTAATATCGCGACTGAATCTAAAAGTACGATAAAACCAAAAAAAACAATCTCACAATGACCTTCTGCTTCTTTCACCCCCTATTCACCTGACCATCTACATACGCCACCTACCCAAATCCACACGGTGTCGCAATTACGATGTTTCAAAAAGAGACTACAACAGATACTATGGCGCAGGCATTTTTCTCCTCTCCAAAAGTATGCATCGAGGAAGAAATGACTTGCCGCTCTTATCCTATTGTCCATCTCATCAAAAAGATGTAAACCTCTCTTCCGTCTTCTCCCGTATGAGGATCCCTCCCCCTTATTTTGAAAATCAACGGGGACAAACTGCATGTGGGACTCTCGACCCTCGAGTCCCTTCCCGCGCAATATCTCGCGTCAAATTTCACCCACCTAAGTACACAGCCCGACATTCCATGGTCAACGTAACGTAACGTGGCAAGAGACGCTACCATGGTAGTTTTCGGGCATTGAAACCTCCGCCAATCTCCCTCTAGACGCTTACCCTTCCTTTAAGGGACACAAAAGCCACGATCGCTTATTTCAAATGCCGTCCAGTCGAAAAAAAAGGCAGCCCGATCGATAACATGGTGTTGCAGCACTCACTCCATCGTATATCAACGATCGAAAATGCGCAGTATGCTGTAACCATGGGGAAGAGAAGGGAGGAGAAGAGCCGGTCCTTGAAGTGAAGTCGGAGGGATATACATGGAAACCCGCGCTCTCCCTCTTATCGTCCCATGTATCTGAGAAGAAGTAATAACCACCACCAACAACTCTATACAATGAGAGTTTACCCAGCACGTTCTCGCGTTAGCGTCCAGATGCGTATATAAACCAGACCGTGGGCCTCTTGTCTTTCCTCCCCACACGGAACCTAGCAACGTCTAGTCGGGGAAAGGGGGGACTAAAAGTCTAGACATTGGAGAAGAATGAGGTGGGGCTCGAAAGAACAGAAGACTCGGGGCTATGAGCGGGTGTCTCTACATGGCGTTCGAGATTGTAATTGCTGCCTGGCTCTTTGTCTGCGTGGCTTCGGGCTTCGATCGTACTGATACGCAACATGATGATGGTGCACGAGGTGGGAAAATCACAGGTAGCGATATACAGGTACTGTACATCATCACCGTTATCATCGCAGCCCATTCCGACTTTGAAAAAATAAAATTCAAAATTGCGACGAATGTCGTCTGTGTAACATGCCCGGATTTATGCATACAACCCCCCTCCTCTCACTCCAATCCAAATCCCCAACCCCAACCCATACCCCGCACCAGCCTAATCCGAGCTCAACCTCATCGTACTCAGATTCCTCGCCCTAACCTTCTGAATATACTCAATCGCCTCTAACAAATGCGGCACAAACTTCGCCGGGTTCTCCGTTGCCGGGAAATGCCCCAGTTCGGGCATGGCCTTGAACTTGGCGCCCTTGATCTTTTCCGCCGTCTTCTGCGTCATCTCGGGTGTGTTGGACCAGTCGTATTCGCCCGTGAGCATGAAGACGGGGCACGAGTTGGTGTCGATGCTGGCGACGCGCTCGCGGCCGTCCCAGCCGCCAAAGTAGAAGTCGAGGTCGCCGTGGAAGATCTGGAGAGGTGTTAGTGGGGATGAATGATGGGGAGGGGTGGGGATGGGTAGAACGTACGCCGTAGGCTTGGCCGCTGTAGGAATGCCAGATGAGCTGCTTGTTTGCGTGGGGTGCGGTTGGCGACATCATCTGGGATCTATTAGCATGAAGCATTTTCAAATCATGGTCCTCGGGCTTCGTACGCCGTAGACCCATTCTGGGTTGAAGAGCGACTGGTTCACATACGGCGAGCGGTCGTACCACTGCCTTTCCATGTTCAAATAGTCGGAGCTATCGTTGTCAGAACATTGCCTCCACTCCGAGACACTCGACTCACCCCTGAAGAGGAATCGCGCCACCCGCGCCGACCTCCTTGTGCCGGATTGCGACAGCTAGACACACCTGACCGGCCATGCTAGCGCCGCAAATAATGGGCCTTCGTAGACCTAGCGCCTTCACGAACGCTGCAATGATGCCCACATAGCTATCTTCAGTGTTCGTGTGTGCGCCTGGAACATACTCCTGCGAAGGAAAGCTTCGCCCATGCCCGGGAAGGTCAAAGGCGTACATGGTACATTTCTGCCGCATCTTGAAGTCGTTCATGACGCCGTGGTACTGCCGGCTATCGCTCCCTGCGGTGTGAAGGAACACAATCTGTTGCTTTCCCTCGCCCGAGTATTCGTAAAAGGTCTTGACTCGTCCCCAGACAGGTGCGGGGAGATAAACGTATTTACCCGTCAAGAAGTCTTTCTCGGGTTCCTGCTGGGTATCTTCTTTCATGGGCCCGCAATGTGCGTCATGTGCGAGCTCCAGAACGCGTCGCCACACGTGAGTCCACTGGGCGAAAGCATGCTGGTCTCCGAGGACTTCGATGCCTTGCTGCTTGATGTTCATTCCGAACATGCCCCAGTAACTCTGGTAGGGCGCGATAGGGACATCCTTGAAGAACTGTTCCCACTGCTCTGGCAGGGCGGAGAGGGCGAAGAGACCATCCTTCGCATCGCCGGTCTTTGCTTTCGCGGAGCCGCTCTCGACGGTGATGAGAAGAGCGTTATCTGAGGCGCTTGACTTGATCGCGAAAGTGACAACTTTGTCAATAGTGTTGGAAGTTGTAAATGCCTTGATCTGGGCGTCGGATTGGAGGAGCTCTGTGAGCTTGTCGAAGCTCCCCTTTAGAGCGGCGGGCAGATCGGACCAATTGGCCATTGTCGGGGGAGATGTGAAGATTCCGGATCAATGAGTTACGTGCAAGTTGCAATTGAGTTGTGATAGAAAGAAACCGCTCAGAGAAGTATAAATCGTGAAGGAAAAAGCGTTATATCTAGCACATCCCTTCCGGTATTCCATGGTTAATCAATGAGGTCAGGCGGGGTAGACGCGTTTCTTGGTGCGGGGTGGACGCACGTGGGCGCAACTCCTGGTTAAAAGCTCTATAACCCTGACGCTCTTTTGTTCGAAATTTGACACAGTGGACAAGTAGTGCTTGGTGAAGTGGAGCGCGGTGAGTGGTGGTGAGACCTCGGCTTGCGGAGACCTGGAGACGTCGATGCTCTAGACTGGAACCGTGCCCGTGCGCGCAGCGACCCACGTCGCGCAACGATCCACGAACACCAAAACACCAGACAAATCCTAAACTTCAACGCGTCGTAACTCTACCACTATGGCACCAAT
>ML976987.1:1042872-1060833 GCA_010015675.1 Byssothecium circinans
CATCTCAAACTGCCCAAAAGGGTAAGCGCAAAACTTCAGGTCCTCCTCCATCAAAACATAAGCGCCAGAGACGCAGTGGCGGCTCTGCAGCTGTCGCGGCGTCCCCAGAAGCTGCACCAGCTGCTCCACCTAAAGTCAACTCTCGTGGCCGTACTATCAACCTTCCGCGCAAATATAAATAGTACAAATTGATCGCAAGCGTTACTTTATTACTCCACTAAAAGATCTCGTGATAATAGCTATTGTGGGTGGCTTAATAACCTCATCTTTGAAGTGGTGAGCATGTTGTTCGTGGATCACTGCGCGACGTGGGTCGCTGCGCGCACGGGCACGGAAGTGGTTAGGCGTACATCTTGGGTCTTTTCCGATGCATGCTTGAAGTGTTTCCACTGCTCCGAGCATCCGTCCCGACGTCTTCTCACAGTCACAATCGTATGTATACATTTTTAACAACACTTGAACGCACTCCAATCAGTTGCAGAACAATGCAGCTGTTCGGGAGAAGCAGGCACCGTATGAGTACTACAACACTGGCTATCCACATACGGACCGACACACCCGTTCCCCGCCCGCTTTACCACCGGTGGTACCACACATGGGAGCAACATATCACGCCGGCCGAGCAAATAACTGTCACACTTACATCCTACATCCATCACATGTCATGTGAAACCGCTCCGTATAGCATGAAATAGGAAACGCATATCGCATGCAGTTCCGCCCATCCAACTCTCCGTGTCTTCCAGCATATAAAACACTGGTAATGCAACCTCCCCACCTCATTCTGCAAGATAACAGGCGCTGGCACGGGTATGATTCCGTTTGAATAGACGCCTTTGCCCAAGATCACGCCGGTTATGAAGGTGGACCAGGTGTTCGTTGAAGGGAGCAATAATGCAGAATGAGAATAAGGGTTTGAAAGCCGGAGATAGTAGGCTCAAAAAGGGAGACTGAAGTTCACCCAGCAATTAAGGTGAAACTTGACAATGAAACAGTAGAGACTGGATGCCGAGAGTGGAATGAAATTTGAACATGCTCTTATTATGCACCAACTTCTTCACCCCACCAAGTGCCTTATGCCAAATAATATACGCGGGACCGAGCCGAAGACTCGCCGCATGTAAATACGTGTCTCCTCATCTATCAGCCTTGGCCCCATCACACAGGCACTTCAGTCACAAGGCTCGTAGTTAGACCCTGCCGCCCAATTTTCATCACTCGTCAGACAAACGTAAAGAAATGGTATCCTACACCAGCCCAGCACCGGCGCTTAAATGCATCACGTCACCTCTCCATCCACTCAGAACGTCTCTTCCTCAGCAAGCTCGCCTTCTGCCGGGATCTCGAAGCCTTCCTCGGTTGAGTACAGGATGGCCTGGATCTGCTTGAGCAAGCCCTCGTCCTTCTCCAACTCGGGATCGGCCTCCATTGCCTGCTGAATCAACAGCTCAATGTCGCGGAGCTTGCTGAAGTAAAAGTCCCGCTCGCGCTCAAGCCCGGCCACCGTCTCCTTGAGCACGTTGTTCTCCTCACGCAGCGCGGCGGACGCGGCACCGCCTCCACCTCCGAGCGGTGTCCGTGTGCGTGGGGCAGCAGAGTTGCTGGCAGCGGGTCGTCGAGCAGAGGAAGCGGCCGTGGAGCGCGAAGATACAGGTCCCCCACTGATGCCGCCTTGACCCTTGCGACGGGCGAGTGGGTCATAGTCGTGGCCGGGGAAATACTGATCCCAGTAGCGCTTGCAGAATTGGAGAAACTCGAGGTTATCCTGCATCTTGCACTTCACCAGCTGCTCGACATTGATGGGCTTGTCAATCTGGTGTTTGGCGAATGTGTCTGTTGTGACGTCAGCATGCGCGAAGATACTGAGATGAGGGAGGGTCGAGCGAGAGGGTCTGTAACGTACTCTGCAGTATCTTGAAGTTCTGTAGGTAGGCGTATTCGGTGTTGGCGTTGAACTTGACGCGGGACATGGGCACGTCGTCTGGTTGTTCATTAGTTGCATGCAGCAGTATCTTCAACATGAGGTAACTCACAGAAGATGCTGTCAAAGACCTGGCAAAGCGCTGCTCTGTACCAACCATCAGCAAATGTTCCATCCGCCGCCTGCCGGTACTTTGTAATCATTACGTACCCGGTACCGCATTGTTCTACTTTCGTAATGTTAAGCTGAAGGAGGTTGTTCAACCAGGCGATGAGTTCTTGTCTGTATCGCGGCGAGAGATTAGCACAGATCACCGGAGCCTAGAAAAGGTTGGTGGGGCGATCGTACCTTGACTCTCCCATGGTGAAATGCGATTTGCGAGTCCTTTGGACTATGTAGAGGATGAGTAGAGATACTTCAAAGGCAGGAAGTCCGCTTTTTGGGTGAAGGTCGTGAAGAGTGGACAGTGAGTATTGTTGTTTGTTGTCGGCGTCGAGCAACCACAGAAACGGAATCAATCGCCCCGCGACGTGCCAAGGCGCTTACGCGATTTGACCTATTAGTCATCACATCATCTTAATTGCACAGCGGATCCCGTCCAACCAGACATGGAATTGCCCCTCGCGAGCCATGCTACCATCGTGTAGTCAGGCATAAATAGAAAGAACTCTATGAAGCCATCCCAGAGAATTGACTGCAAGATATATGTATCATTGCCACTACCATCTTTGTTAAATTAAACAGCTCGAGAACCATTTTCAAATCGTTTGCAATCTTCACCCATTGCAGAAAGACATTCATTCAATGACGCGTATATACCTCCCCTCTACAGCAATTTATCGACACTTCAAGAAGAATTAACAGCTCCCCCCTCTTTCCTAGGTGCATAATGTCCTTCCTCAGGACGCGGCACATCCGCCCTCTCCGTCTCCACCGCCCTAGGGCTCTCGCTCTCCCTATACTTCGGCGGCCGAGCCCCCATCCCCCCAGTCCTCTTCCTCCTCCGTTCCCCAATCACCGAAGCCGCCACCCAAGCCAACCAAATCACTCCCGCAATCACCGCATAAGCAATCATACCAGGCCTCGAACTCATATTCATCCTATCAGCGAGCTGGAACCCCAGGCCGCCGTTGATGATACCGAGGGTTATGGCTAGACGGCCGAGCCAGATGTGGCCATGGGACCAGATGGTGCGGGATTGGTGTTGCTGGAATTGGGAGTGGTGGATGAAGCCCAGGATGGGTTGGAAGAAGAGGGTTACGAAGACGACTATGCCGATTATGGGGTGGGCTTCGTTGAGCTGGGATTTGTTAGTCATGTTGTTTTCCTAAAGTTTGAAGTATACCGCGCTTCTAGAGTATTGACATAGCATTAAAGGAGAGGGTGGACCTACCAATTTCAAGTTGTTGGCCAAGTAGATGCCAATCCCAAATGCGGAAACAAAAACCAAGTATCCAAACACTTGGAAAGCAGCATGAAACCAAACCACGCCGGGAAAAGACGCAAGACGAATAGCAATCGCACCGATTGGGAAGAAAATGACGAAAGCCAGTGCGGCAAGGACAGCGTGGGCGGTGACCATCTTCGTCGTCTGTGAGGGACCGGTCGTTCGGAGCGGCGTGAACCCGGAGTTCGAATTATCCTCGCAGTAGTTAATTTCCTGGCGCTTGTAGTTACTCGACGATCCTCCCGTCGGAGTAGATGTCGGCCGTCCGTTACCCCAGTGACTCTGCCACTGAGTAGGGCGACCCTTTTCAGTGCTATGAAAACGATCATCATCGTCTGCAGCAGTCGTAGGAACAGAAGCACCAGCGGTGCTCGAGCCACTTGCTCCACTCGATCCCGATCCAGCACCAGTAGACGCAGGGCGAGGTATACAGTTGGTCGTTCTTCCCGTTCCCGTCGCTGTGCCCGACGGCGTAGCAGCATTAACAAGTGGGTTGACGCTGTTCCCTCCCTTGGCGCTGGCGTAGCTCCATTCGAAAGGCGCTTCTTGGTTATGTTGGGTGATGCCTGCGGACTGACTGGTGGTATCCTTTGCTCCTCCTGATGACCTAAACGCATAGATCCAATTTCCGGTATTTCCTGAGAAACTCGCAGAGCCGCCGGACCAAGTGTTACAACTCGAACACTTGACATTGGCTACCATCTTTCCACCTGATACTCCCGATCCCTCGAGTAAGGTAACCCTCGCATTGCTGTTGAAGGTCGGCATCGTCTGCCCTGTTCCCAACCGCGGAGAGAGCGTCACGTTGCCATTGCCAGCCGTGTAAACGACGAAGATATTTGCGCCAGACATTCCGGTTCCCTGCCCCAACGCTACCCATTCATATGTGCTCGGCGCCGACACCTGGAAAAAGATATCGCCGGTTCCAGACGAAGCTGTGCTCTGGGGGATATTAAGTTTGAAGCATACATCGTTGGTTGGGCAGGTGCTGGCGACTTGGGCGGAGGCATACGATGCTGTGATTGCTCAGTCCAAACTCCGTATAACGTCGTGGTGAGTGGGGGCGCTTACCAAGTGCCGACAAGCCCAAAAGCATGCCATTTCTCCTGAGCTTCCCCATAGCAGTCCGATGGATTCGATGCGTCGTTGCTGAGGATTAAACAAGATTGCGACCTCAGATGCCAGCTGAGAAGAACAAAGAACCGGCAATGACAGGTGCGAGGCTTGCCAAGTGTGAATACGACACGACAAACAAGGGGGATGCGCAACTTCGTATGACACTGCGATCTGGCTGCTGGAATACCGCCCCTTTCAAACGCACGGCAAAGGTTGTGTTTGAGTGGGGGGAACGTCGTTCCTAAATAACAAGAACGGGCGTTGGACAAGTGTCTCACAAAACTACCAGTATCCGTCTTAAGCTACTCTAATAATGGTATCGCAGGAACGAAAACGAACTAACCCTTTGCAGTAGCACATAGTTTATGCAGGGGATCAGAACTAGGTTTACCAAACGGAGGTGCTTAACATTTCATGGGGCCGGTGGTAGGTGCTTACTAAGTAGGGCCGAGTTTTGGCCCAGAATCGCCGAAGAACGCTTGGTCTGTGCAAAGTAGTAAACATACACTTATTTCTCTCTTAAAGTAGTCGTAAAAAGGTTAAAATAAAGACTTTAGAATAAAATTTTACTGTCTATTTACTGGTATACGTTAAAATCGTGTAAATAGGGCTTTTATTAAAGAAAAGATACAGTTTTAAGCTCTATTTGGCCGCTATTCGGCACTACTCACGGCCGAGCTCGGTCTTACTCAATGAGCACCGACTACCTGCCCCTTGAAATGTTAAGCACCTCCGTTCCCCTTCAACTTGGGCTGATCCCAAGTCCGGTCAGCGCAGCGCGGGGAGCCGTCGAACTGGGACAACGATCCCGAAGGAAAAGACAGGAACGCGTCATGGCCATAATGTGACTGGACTCAATGGAGTATGCCACTGAATAGCCAGCCTATGGCGTTGGTGGTATCAAACTCTCGGTGAAAGGTGCTGATCTGGTGGAGGCTGAGCATGCAGATAAAGAAATGATGGCTCGGACAGCGAATCACTGCGATGCGATTGCGTATTATGGCTGGAAGGGACAAGACACGACGCGCAATTGATGCCGATGGAAGTCTTGGTTGTGCAACGTGGTGATGGATGACGGATGAGGTTTGGTTGATGCATGTGGCGGATGGGTGGAAGCTTAAGGTAGGAACCGGGATGGCGGAAGGCGGGGCGTCGATCACTTTCGGTTTCACGTTTTTGACGGCTGCTTGCTCTCTTTTATCTAACATCAACTCTGCCGCGGCTTCATCCGCGCTTCCCCCTGATTTCTCAATTAGCATTTAGAGAAAAACTCTGCATTTGTATCTTCCGTTAATAAGGTTCCAACACTTCTCCTCGCGTTCTTCAACATGCGCTACGATTGGCAAGAACAGCAAAAAGGCACCTTGGTTCCCAATGGCATTTAATGCTTATCACCACGATGGAAGCTATACGCCAGACACGTCAATGACTTGGCAGCGGCCCGTAATTGACGCTGTGGAAGGGGGCGCCTGCAGTCCACGCACGCAATGCCCAAGAAAAACTATGTTTCAAGCTTATCCGACATACCGCCTCTTCACCTATCTATGGGAACCTTACTGGATAGTGTTTACATGCATGAACTAGCTGCTTATCCTCCCCTCGTGTCGTGCCGTGCCGTCGAACTTGGAAATCATTGGTTGATTTCTGTCTTCTCGTATCGCGTATTGCGCATCGCGGCCGGATCAGACAGAGTCATACCTTCACGATAGAAGTAGCTACGATCTTACGGCCCAAGTATTCATGTTCGACTTTGACTTTAACACAATGTTCATTGATATTCCCGTGGCAGTGTTGGAAAGGTCAACCAGTGCGATTTCTGACAGAGAGCAGTACACACCACGCAAGAACCAAATCCAACCTTGTCTCTATTACCTCCTTCTATGTGGTATGTTATACTAAACCTTCCGTTCCTTGAATTTCTAACACGCATCTCACCACCTAATACTTTCTTACCACAATACTCTGTCTAGCTAACTCAGCCTTCCTTCCTTCTTCCCTGCATTCCACAATCTCGGGAGACTTCCCATCCGAACTCAAGCACCTTCTCTTCGGGGTATATACTCATTGCGCTGCCACAATCCCATCATTTCCGAATCTTTCCGACGAAACACCTATTGGTCGACTAATCAGTGACCACCGACTTCCGTATCCAGAAGCCGGCAACGCTGGGCGCTAGTTGTACCTTGGGTAGGATTCCGAACCCTGTGTCGATCGATGTTAGTGGATGAATCTGCAAACTTTACGGTTGATTACTTATCGACGCTTCATTGTTAGTGTGTGGCCGGTTTAACTCATGTATAGCCATAGTCCTCGTGTAAGTTCGTCGCAGAAGCTTTTGCGTTGTACAGTACCCTTGCGCGTTTTTTCCTCTCGAAAACAGTGGTTTCTCAAAAGATATTGAAACTCTCAGCAAACCTGTCTTCAAGCACTTCACTCACACGCACTCAAAGAATATTGTTGTAGTAGTAACAATCAAATTCTACAAACAACCATCAATAACCGACCATCCCCTGCACTTCCTCACCGCCTCGTCTCCAACCCCAACTCCTTATAAAACGCCTCGCTATTCGGCGGCCGTCCCAGGAACTGCTCCAGCGTCAAAAACTCATCCTGCGACCCGCCCTTCTCGAGCACTTGATGGCGGTACTTGTTTCCAGTCGTCGGGTTCATGGGGTCGGCTTTGAAGGCTGTGTAGAACATGTCGGTGGAGTAGACTTGCGACCAGAGGTAGCCGTAGTAGCCGGCGTCGTAGCCGCCCATTAGGTGGGAGAAGGTGGCTTCACCATTGGACCAGTTTCTGGTGAGTAGAGTGTTAGCCTTTGGCTTGTGAGATAGTGGGGGTATAGTTGGGTGCTGAAAGCCTATGTGCAGTTTCGACGGTTTCAGAGAGCAGAAGTATCCGCAGTCTTCTTCTCTGCTGATATAGTGAACAGAAACAGGAGAGGGAAATCAGGAAATGGCTGAACTTACTCGGGCTCGCCTTGGTCCTCGGGGCCCTTCAAGCCGGTTGTGTTGCGCATAGCCTTAGTGTACTCAAGATTCAGGTCCATGGCCTCGACATCTGCGTGTGTGGCCGGCGTGTGAATCTTCATATCGAAGAGACCGAAAGCGAGCTGGCGAAGAGTCAGGAGCCCTTCCATGACATGCTTGGTGGAGATCAGGGCATCCATCAGCTCAGTGGGCAGCGACTCGTTGGTCTTGTAATGCGACGAAAGTTGACTGAGCGTAAGGTTCGTCCACATCCACTGTCCGATTGTCAGCTTAATTCAGGCCTTATTTGCCATCATTTTACTTGCATTCTCTAACATTTGACTGGGAGCTTCCACGAAGTCACGCGCTGTGGACGTTCCAGAAAGGCGGCCCCACTTCGTGCGTCCAGACAGTTCGTGAATCCCATGGCCCAGCTCGTGGAAGAAGGTAACGACATCGTCGTGTGTCATGAGTGCTGGGTTGCTTCCCTGCGGCTTCGGGAAGTTACACACGAGTGCAGCAGCTGGATAATGGCGTTTTCCGTCGCTCTTGAGGAACCCTGGCTGAAGAGTGAATTCGGCAAAGTGTGAGTATTTCCCATCCCGAGGGTATAAATCCATATATAGGTAACCAACGAAGCCTGAATCATCGCCTTCCCAGACAGCGAAAGCGATGACATCGTCGTGCCAAGTCATTTCTTTGGCGTTGCCTGAGGGGGATAGCGCAGCCAGATCGGCAGCACTCAATTGCACAAAGTGGAGGCTGAAGAGCGATTCGAATACATGAAGCATCGCAGAGATGGTGTGGTCGAGCGGAAAGTACTCAGACACCTTGACCTGATCGACGGCGTACTTAGTATTGATGACAATGTTGTTGTAGTAGTCGCGGTCCCAGGAGTAGAAGTTGCCATCGTATGTCAGGTTACGGGATTCGTGGTCGGTCTTCTTGATGGCGTTCATTTCGGCAATTTCCTCCTGGCCGCGGGCGTAAAGACGATCGCGAAGACCCTCAAGGAAGGGTTGTACTGTTGCAACATCGTGCGCCATCTTGTTCTCGAGAGCGAGGGCGGCGTGATGCGGGTAGCCTAGAATCCGAGCTGCCTCGTCGCGCTTTACGATGGCTTCTTTCATTATCGGAACGTTCTCCTTTACGCGAGTTTGCTGGCCAATATAAATGCGACGACGCACGTCCGGATTCTTGACAAGAGACATAGCAGGGGAAAAGTCGGGAGCTTTGAAGGTTAGGCCGACCTTGCCTTCATTTTCACCAGTTCCTTTAGCCAGCGATCCGATATGGTCGGCAGGCAGACCTTCGAGCTCTGCGGGCGTAAGCCAGATGATAGAAATATCCGCAGCATAGTTCTTGTCGAATGCCAATTGCAGGTCGGTGATGCGCGACCTGACAGTCTTGAACTTGTCACGCGTGGCACCTTCGAGGGCCAGACCATTGCGAAGGTACGCCTTGTAGTCTTTGTTGACTAGATACTTGTCTTCAGCATCAATGTAGGTCGCGTTGAGACGGTTGTACACGCCCTCCACAAGCTTAAAGATATCATCGCGAGTCCCTGCCTCAAGGGCGCAGTTGCTCTGGATAGCCGACGCCTCATTACTAGCATCCTGGAGAGCCGTATCGGTGCTAACATACGCGTAGAAGCCCTGGATGTATTGGCGCAATAGAGCCTCATGCTCGTCGTTCAAGATCGGACGGTATGTGTTGTTGAAGGTGGCATTGAGTGGGGAGACGGTGGCGGCCAGCTTATCGAGAACGGCCTTGGTCTGGTTGCAGATAGCCTCCGCATCGGATACCAGCAATGAAGCCGTATCATTGAAGACGGGGGGTGTTTGTGGAGGATGCGTGAGATTGGCCTGGCTTTGCCGCTTCGAATGGTACGAGAAGCGCAATGAAGAGTGCTCGTAAGCCTCTGGTGTATGAGGTTTCGGGAACGCAGCAAGCACAGCAGGCACGCAGAGCAGCGCTGCCAGCGAGAGACGACCGAGAGACGCCATTGATCCGAACACAAGGACGGTGGAGCAAGACCTCAGACCTGGTGCCTGGCAGGTGGGATTATATACTCATATTGCCATCGTGTGCCTAAACATTTCGCGAGGTGCATCCAATCTCGGGAATTGTCATTCCTGATAGACGCCTTCCTCAATGGTATTCGTCCCAACCCTGGGCCCTGGGGCTTACATCCGTGGCCTGCCGATTCCTCATTAATTATGATTGGCATTGCTTGGCAGGCATGCGCACTGTCAGCCAGATTCGCCACTGCTAGTCCAGGCTAACATCCAGATTGGCAGAGTGAATGATATCAAAGATGGTGCGTAGAACGTGGCTCTGATGGGCAGGTTTGGTTGTTTAACGCTACAGGCGTCGTTGTGGTTTGAGAGTTGGAAACAATGCCGTCGTCTGTACCAAGCTCGCCTTGGCTTGCATCTAGCTTTCTTCGGCTAGCGCCCGTGCTTGACTATGGCATCTGCAGGGCTGCATGCATGAAGGAAATTTAACTGGAGTTGCGACCATCGCGAGTTAGATAGAGGGTGTTCCGGAAGGTATTAGTGGTAACGTCTGGTGTTCAAGATCGCAGGATACATTTATGCAGACCACGGTCACGGAGAAAGATGGCAACACCCCCAACGATGTCCACAAGTTTGACCGCTTCCTTCACCCAGGCCGCTCAGCGATCGCCATTTTCATCGGTCCTTTGACCTGGGGCAATGTTCCAGTTCTCTATTTCCAACGCACAGCGCCACCATCGGCTTCCGATATGGATTCTAACGTCCAGCCCGCAGACCCAGCCCCAATTTCTCCCCTCCGCCTCATCGCAACTAGTACATCTCTACCACCATCACTCAACCGCGTCGTCGCCAAGCGCATCGTCCTGACCAGTCACCCGTATAAGATCAACAAGCGTGTTGTTACCGTGCGCTACATGTTCTTGAACGACACCGATGTTAAGTAGTTCAAGACTCTGCCACTTTGGACAAGGAGAGGTAGGAGCGGGTTTATCAAGGAGAGTTTGGGTACGCATGGGTACTTCAAGGCGACATTTGATGGGAAGATCAATCCTATGGATGCGGTTGCTGTTAATCTCTATAAAAGGGTATGGCCTAGGACGGCGAGGATGTGGCAGCCTTAGAGGGTGGTAACGTGAAAGGATTGAGGGAGAAAGGGAATGACACGATACCTACACAGAGCATCAAAAGGCGTTGGGTTTGATTCACGACTCTCTTAATCGACCTTGATTAGAGTGATATGACGAATCGTCTTTATGATGTATCCAACTGTCCCGAACTCACGCCATCACGAGCGTTAAAAAATGGTGGATCTAGAAGACTTGGTAGAGTGGAGGAATTGCTACAATGCCTTTGCGATTCTTTATAGCCCGCATTAACACATGCCGCGTCGGTTAGAGCTGTGACTTAACCCATCACGAAGCCCGAAGGCAAAGATAAGATCGACCGAAGAAGTAGCTCAATCAGCCGTTTCGGGTTCCTTTGGGACTAAGGTGGATACGTAGAGAATAAGGGAACCTACGAAAACTACAAAGCGTATCGGTTGTTGCAAACTAGTAACAATGTCACGTTGGAAGCAGTTCGTATTGCAAAGAGTTGTATCGAATTAAAAATTGAAAAGGGATAACTAATCTCAGCCTAGATATTCTCCAGGTAAGCGCTCACAAGGTAAGGAAAGCGGACCAAAATTACCGATATTACGTTCCTTCATAGCACATTAGGTCCGTTGCATTCTCTCATAAGGAAAATTAGTAGCGTAGAGGAGGTAGGGAATGGTTAGGAGAAGTCGCGCGGATCGGGGTTTCCACTTTGTTCCACATAATTAATCCATAGCTATTTCGTCGTCTCGCGCACCTTTTCGATCGCATCATCAGCTTCACCTGGCTTTCCAGCGGTTGGCGCCGTAGCGTCTTGTCCTGGCCGCGGGTTGTTTTGTGCTGGCTCTGGAATCGTTCTCATTGGCTCAGGACCATTTGTAGTTTTGCCCTTTTCTGGAGTGGCTGTGCTACCGTCGTTTCCTGGAATGGTTGCGCTCCCGTCTTTTCCTAGATTGGTTGTGCTCGTAGTATTCCCTAGATTGGCTGTGCTCCCGTGTTTTCCTGACTTGATTGCTCTGAAAGCGTGTCTTTTCTTGAAACCCTTTTCGTCTCCTGTCTTTGTTGAGGGTTTGATCACAGGCTTCACATCCAAAATGTTGTCAACGACATCGTCGAACCGCGAGCGCCAATGACGCTGGTACCACCATCCAAAGTAACAGAATATGATTAGAAGACCAATGGATGCAATGCCAGTCGAGAGCCAGTACAATCCTGCGTAGTAAATGCCGTCCGCGGTGTTTGTCGAAACAGCAAAGTGGAAGTCTCGGGAACCCCAGTAACCCATGGGGATGTTGCATAAGCAGTTGCGATAAACTCCCACAATCTGCATAAAAGTGCCGATGATTGCAGTGAAGCAGGATCCGCCGAAGAACAGCCAAGCCAGGAAGTAGACGAAGATTGATTTATCGGCACCCTCATGATCTTTTACGACGAAGTCGTATAACCAAACCATAGTGAGCAGGGACTGGAAGATGAAGTAGAGTACAAATGTGAATGTCCGGCATGATAGGCCAATAGTTGGGGTATAGAAGGAGGTGACATAAGCGAGGACGAAGGGAATAACGATGAGTATCGAGGCGGTCAGAAGGAGAAAGATCCACTGGAAACTTCCTACTTTAGGGATGTCCTGGAGCTGAGGAGTAGTAAGATGGTCTCGCCACAGCTTCTGCAACCAGCTCAACAAGGCATTCTTGGATTCTGGAGTGTTGGGTGGAGCTGCAACTTTGGAATCGGGACCTTTGGGATCGGGACCCTGGGGATCGGTATCAGTAGTAAACATCCCAGGATGCCGACTCTTTACTTCCTTAAACCAGTTTCCCTTGTTGCGTCCTCTCTCCCACATCCATACAGGTTGGTAGACAGATGCATAGAATGAAGCCAACACTCCGTCGTGATGCTTGGACTTCTTCTTCTTGGAAGAGTCATTGTTCGTGGGAGGGTTATTGCTCGTGGGAGGGTTATTGCTCGTGGGAGGGTTATTGCTCGTGGCAGGGTCATTGCTCGTGGCAGGGTCATTGTTCGTGGGAGGGTTATTGCTCGGGGGAGGAATCCTTTTATCGATTCCAGAGACAATAGCTTCCAACGTATTCGGATTGTTCCCAGCGAGGAGGCATCCGCTAACGATGGCAACGTGCGGGATGGTCATCCACCATTCACCGAATGCGAGAGACAGGGAGACGTCGCTATCGCCTAGCTTAGAGTGGTTGCCGAAGACTGAGAAGAGGAAAGATCCCAAGTAGAAGGCGACTGGGGCACCAATAGAAGCACCGAAGCTAGCTTGACATGCCAACATAGTCTTTAGCCGGGCCCCTGTCTTTTCCTTTTCCTTTTCGTACTTTTCTGCTTTCTCCTCGTGGGCAGGATCCAAATCTTCTATTAGGTGTTCGACATCAGCCCATGCCCTCTCCACATGAACATCCGGATCTTCGGTTCCCTGGTCCTTTGAAGACTTCCGAAGCTTCAGGTTTCCGACAAGCACTGCGTAGAGCAGGTGGATTTGGTATTTGACTCGATTGGGGTTGTTCTTCTTGGTTTCGCCTTGCTGGGATTTAAGTACGTCTTTCTCGATAGCACGAAGGACTTGTCTGTCAATCGTCGCTTCATATAGCCCACTTAGTATCATCGGAGCTGCGGTTGAGAAGACAACGATTACCCAAGCAACAACGTTGGAAAGGCCAATCAATGCTGCTAGCAGAGCTCCGAACAAAAATCTCAGGATGACCGAGACGCTTTCGACAACAAAGGTAAACAAATCCGGAAGCATTCCCACTGTTGTATTGGCTCTCGCTTTGTCCGCGAAATATTTCCATTTCACCGTCAGAACCAACGTTAAGTCCATGAAAAGGGCGTCAGGGATACCGATAACCTTTTTTCTAGGAACCTGCATGGTTTTGTAAGCTTACAACAACTAGTTGGGAAGGGATATCCTTACATTCAAACAAAACACCGCCGCAGGCAAGATGAAACCGACAAAAGGCTGCACCCATTGTTCCAAGACAGCGCTCCTGGATCGCTGCCAGCCGCCGCAGTTCGACTTGCACCAGGCATAAGAGATCTTCAGTCTTGTCGCGCCTTCCTTATTTTCCGTCTTGTCATCATACTCAGCTCCACATGGGAACTGTTCTTCCGTCTTGTTGAGATCGTTGACGCTGGTGAAGATATTGAAAGGGTTCTTGCTGCTCTGCACGATGATGTCTGGGTTGCTAGGATTTTCGCGCCAATTTTTCAGGGCACGAAGACAGCACTTGGTAAAGTTTTGGTTGGAGACGCCGCGCGGGGCTGGTTCATCCAGGTCTTTCAATGGAGCGAAATAGTCCTTATCTCTCTGTCCCTGGATTTGCTGGGCGAGGGCGGCTAAGAAGACAACGATACAAAGGCGCCATTGCAAGCTATTGACTTTCAAAGCCATTCTGAACTGGAAAATGGATGAGGGCTTCGCTTGTTTTTGGTGGGGTATTGAAAAAGAGTGTGAGTGGGTGTATGGGTGTAGCTCATATACTCCATGGGCTACACTGTTGCGTAGAGCTCTCGGTAGGAATATAACGCGCAGAAGTAAAACGCGCGGGTAGCATATGTTTTGAAGCTTTCACCTCTTCAGAGCCTCATAGCTACCTGGGCATTCTTGTCCGACTGATCACTGTATACGAACCTGGCTTGCAGTCAATAGCTTCCACAACGACGACTATTCAGCTCGCCTCCATCACGGGCATCGGCCAACCAAAGCATCGAGGCGTGATGACGTCTGTCCAATACTAGGCTAGGACTCATCCTGGGTGGCGTCCGTCCAATACTCGATTGCAATTCATCTTGTGCCAAGCTGGCTGTCGGCCTAAACAGAGCTTGCTGTGGGCAACGTGTGCAGCAGCCTTTGCTGCAGATATCAGCTTCTGGCCATCCACAAGGGGGTATGGACCGGCTTCAGTGGAAAAGGTGGCCGGTCAGTCACTGTAGTCCCACCGGATTTGGGCCACTTTAGCGAAAGTGCAGAGTCCTGAAAAGCCTCAGAGTCTTTGTTGGAGGTGTAATCATTCTGTCTTCCATACAAATCCCTAACAACCAGCAGCTTGCTCGTACAATCCCTGAAGACCAGATGGAGCTCAACCTTGCAGACCATGGAATGCCCTTCTTAGAGGCGGGAGACGAAGAGCAGCGGCTGCGTAGATGCCTTTCAGCCTTGGAGCCTCCTTGGTCTGCGGCTTGATGTTAGCCTGGTTGTGCCTAAATCCGATGACTCCGACAGAGTCCCACAGCATATCATCGGAAATGAGAACATGGAGAGCACGTAATCCTAAACAAAGGTCATTGCCTGCTTTGCCTTACGGGCCTCTCGAAACCCGGTAGCCATGAGTGTCTGTTCATCAGAGTATTCTTGGAACAGGGCAGATATCATCCCGTCTGACCTTGCCTTACCAGCCTTATTCGGGGTTGCCAGCGCATGAAATTCTGGGGCAACGAGTCGTCGAAGAGGTAGACGTGGAAACATTGCAGAGCTGAGGCTGCAGGGTGGGGTCTTTGAAGGGCCGACCCGCTTATATTTTCCGTTTTGCTCAGACCCTGCATTTAGGGCGCTGTTGTCAGCCTTGAGGCTGATCAGCTACGAAGGACCTCCAAACGCCACTAGAGACATTTGCATCACAATAATACGACGCTACAAAGGGTCACTTTCAGAAAACAATAGGTCACATGCTCGGCAAGATCCCAGTTTTAGCCAATCAACGATAGCCTGTCATACGATTTACCGAGCACATGACCTATCGTTTTCTGAAAGTGACCCTTTGTAGTCCTCTTAGTTGGAATCAAGACACCACATAAAAGTGTTTCGGATAATACGGAGGGTGTAGTCGGTGTGTGATGATTGTCCGTTCTCTTATTGCCGTCTGGGCGCTCAGGTGACTGGTATGCTGCAGCTCACTCGCTTCTGTGGGCTTGAAGCCTTTACAAGGTATACGCATACAGCAAAGTTTTGATACAAGGTAAAGCGAAGAATTTCTTGTGACTGATTGTTTTGAGTTTGGCAATTTTGAGATAAGTCCGATGCTCTATAGTTTTTCATTAACCTTGAAGCGCGCGGCACTGTTGTAATAAAACTGTTTCTTTAGAGGATTAAATCACGTGCGGTGTTTCCCGACATGGAGTTTTACGCTAAAAGATATATCACAACAGCCATTAGAGCCCCCAAAAAGGGGTTAAGTTCACACAATCACCTTGTCGCCGGATACGAACGATCCGCACTAAAATCCCTCCAATAAGAAACCATAGCGAGCAAACGGAGACGCCTTTTCGGTAGACCCTGGATTTCGACGCCATGTTTAACCGAGCGTCGAACGGGAGACACTGGCAACGCCACATGTCAAGCCCTAAATGATGTTATGGTCGCTTCCGTGAGCTCGCACGCAATTTGATGGCGAGAGGTATGCTCGGCGAGGTGGAGGGGTGCGGAACGGGCTGAACCGATGACCGCGCCGTGAGGCGATGGCGTCATATTTTGTGCAAAGGGAATATCTGCCAACGGTACAAATTTGCATATGGAGGATTTGTAAGGACACGTGAACGGGGCGCTTGAGGTTGTGTCGGCTGAGGGCTTGACATGTGGCGTTTCCAGTGTCCTCACTCAACATGAATGAGAGTATACGAGGGGGTCAGCATGGCTCTGCAATAAGCTGGTACATATTCGATGTTTGTCTTTCATCACCGAGTGTACTGGCGATGAGCTACCATAGTACATTGTTGTGTATCTATGGCAGTGCCTGGGGCATTCAAGAATGAGAGTAACGCTTCGGATTTGTGTAATTGAAGTTAGGAAATTGCACTCCAAAAAAGACTTTCCCCTCATATACGTCCATACTCACTCTCTAACACCTACTACCACCTCAGCCGCCGCCACATCCTCCACCACTGTAACCACCACCTGCCGCACAGCCAGAGTAGAAGAATAAGCCGGCGTTCAAAGGCTCCCTAAGAGTGCATCTCCCAAGTCCACGCCCGCACAAGAGCCCATGCTCGCGCCACTCGAGCAAGTTCCCGACACACAAGCACCAATCATAGTGCCTCCGGCCCAGTGACGAGTCTCACTATCCACATCGTCAAAGTACGGTACATACATAGGAAAATACATCGGATATCCGTACGCGCTGTAGATATATGCATTTTTCTCCTGAGACGGTGGCGGTGGCGCACTTTTATCCTTCGTATATCGTTTGACTACTGCTGCATATTTCAGACCCAGGACTTCGAGATTGTGGCGGCGTTGAGCAGCGGACCTTGTATCCATCGCCGGGAGTGCGTTATGTGCGCTAACGTGTGGGCCGCGCAAGGGATGTGTGGTAAAGCCGTTTTGGCTAATATCTCTCAAACTGTAGGGCGAGTGCCGGGATGGGGGTTTGCTCGTCAAGCTTGAACGCATGGCTTCGCGTGTGCACTCGCAGTACCAACATGCGCATTCAGTATACGGCTGTCCATACTTTTCGTCGTATAATGTCGAAGTTCACGAGAAAGCGGTGTTGAGCCTATTTTCGGAGACTTTGTCTTCGTGGTTAATGAATCGTTTGGTTTCGGCGATGGAATAGCGGTAGTACACCACCTTTGGCGAGAGTTGGTGCGTATGCCATGCAAGATCAACGTCCAATGTTGGAATAGCGAAACATTTCGAATGGTCTGCGATGATGCGGATGAAGCGGTGATATTTGACGATAGATTTCTGCATTGTCGACCTAATTGCTGGACTGTGCAGCCAGTCGATCTGCGCCATCTTTTGCACAAAAGTGCCTTGTCGAAGAACTGCGCCAACGAGGTCGATGGCGAAGGGGTTAGAGTTATCCCAGTAATGGCTCAACAATTTACGAACTACGATCTTGCTATTTCGAGTAACAGCGAGAGAATATTGCTGGTGGTTGTTGATGGAGTTGGTATCGCTGATTGACTGTATGGTTTGATCAGACTTGCCAACAATCAAGTCAATCAATCTCTAGAGAGTATCTTGACTTGATTGCAACGAGTTATCTAGTGGATTGATTGAATTGAATTGGAAGCCATTTTCAAGCGGATTGATTGTAAATTGATTGCAATTAATTGCAATTGTATAGTATATTCATGCTAACTAGGGTCGTAAGTAGCCATCTCCCAGTCGCACAAGCAGTACAAGGTGTCGATTTCTTCGTCGCTCAACGTCAATAACTGCTTCGCAGCAGCGCTCTCAGAGGGTTGATTAAAGCCAGCTTTCAACCAAGCTCGTATAGCTTGTATTGCCGCCAGTAACTGAGCGCCTATCTGGCGTCTTTTCAGCTCAAGAAGGTCGCCAAGCTCACTGAAAACGCGCTCACATTCACAGCTTGAGGCTGGAATTGTCAGTATATCGATCGCGAACCTTGCCAAGTTGGGGTACTTTGAGCGCAACCC
>ML976987.1:1060988-1073945 GCA_010015675.1 Byssothecium circinans
AGAGGCCATTGTCTCAGCAGCTTCAGGCTTGTACTGCGCCCAAAGTCGCCGAAAACTAGCGTCAGTTAAGGCAAGCCAGTCGGGTCTGTTGCGCCAAGCTCGCCTGCAATAGCGCTTGTAGAAAGGATGGAGGCAGCAAGAGGCGTAGTAGATAGGCGACTCATCAAGCTTTCTATAGTACTAATTAAGCTTAAGCCACGCTGCGCGTAAGTTGGCAGGTAGGTGGTCCTCTGGGGCGCCAGTTTGGTGATGATTAACCCTAGTAAACTGGCTAAGCCAGCGCTTAAAGGTGGCAAGTAGCTGCTCAAACACTAGTATAACCTTATATATAGCGCTAAAAGCATTGCCTTTACCACGGCCTTCAAGCCTCTTAGTAGCCTCTTTAAGCGGTAATAACACCTCCATATACTTAGTGATTACCTGCCAATCGTTGGCTGACAGCCCGTTGGACCTCATCCATGCTGGCACCTCAGGCAACTTGTTGTTGTTTGCGCGCGCGTAGGCGTCAGCAGTGCGAGTATCCTCTATATGGCGGGTGGCGTACGCGTTGACGGCGGCTTGCAGCTTAGAGGCGCGAGCGAGGGCGTCGTAGTAGGAGTTCCAGCGCGTAACTACTAGCTTTACTAGCTCATAGATCTTGCGCTTAGTAAAAGGCAGCAACTTATTAGCTTGCTGTTAACACTAGTTAAACAGATTGTACTATAAAGGCGTTTTAATGTTACTTATAACGTCTAATAGCAAGCCTAGCGGGCCATATTTACGCTACTCATCCATAAACTTCGCCTCCTCCTACGCGTTAGTTAGCTAAAGCTTAGCGCAAAGGTACAAAATCGCTAACTTACGTCTAGGTTCTCATTATTATTGTCGTACGCCTTACGGTCCTTGCTAAACAGTAAAGCCTGTCCCACGAGGTTAATAATATAAGGCGCGCAGTGGAGGCGACGATGGGGTGCTTAAAAGCTGTACTTATTAGCGATATACGTAACTACCTTATCATTGGCGTTCGCGTTGTCAAGCACGAAGTAACTAATATTACTACTGCTAATGCCAAACTTCTATAGCATTTCAACAACGATTTCGCCTATCCTCTTACTAGTATGGGAGCCTGAGAGCTGTGGCAGCGTAATAGGCAAGTCAACTACCTCACCGTTGTTATCAGCGTAGTGCGCAACAATACTAAAGAAGCTACGTTTGCTACCTCTTGTTATCTAGCCATCAAAGCTTAGGTGGATGAGAGAGGTAGCTCGCGATAGCTCATCAACAACTTGCGGTAGTAAGTGCTCATAAAGCCTCATTACGTACTGAGAAACTGATGTACGACTCTCCCACAGCGCGTCCTCTGCTTCCGGGTTGGCGAAGGCCAGCATCCTCCGGAACGCTGGCGTCTCAAACTCGCGCAATGGGTGGTTATTTTTAACAAGCCAAGTAACAGCAGCAAGCCTAAAGCCTTGAACGTCAAAGTTACCCAGCGTATTAGCGATGCTCTGGGTCAACACTATGCCGCGATCAGCTGCCTGTTACAGTAAGAGCACGCCTTGGCCTACTAGCAGCAGTGGCTTTGCCGCTTCCCCATCCTTCGTATAGCCATGGCCCTTCGTGCGCTCCTTAAGATGCGCTGCCGCCGCGGTGGTTGACTTCGTGGTGTTGTACCTGCCAGCTTTTCCACAATTAATACGCCTGTGCTGATGATAATACTTGCAGATAAACCAGATTTGTGATAGGTCAGAGGCGAGTAAGACACGATAGCCGTGACGATAGATCTAGCTTTTCTTGTGCTTGTAGGTGCGTAAAGGCGCGATAAAGCCTGGCAATCGCTTCCAATCAATGCCCTCAAAGTTATCCTTAAAGCGCACGTCAAAGCCTTCAACAGTACGCTCACTATCCTCCGTTGTGGCCTCGGTGGCTGCCCTTGAGGGCTCCGTGGGCGCGTCTTCAGGCAGCAAATCGCGCAACTGCGGCTTAAATGGGTGCTCTTCAGTGGCCTAGGACGCTGCAATCGCTAGGGCTTTGCGCGGTGAGGCGCGCGGAGGCTGCTGCTGCGACTCCTCGAGCTCGACGGGCTGGCTGGCAGTACCGCGGCCGCTGGTTCTGACGCGTTTTGCGGATGCTTTGAGGGCTTCGGCGGCGCGTTTAGCACCTCTGGTGGCTTGTTTATGGGGCATATTAGCAGTGTTAGTGGGCGTAGAGGCGCTATTCAAAGTAAGAAACGTGCAATGTAGGTAGTAAGTACGCAATACGTACGTGGATGGGTGGCTTAGTGGCTAGTAAACACGCGAAGCTGAGATGGGACGACGCGTTTTGCCTTACTAATAAAAATGTTGACACCAGAAAACCATCGCGAGATCGCCGCAATCGAAAACCTTACTAGAGATAGCCCTAAACACTCAATTAAACTAATTAGATCAAGTTTACAATCAATCGTTCGAGCTGGTCTTGATTTGATTGCAAAACATTACGCAGCCGATTGTTTTGATTGAATTGCAATTTTGCAATCAATCAATCAATTTGAATCAATCGGATTGATTGTTGGCATGTCTGGGTTTGATGGAACATATTCTTGATGTATTCCATGCTGAGAGTAGCGACGACTTTGCGTAGGGCTTCGGGCACAACCCTAGGAATCTTTTCGGCAATTCGATTGGGGAAGAATGGATCATGCGCTTCCATCTTACGGTTTGCGGAAACCATTTCTAGGACACCGTCGTTGTCGAGGATGGTTCCAGAGGGGTTTTCTTCAACCACAGATCGTCTACGTCTGAAATGAATTTTCCCACCCGGAGACTTTCGTGTGTGATGTGAAGTTGGCAGCAAGGGCACTGCTCTACAAAAGCTCTCCCGGCGTAGCCCGTATCGTCGAGAAAGGCCTCCATTGCTTCGGTGCTGCTTCTGTGCGGAGGTCGCGTATAAGGGACCTCAATGTAGACGCCGCAACGTGGACAAGTGAGCATCTTTAGCCTTAGGTCATCCCGCCAGTTCCAGTTTATCGATGTGCCCATCGCAAAAGCGTTCTTCGCCTCCTCCGGCCGATCGTACTCAAGCGTGTCGCTATCGATAGAATCGTGTATCAACTTCCATGGAAACAATGTTCGCCATGGCATGTGCTTGTTCATCCTCATACAATCTTCCAGGTAAGTCCTTGGGTTTAACATGTATGCGTGCCAAACCATGAGGATGTCTAGCGGAGGTAGACCTTCGGACATCGATTCCGTGAGACCTTCCCCAACCTCCACGAATCGCTCGGGCCATATTCGGAGCCCGGTTACGTTCTCTACTTTGCTTCCAGAAGGCACAAAATCAACTGTACGAATGGCATATGGGAACTCGGTCGATTTTGAAGCCAATTTGCTCCACCACTTCTCGAATCGATCGACGGCTTTGGTGACGAACACAGTCCAACTCTTCTCTCGGACTCGATCTGCCAGGTCATTCATCGCTAAGGCCTCATTGCATGGCGTGCTCCGAACATTCTGATTATGCCCAGTTCCGGTGTCTGAAAGACTATATTCAGGTGGAAGATCCTCAGGCATGTCCATGTCGTTTTTCATCCCTTCTTCTCCCGGAAGCCTGATCCCAAATAGACCAGATTGATTGCCGACTTCGTGCCGGAGTTTAGCGAAAGCGTGTAACAACTTTAGATGCGCGATGCATTCCGACTGCGAAGGTAGTTCAAGAGGGTTGGGTGAGAAGTCAAGGTCGTCGAGCGCCGAAGGTACAGGAACCCTGGAGGTCGTTTCCGAAGAAGATGCCTTTGAGCGGGAGAATTGTAAAGCGTCGAGTCGCTGGCCGAGCGGTTCAACTTCTCCAATGCGGTTCGAGCTCTTTGCTTTGCGTAACATAGCTTTTACCTATCTCCCCGAGTGGGTTTTCTTCGTCGTGGTGGGGATTTGTTGTATTTTTCTGTGAAGGTCGGATCGTTGATGAGTAGGTTGGCCTTGGAAATGTATTCTTTTAGCAAAAAATGCAGCAGTACTTTAGCTCAAGCTTGGCGAAGCGGAGCTAGGTGTTTGGCGCATCCCTGTAGGTATACGAGTACATGGCTCGTAATGTGCAGGGAGTAAAAGAGCAAAGGCAACAGTCCAAGACTCGGGCGTAAGGCTTCGCATATGTATACCTAGGCATGAATGATTGGGCGGAAATTGAGCAGGCGCGATCGTGTGGCGAAGCTCTCAATGTTGTGCGAAAGGCGACCAGAGAAAGGGAACCTGGGCGAGTGAAAGCATTGAGCCAAGTGGCTTGAAGCCGACTTAGCGTGACCCTCCCCTGATCGTAGATAATCATTGGGTCATAAGGCATGTAGGATAAATGCAATCAATTTTAGGCTACGCCTAACATGAAAGTGGTTCCATTAACTGTGCCTCCCCCACTTCCTCCTGGCCTTCATTCCCACCATCCGACCTCCCCATATTTTCGGTACAACTTATGACCCTTGATTAGTTTGGCAGAGTATGGATCTGGGTATGTCGATTAATCTTTTCCAAGTGTGATACTCCAGGTCCTTATCGGGGAGTTGAGTTGCCAAGTATAATATAAGTGCACAATGTTGATGCCCTACAACACAGGCCTGCGGCGCAGACAAATTCTGTTAGCCACATGAAGTCGAATCATGCCGCATCCACAAGATAGAAATGAAACGAGGATCAGCGGATCGGACTGACGAAGAGTAAGGTGTTATTTCTATGGCGGCAATGAGAGTCACGGACTACCCAGGACAGACATACCGAGGTTTGGGGAGAGCGTTGACACAACTGATGGATAGGAGGGGTGCAAATGTTCGTAGCCAGACTGCAGATTTTGGTGGCCTTGGAGGCGCCTCCAGGGTGGGAAGCGCTGGAGACACAGCTGTTGAGTCAGTATCAAATTCCCGGCTTGGTTCTTGGACAGGCAGAGTTCTACAAGGATCACCGCAGGGTCTTGCTAGCCCAATGGATAGGCGCTCGATGGATGGAAGGAAGTCCGATGGTTCGATGTCAAATTCGCTGGCTGGCTCGGAGTGGGGCGGTGTCGAGGCGGGATCATCGCAGGTCGATGGGTCTCGGAAGAAATCGAACAAGAAGAAGCCCGCGTGAAAGCCTAATCTGGGTGTAAGAACGAGAAAGAGCAAGGCAGTTGTGAGGAGGAAGTGAGAATCATGAGGGACACATGTCATATTCATTGTGGAATTTGTTTGTGTTGGTATCTGATCAACAATGTGCTTTCTTGGTTCTCATTTCATGTTATTCGATGGGCCAAGCTCAGGGAGAAGTTTTACCAAGTTCTATCTGTATAAATATAGTTATAGTTCCGTAGGAACGCTACAATTCTCATCTTTTTCGAGCTTTCTTGAACCTGAACGAAGTGTTATATACGAGTTTTCGAGCTGTTCGACTCGACCCTGCTCTTTTCTATATGATGCAATCAATAATATATCCGGCAGTGAACGGTTGGATAAGGAGAGGAGACTCGAGGACTGAGCTTCACACAGACAGAGACTGTGAATAATGTCAGCATTGTGAATGCACAACGTCACCGCTCACTGATACTAAGCTATTTGCACAACATCGATTGCAACAAAGGACTTGTGGTTAGACAATGCACTGCCGCGCGGCTAGCGAGATCCGCCCCGAGTATTTAGTTCTTGAGCTCACCACATCCTTTTGTCTCTCACAACCACTCTTCATCACACAACCTTACAACCCTCACGCAACACACGACCCCGCGATCGGATCCCCACAACCACAATCTCACCAACTTACTTTCATACCACCATATCGTCAACATGCCCAAGCACCCCAAATCCAGCGACATCGCTGAGCTCGCCACCCTCATCGGTGAACTCCGCAAGCCCAACAATCCTCAACCATCTCAAGACGAAAAGCTCGCAGAGGCCTGGCTCAACAAGCTCTACGCCGCCTCCAACGACGGCAAACGAGAGACCGAGATCTGGATCGAGATGGCGGTGGAGACAGCGAAGATGACGGCCAACGAGCTTGCGGTTTCGAAGAAGGTCGCTCCAGGTGAGGAGGAATTGGCTGACAATATGGACTTTCACTACACCAAGGTCTGGATGAAGAAGTTCACGCCGGGAAAGAAGCACTGGTATGCAATCTAAGTGGAGCTATCTTGGGCGGTCTTTGAGGGAGTATTAGCAGGCGGGTCGAATGGATCGCGGCGCTGAATGCAAACTTTGAAGTTTCCATCATTTTTCGATAGAGTTGAGTTAGATTAAGTATTCCCGGGGTATTTGCATCTGTAGCATTTGGCTATGAGGATGGACACGAACCTTTGGATAGTTCTCTAGAGACGGTGCAGAATTCAGACAATTTACTATTGAAACAAAAAGTGCATTCTAAGAAATAAAAGTGACTTCCTCGAACATGATTTCTCGTGTCTATCGCTACTATTTGATGTTCTTCGACACGTAGCAGCTAGAGTTTGATAGCGACTTAAGCTGTTCCAGTCCAAATTTGTAAAAACGTGCATCATTAAAACCAGGGATATGCTGTTCCAAGATTCTGGCTCGATAGAGTAATATGCGATTGCAAGATTGGCGACCTTCTCTTGTCCTACCGTGTTCGGATAGAGGTCAACAGGGCCATGTACAATACATGTGAATTTCGCCGCCCTTCTAGACCCAGTTCCCACTGCCACGTGATGACTACTGTATCTTGCACCTATCGCGGGGGTAACCACTTGGGCGCATTTCGCGGAGAACTGCTGGAGTGTCGAATCAGAGCATATGGAATAATTGAAACCTGTAATGTCGATTAAATCGCGCAACCCCCGCGCTAAAAAAGCCTCGTACGAACTCCACACTACGGAACTCGTGATTGTTTCGGCACCTGTAGAATTCCAACTGTAGGAGATGGGGAGCACATAAAACGTGAAAAGTTTGAAATTCGCGCACTCTCAAAGTCGCTCTTTATCCCCTTTGCGCCTGACATTAAATTTCGCCCTGCTCTCCTCATCGTTACCGCACTTCTCGCAGCACAGCATATTACGACGTCCCGAATCGACTTCGTAATCCGACTGGCTTCTGGCCACCGACACTTTTCTAGCTGACCATCGGCACGGCGGCCCCACCTCTTGCTGCCTCACCCTTTGCCACTACAGTATTACCCACTCCCTCAAATCCTGGCTCCTAGATTCGCAAATCCGCCTTTCCGTTTTAAAAGAAGATAAACGCGCACAGCGCAAACAAAAGGGCGATAAAGCGCTGCCCTGTTTGCGCGCTTCAGACCTCAACTCTTCCTCCCTCAAACCCACCCCAAGAAGGAGAATAGCGGCCCGCCCAAGTCCCTTCAACCTCCAAGTCACAGTTCCATCACCATCGCGAAAGCCGTCATAATACACAAGCGCAATGTTCGACCGTATGAAACGGCGAGACTCTCGGCGCGACTCCGCAACCGAAAGCTCAACCTCATCATCGCAGAACACAATCCCAACACACACTACAACACCACATCCCACAATATTCGATCGCTTAAAACGGCGGGACTCGCGTCCCAACGCCAATCCCGCGACCGAAGTCCTCGCTTCACATATCTGCAAATTGCGGTTCCCCAACTACGATCCGGCCGACGACACAGAGCGCGCCACGAAATGGTTAGCTAAGCTGCAAGAACTGCAAAACCGAAAAATCCCGTTGCGCTTTGAGGAGTTGGTGAATCAGATGGTGCATGAGACGCTGATAATAACGTCCGAGATTGCGATCAAGAGCCCGTGTGAGAGTGAGAGTGAGGCTCCCAAAAGGTCACGTGGTGCTTCGGTGGATTGGCCGGATGAGTTCGATTATGATTGCACGGAAGGCTGGATTAGGGAGTTTTCAGTCAAGGTCCGGTCGAAGTCTTGGTGATGAGTCGTGGCTTGAGGAAAGTGGGTGACGTGGGGAGGTAGTCTGCGGTGGCGATGGTCCTACATGCGGAGTGAATGGGTGGTGCAGTAATGTGAACGGAAACAGTGCTGGTGCTGCAATGTGAACACACCGTGAACTGGAACGTGGAAAAATTGAAAGTTTTCTGCTGGCGCGCCAGGTTGTCGATTAATACTGTGTCAGTAATGGAAGGCAAGCGAAAAATGAATACCCCTTTGAATGTTACGATCGAGGTGCACTTCTCGTTACCTTGAACCTTGAATATGCCCTTGTGAGGTAATGATACCCGTGTAAGTCACAAGTGACTTGAAAGAGACTCGATGTGAGAGGCCCAAGGGGAAGTTGGTTGGCAGTGCGCGTCGATGAAGGCTGACGCAGCCCATCGCCATCACCTGCTAATTCACCAGTATGTTATAGGCAGTAACAGTCTCTGATTTCGAGTCTGGCTTCGGGACTTTAGCTTTCACTCATTTTTTGCTCACTATTATTCAAGACGTCGGCAGTTCCAAAACATTTCCGTTCTCTGCTGCGAGACAGCATCCTCCCAACACCATGATCACAACCACGCTAGAAACACTATCCAAAGAGAGTACCCTAACACCTACCTATATTTATTTCCAACCCGATGACATACACCCAATCAAACCCACACCCTACCACTACGACGAATTTTACACTAAAGTTAGTAAAAAAATCGATCAAGTCTATAAACCACCGCCAAACCACCAAATTGTCTACAAAGACCCCAGAACCACCGTCGACGATGTCCCAGCACCGCCTCAACTCCTCCCAGGCACATCTCCTGAGATCTTGCTCGTGAATAAGAGTAGGATACGAGAAGGCATCAAACACGCCTTCCGCACATACCGCGATAAGCACCAAGATCCACACCCCCTCGATGAAGGGGTGGAGGAATGGATCGAGACTTGGATGGCACAGTATCCTTCCCGGAACAGAAGGATCGACCAGTATAGTGCTCGTAATGCGCTGGCTACGAGACTAGCACAAGATCGCACCCGATCTACTCGGGAAACGAAGATCGAGGTCAACCTTTCTGATCAACAGCATGCCGGATTCTGGATACGGCATTACGCATGGCCGACCGCGTCAAAGAAGCAGTCGAAACAGGGGGAGAAGCAACTGCGGAACGCACAATCGGGTTCGGCACGGAGTCCACGCACTTCTCAGGAAGTGAAGAGATTGGTGAAGGAACAGGGCACGGTGCCGGGATTGAAGGTGAGCAGTTCACAGGAGTCACAGGGATCGGTCAAACACATGGTGAGGGGTCAAAAGATGGAGGCTTTGCAGGAGCCGAAGACGCTGGTCAGGCCGATTGGATCGCTTCAGAGAGCGAAGCCGTTGCAGGAATTCAAGGTGGCGAAACGGCCTCGGAAAACGTGGTTACATTGGTTGTTGAACGTCGATGAGGGAGCGTCGAAGATGTGGTACGTTTGAGCTTTCGGTGATAGAAGTTAATCTCGCCAACTTCGGACTACAGTGGCGAGGGAGACCTTGAGCAAGGGTTATTTGTGATGCGTTGGGTAACTTCGGGGCTTCTGCGTACCCGTGTCAGCTGGTCTGATGGGATGTCTATTAAATCAGGATCAATCATGTAACTGTTGTTTTATAAGCGATTCGAGGAAGTGAAACGTAACACATAATACTTCACATCATCCCAACACATGTACAATTTCTTCATATATTGCGTAGCAATAGAAATATCCCTTCTGGACACATAGAATCAGAAGGAAACAAAAGCAAGATGAGATATATATATAAGGCAGTTAGATATGTACCTACGTATGCAACACCTCGGTGTTGAAGTAAGTGCCCAGGTGAATGGAACGTCACGTGTTGTGTTTTGCTCACGTGATCTGTTGATGACTTTTAGAACGGAAGATGCCCCTGGTCTGTCCCTGGTTCATTGCTAGGTATACGTCGTTTTGCTTGAACTCATTTAAAAAGGTCCTTCTAATCAACAATGGCAACCTTTTCATGCTCGATCAAGCCGTCAAGCCCTTGGCCTTATGCGAAATTTATTTATGTCAGTTAATTAATCCTCAGGTAGTGAGGCTTAATTGATCAATTAGTAAACGATTTGGGAAACATGACTGGCAATAATTAGTGTTGAAACGCAGGGCGTCCGCTCGCTGTCACTGATTCGTTTACAGGATTGATCGATTAACTGATTGATTGATGTCGACCTTGACAGCTGGGAGGTGCGGCTATCGCGGGTTAAAGAATGCAGGTAAGGTTGCGTGACAGCTAAATACCTAGGGCTTTTATTCATGTATGGATTCAAACTCCTGTGGTTTGGTTATGCGATCGGTACTGCTAGAAGCCTGGCGGTCAACAAGCAGTGTGAAGCTTAGCGCGTCTGGTTTGTTCCGTTCACAGCAATGGTTGATTGAGTGACAATAGTATTGGAAGTATGGCCGTGAAGGCGCACGCCGTAATGAAGCTCAGAACTTCTGCTCACTGTGACTGATCACTTCACTTGTTGAACTCGAAAGGCACACTATATAAGAATCATATGCTGCGCTTCTTCCTCTTAGACAACACTCACAGAACTTTCGAGCAACCTCTACAGCGTCCAGTTACCAGATCTCCTTTCACTACGTCCGGATTTGACGTCCGCTTCTTTTATATATTCTCCGCTACGCACGAGATACTCTCGCACTAGGCGAGATTTCGATTCGATTCGACACCTCAAGTACCAACACACACTCTCAATTCAATTTTTACCTACTCAATCACGATGACCCCTCGAAGAACAAATGCTACGGCCAGCACGGCACTCAATCAATCCACCACGGAGGAGGCCAATATCGCGCTATCCCAAGACAAGCAATACCCCAACCGATTCGGCCCCTTCACCAGCAAGATCCGCCTCCGAGCAATCGACGGAAGGCGTCTAGCATGCATACCTACAGCTAGAGAAATCTCCCGCCACTACAGGAAGAACGGCATGGGAACAGAGAAAGTCTTGGAGGACGTGAGGACCATAAGCAGGAATATGGAACAAGGGGAATTGGATTCCGGGGATGAGTACCTCCTTCGCCAGTATCTTAGTGTAAAAAAAGAGAATTTCGAGAAAACGAAGGAATTGAAGGGGAAAGGGCGGGAGCAGGCGGTAACGGCGGGTAAGAGGTCGGCTAGACCTACCACACTTATTCAGAGAGGGATTCCGGGTCGCAAAACGGTTACTGGAACGGCGAAGAGGAAGAAGACGCCGCGGGCGAAGGCGACGAAGAGTTTGCTGAAGTGATTCTTCATCGCGACGATGGTAGAATTTGTTTTGGATCAGTGCAGCTTTCGATGGGCTGAACGAGGGCCTTTGTGGAACATTAATGATGGGTGTAAGAAATGGGATTGCGCCGGTTTTTGTGGTCAAGAGATTGAGTTTACTACTTGTGTATTTTGATAGCCCCCAAGGTGCTGGCACCAGGGAGCTTTGTTCATCCTTTTTAATTAGTTGTCCTTCCTGCGCGAGTTTTTGGGCATAGCAAGGATGCAGTTTAGTATGGTTCATATAGTGATAACTTGTTCTTAATATAATGCCTTTGGCACGAGCCTTTTTTTACCATCAAGTGCTGTGAATATTCATGAAAAAGGTTTCTGCGGCCACCCCCGCTGCTGAGGAGTAGATAGCGCGAACAGCACTCCGTTGGATTGTATGCGCTGACGTCCGAATCAGCTGAAGCCATGTATGAACACGAATGCACCCAGGCACATGCGATCGAATGAAATACTGTGGCAGTGTGAACACAAGCGCCTGTACTCTAAATCGTTGGCCTCACAAAAGCCGTCACGCGTTACCTTGAGTGTGACGAAGCTACAAGGAGACGACGTCGCTGGCCAGCAGCGCACCCTTATCAAGCTCGGGCAAACACCCTCACGACTTTCTCCGTCTACCTCTTCTTCGCTGTTACCGCTCAAACATGGCCTTTACAGCTCCTTCTATCCCGACAAGGACCGGTTCGTCAACACATGTTGCTGTTATGGTCGATGACGCAGGTTTGCTTAAAAGTCGCACAATTAAGCTGATTGTTCCACTGTTGCCAACACAGCCTCACTAGTCATCGTTCGAGCGGCCTAGGTTTACTTACCCACGGAGTGCCCCTTTCTTGAACGCGACTTTCTCCTTGTTTATGAGCTCTACAATGTCTTCTTCCGTCATTTCAACGTCAACGATTTTGACAACGTCTGGTGTCTCGGCATCTATCTCCTCTTCGCAAGGATCATGGTCCTCAACGCTGCTGGATCGTTCGTCGACAAGCTCCACAGCTCCAATGGAAACGACTTCCACGGGGACATCTTCCTGTTCATGGGGATTGAATGGCGTTGGTTGCAGTGCCTCAGCTTCGTTGGCGACGACTCCACCGATATCTGAAACAAATCCAACTCAACCTATTCAATCTTCATTAACGTCGTCTCAGCTGGGCGAGAGTGGTACAACAATATATTACACTGAATCAACGTCGATGCCGATTGCATCCCAGCCCAGCTCTGGAGGCGAGCCAACATCAACATCTCCACCGCTCATATCTCACCAACCAATGGGCGCTCTGCATCACACTATGTCGAAGGTGGCAGTCACGGTCATAGCGGTAGCTTCCGTACTCGTTGGAGCCATTATCGCCTCCCTGATCGTAGGCTTGCTTTTCTACTTGCGACGGCGAAAGATCAGAAAAGCCAGCCATCTTCTATCCTCAACGTACGCATTGGACGAAAAGAGCACGGACCATCTATTATATGCAAAAATCGGTGATATTCCTTGGCGCCCTCGGTAATTTTTTTCCCTCACCAAAATCGCTAGCGAGAGCGAAATTCCCACAGGATCCACCACCACGCCTCGAATATCGCTTGTAATTGGTCCCTGTAAGTTGAAGCCGTTGGCTAGTATGGAGATACGCGTATACTAACTTTTTTGAGAGTAGCAGCCACCCTAGAGGTCATGTATCGCGCCCACGGCATCTCAGTGGTGCCCCATCGCCCCTGCCCTGCCCCATACCTCACCCCAAGCACCCGAGGGCTGGAGAATCGCGTACGGCTCAATATTTATCGGTTTCTATTGCTAGGATGGCCGCGACAGATGATTGCTGACC
>ML976987.1:1076556-1095117 GCA_010015675.1 Byssothecium circinans
CCTGCTGGGCTGGAGTAGCTGGGACTGCTGGAGTTGACTTTTTAGCTGGCCTAGCTGCCTTCTTCGAGGTTGACTTGCTTTTGGCTGGCGCAGCTGGCACTGGGTAAGCTTCCTCTGTGTCCCACCATCTCACTAACTTACGCGTAGCTGCCTTCCTCTTAGCACCTCCACTAACAACTTCATCAGTATATGGAGGCTGACCCATTGTTTTGGCCCGCGTGGAGTGGGCTGGAGGCTTCTCTGACGCGTTCTCACGTCCTGGAGGCGACTTGCGCTTTTTCAAGGTCCCCATAGCTCAAACGGGCGGTTGCTACTCCAAAAAATTGACAATAAGCTCTATCCCCATATGTTTGAAAAGCTTCAAGTTTTCTGACGATTATACAAGGTAGTTAGGTTGTTATTGTAGGATCTTATGGCAATTTCGCTCTCGCTAGCGATTTTGGTGAGGAAAAAAAATTACCGAGGGCGCCAAGGAATACCGTGTCCGTGCGCGTAACGCCCGGATTCGCGTAACGCCCGCCTTTTACTAGGAAAATTAAAGAAAATAAGTAACTTTAAAGCTATATAACTTTTTAATTACTTTTTCTTTTTAAAAGCTTCCTTAACTAAAGTTATAGAGAAAAACTATCTTTATAACTTTAAAATTTTAGTTTTTTAATAATAATTAGTTTAAAGAAAAAAGTATAAAAGTACTAAAACTTAAGTCTTTAAAATTAAAAAATAATATTTTTTTAGAAGTAAAGTATACTATTTAGAATATATTTTATATTAGGTTCTTTTTAATAAAATAACTATTTAAGAAGATATATTATCTTTCCTAATTTTCTTATATAAAAAAGATTAAAAGATAGTATAACTTCCTAGTTAATAGTTTTATTAGAAAAAACCTAATATAAAATATAATCTAAATAGTATACTTTACTTCTAAAAAAATATTATTTTTTAATTTTAAAGACTTAAGTTTTAGTACTTTTATACTTTTTTCTTTAAACTAATTATTATTAAAAAACTAAAATTTTAAAGTTATAAAGATAGTTTTTCTCTATAACTTTAGTTAAGGAAGCTTTTAAAAAGAAAAAGTAATTAAAAAGTTATATAGCTTTAAAGTTACTTATTTTCTTTAATTTTCCTAGTAAAAGGCGGGCGTTACGCGAATCCGGGCGTTACGCGCACGGACACGCTATCACCGATTTTTGCATATAATAGATAACACCAGCCCGGACGGGATACGACTTGTTGAGGAGAATACAATTTGCGAGGGGTTCGTTGCTCTTCGTGACAGTATGAAGGCACATGTTCGAAGCTACTGCCACTTAGACCTAGTTTCGAAGGGTGAAGTGAATGCGGCTGGCCTAGAGAAGCTCGCACAGACTATCGGTAAACCTGTCGGCGATTTTGTCCAGCAACTCTTGGACCCACAGACGCGAGAGACCGCTATCTCTCTGTTCATGGCATATACAATACTTGGCACATGTATTGTTCCGAAAGGTGTGCAGTCTCTCGATTTCACTGTTCGTGAGGCTCCTAACTCCAGAAATCCAGGTGGAGAGTCGACAGCATCGTATCGGCGATGGAAAGCCCTCACGGGAACCATTCTCAGCGAAGAGGATCCGAATGAGGTTTTGTCCATGACACGCACAGAAATATTGGAGGAAATAGACCGCGTATTGGCACCATTTGTTCTAGGAAGCCTTGACGGAGGCCATCGTCGCCGTCATTTGGATCTGATGCTGGACCAAGCGGAGAGGCTCATCATCCTTCTATTTTCTCAACCTGGGGCGTATCGTCTGGATTATGGCCTTGATGGACGCACCATACTACCCCCGTTTCCTAGCCTTCTCCAAACGGCCGACGAAAAAAGGGCATTGGATTTTCCGAGGGTGCTGGTAGGAACTGAAGACGGAGATTGGTGGTACTTAGCGGAGTAGGTCGTTTGGAAGAAGAATTAAGGAATCAGTCTCGTACGACATGTCCCTAATGCAAGATGCAGGTAGCTCGGTAAGATGACGATGGTTGTATGCATGCATGCGCCTGAAGTCGGGGAAATGAAAAAGCCTCGCGATGGGTCGCTTGTGACCAGTCGATCAGCAGTAACTAGAAAACGGTGACGGTCGGCCAGAACGTGGACGGTATTGTTGACATTGTACAGAAAGAGGAAGGTGAAGAGAATCGATATGATTCACCGAGCAACCGAGAAGCTAGTCGAAATGGAGTTAGCGCGGTGAACGGTCCTCTGTAGCAGCAGATCTTGCCGTAATTCGTCTTGTGACACATCCAACTGTCCACCCTCACCAACCTTAGCAAAACATCATCCGGCCGAGTATCAGCGGGGGAAAGTTTCCGCTCAAGAAAAAAGGGCGTTTGCTCGGCTACCACGCGCACGGGCAAAATGACTTCCAACATGGATATTCTGCATCTGGGGTCTGGAGTTGGATACCCCCAGTGCCAATATATACCTGGCAGACGACCGCTCTCCAACTCTCCCCTACTCTCTCCCCAACTCTCACCACAACCTTCTCATGCGAGCCGACCTGCCGACCAAACATGACGCTCATCACCTTCTTGCTCAAAGCCCTCCTGGGCTTCGCAGCTTTCGCGGTCGCCGATGACTGTCCTTCGTCAACGCTACACTTGTCGGAGCCTCCGTATGAGAATTGGTTCCTCTCAGACTGCCGCACAAGTTCTCACGTCATTGTCACTAGCGGTAGCAAAACCCTCGATCCCCGCCTTCTCATAGTATGGCCGTCAGGAAACACCGGCATTGCGGCCTACTTTTCGCCTGTGAACGGCACAAAAGGCAGCCTGGGCATCTCCCTTGAGAACTCCACGAATACCGGCCACATTCTCGAGTCTGTCAACCTAGGCGGTGAAGGTGGAAATGGGAACTCGAACCCCCGTGTTGGCGTCTCTGGGCTTATCCATTTCGATTCTCCGGCCACCCTTACGCTACCGATCTTGGGTGATATTCGAGCGATTCGAGATTATTCCGAGGGCGGCGGTAACCTGCACCCTGAGATGCAGAATGGCGTCATGATAGTTCCTGGCTCTCGTGAAGGTGACGCGACAGTCTCACGTACCTGGTTCGACAAGACGACGAAGACATGGCTTGACTTCTCGCCGTTCGCCGGTGCCGCTGGCGTTAAGGTCATCCCTGGTGCCAAATATACTCTGCAATTTGGTAAAGGTACCTACAACTTCCGGGCAACGAACAACTATCCTCAACTCGACCAACTCAGTCCGCGAGAGGTCTTGAATCCTTCCTCTTCTGCTCTTATCGGGCAGAATCCGGACCTTACCACATCGCTATCGTTTCTATCGTATACGACCAAGCTTGTTGCCGGATCATGGCGCTTCCTGACCTACTTTGGCCGCGACAGCATGATTTCAACGCTTCTTATGCAGTCCATCCTCAGTGAAGGTCAAGATGGTGCTATCGAAGCCGCCATAGCCGCAGTCCTTGAGCGCATCAACAAGGCTGATGGTACCGTCTGTCATGAAGAAGAGATTGCCGACTGGGCATATTTCGTTAATCTGCAAAACGGTATAGATTCGGCGGCGCCGCGGTGCGACTACAAGATGATTGACACGGACTACTTCCTTCCAATTCTCATCAAAAGCTATTTTCTCGACACGAAGACAGGCTCGGACCGTAGTGGTCACTTCTTCATGATGCAGGCTTCGTTCCTGATGGAAAATAAGGGACTGACGTACCGAAGTCTTGCTCAAGCTACTGCTGAAAAAATCATGCGCACATCCGCCCCCTTCGCCGCCTCACAGACCGTCAAAAATCTTATTCACCTTAAAGATGGACAGTCAGTTGGCGAGTGGCGTGACTCGAGTAATGGCCTGGGAGGCGGACGTGTACCGTACGATGTCAATACGGCCCTTGTTCCCGCTGCCCTGCGTGCTATTGGCGCGCTGGCTCGTGCCGACTTTTTCGATGGCCATGAGGATTGGAAGAAACTTGCCGATCAATATGCGCAGATTTGGGAAGATAGGACGCTCGACTTTTTCAAGGTCACCGTACCAGCAGCCGACGCGCGCAAATTAGTCGAGACGTATAAGAGTCAATCTGCTTTTGCAGGTCCTACACAATCGGACCGAATTACTGGGGATGTAAACTTCTACGGTCTTGCTTTGAACGGAAGCGACAATCAGCCCATCGTCCGTGTAATGAACTCCGATGACTGCTTCCGGCATTTCCTGCTGAACACGACGAATCAGACTCAGCTAAGCTCCTACCTCGAGCAGACGGCCAACAACATTCTCGCGCCTTTCCCCGTTGGTCTTTCGACTGCTGCCGGCATGCTGGTTGCTAATCCAGCTTATGGAGGTACTCAATTCTACGCCAACAATTGGGATAAGGGTGCGTATCACGGCACTGTGATCTGGAGCTGGCAGTTGGCGATGATGGCTGCAGGCCTCCAGCGACAACTCGATCGATGCAAGAGCGACAGCGGCAAACCAGGTAAGATCATTTACGGCATGTATTTCATCCTATCGCTAACATTCTCATAGACTTCTGCACAGACAGCCGTCTGTACGACAAGATCGTCTCGGCGTACAACCACCTCTGGGATATCATCGATGCGAACCGTGACCTCCTGGCTGGTGAAGTGTGGTCTTGGAAATATGAGGACGGAATCAAGCCTGTGCCTTTTAGTCAATACTCCAGCACCGAGTCCGATATCATACAGCTTTGGAGCTTGACGTTTTTGGCGATCAAGCGAACTAGGGGCTACTAGAGCTTGAGCGGGCACTGAGCGGGGTGTTTCATCCGTAGTATCGATTCTTTCATGTCTTTGATCAGCGTTGTGTGCATAGCGTATGGTGTTTAGAAGAGTTCTGGGGTGGATACATGGCGATGTGTATTTAGTGCAACAATAGTATGGCAACAAATCTGTGAATCTGGGAGACGTTAACCACGTAAGTGGAGATACGCTTTTCGGGGGATGCTGAGACTGATACTTTGAAAAATCTTTCTGAAGCCATCCTGCATACATCGTCAACCAATGTAGAAACCACTTTCTAGAAGCTAACCAAAACTGGTCAAGTCTAGGTGAACGAGCGGGGTATGTGTAATGTCGCCTATCTGTATCAGCCCCTCACCACGCCCTTTCCTTCAGCCCCCACCGCCCATCGAACAAACGACGCCAAACCAATCCCATCCCAGGCCCAAAGCGCAGCCATGCGCTTATCCATATCGGCCCCATGTTCGCTGCCTGCCTGCATGCCTTGCGCCACACTAGCTGACCGTCTCTACGCAGTATGAGAGGCATGTTGTGTGAGGACAGTAGGCGCTTGTGATGCGGTGTACAGGGGGAGACACCGGTGAGCGTGTCAATGAGTGGTGTTGATTGCGGCTCGATGGGCTGAGAAGGGCGCTGTGCTTTGTAAGTTTGAGGTTGTGTCATTTGAGGGACGGAGGACGAAGGTAAGCAGGTGAGACGGCTGGATGTATTGGGAACGAGGGTATATAGCGTGATGGCCCCGCTATGAACGAGAGTTCTTTTGGAGTCACAAGGCTGGCTTTTCATCTAATCTATAAAGCTATATCATTTATTATACTCCGTAGTCGGACAATTCAAATACTGGTCCTTAGTGCGCGATCGAGTCTTTCGAAATGGCCGGCATCGGCGACATCATCAGCGTCGCCCAAGTCCTCCACCGCGCCTACACCCTCTACAAAGACTGCGACGCCGCCCCCGAAGAAATCCGCCTCGCATGCGAACACATCCACAGCATGACCATCTGCCTCGAAGGCATCCGATCCGATCTCCTCACCAACCCGCATTCCTTCATGCACCAAAAAACAGACATTGCAAAGACGCGGCAGTACCGGTTAAAAGAGCACCTCCACGCCTGCGACAAAGCACTGAAGCGCATGGAGAAGCTGATGAACAAGTACCAGGGCTTCAAGACGAAACATGTCAAACTCTGGGATAAGTTTCGGTGGAGCCAGGAGGGGAAGAGGGAGATTGAGACGTGTAAAGCGGATTTGGTGATGGCGTGTACTATGTTGAATGGGTTTCTGGGGTCGCTGGGACTGGATGTTTTGTGGAAGGTGGAAAGTATGGTTGAGCAGATTATGAAGCGGTTGGGGAGACTTGAAGCTTTTAGTGCACCGAATAGCACACTACCAATGGGAGCAACAGCAGGAGGGGGAGCAGGAAGTAATAAAACAAGACAAAGAGCCCAAAGCAACGTCACCAGAGCCATAGTAGTCAGTCTCGTCCTCGCCCGTCTCCGCAAAACCCTCCGCACATACCGCCGTAAAAGGGCGTCCGCCGGTAAAGACAGCAAGAAAAAGACCCCAGCGGGACCTGGGCGAATCAAAACAATCACGAGGACGAACTCAGGCTTCGCTCCAAGTAAACAGCGCAATAAACTCCTCACATCATACGCCGCCAACCTCGCAGCAACTCCCGCATCCAAACCCCAAAATGCGCGCCCACGTCCACGCACCCCAAGCCCGGACTTCTACTACCTTCCCAACCCCACTGCAGCATCCGATCCCCCCGGCCCCGGCCCCATCCGCCGCAGCTCCTCCATGCAACGCCTCCTCGGCCGCATCTCCGCCCACCAGTCCAACACCTCCACCCCCTCCCTTCCCAGCGAGTACTTCGCATGCTGGAAGATCGCCGTCGGCAACCTCCCCATATTCAAGACGGCGCCCAAGCACGTGCGGTATAAGCGTGGGCAGGCGCAGTTGAAGCGCATGGGGCAGATTTTCAGGGATGCGGCTGCAGTTGATGCGAGCTCGAGGGCTTTGGGTGAGAGGGATAGTAGGGTGAGATTTCTTTTGAGGGATAAGAATAGGAAGGCGGATGGGAAGGGGAAGGGGAGGTGGGAGTTTTTCGGGGGGAGGGTGGTGGAGAGAGATCCTGGGAGGACGGGGATGGTTAGCGTGGAGAAGGCGCTTGTTGTTTTGGTGAGGCGGTGAGTGTGTTCAGGTAAGGGGGGGGAAGATGGGGAGTGGAGATGTGGATGATTATTACAATTGTTTTACCTTAATTAGAACGGATTATTGGGTTGGGATATCTTAGCGTTGTATAATTACTAATTGGATAATTGAATAGGTGTTTTGAGAATATGGTTCTGTGTCCCTCTTCTTTACCATTGTGCGAAGGATAGTATGCCCGTGCAAACAGTAGGAAAGTTCTTCTAGGCGGCCTTATATTCTATTATACATATTAAAGCTTTATATAACTCCATTGCATAGAGCTATGACTATAATAATAGCGCGTATACTGAAAGATTCCTATGCATGCGTTAAACCCCTGCTAGAGGCGAACATGAAGAACGTGTTACAAAGACGATATAAGGAAAAGAGTATATGATTCAGCGTATAAAAAAGTGGCTCTTTGTTAAGCATAGCTTTATAGTTAATATATACTTGGGATCACCCTATATCGCATAACTCCGTTGTGCATGAGCGAGACGTGTAAAACTCCTAACGACAGAGGCATGGTGTGAGGAAGTTTCAGTACATATTTCTTTTTTCCTCTCTTTTAGATAGAGGGTGTGGAAATAGTTGGAAGAACTTACTTGCTTGGCCTTTAGTAGACTTCGCTCCTCAAGCACTGGAAGTGATTGTGCGTCCTCACCGTCAATGTAGGGAAAGATGCTCCTCTTCGCCTAATAATTCGATGGTCCTCATCATAGCCCGCTGAAACTTTGTTGAAGCACGCTCCGTTCTTGCTGGATCTTTTACGTGTACGGGATAATAGTGGAAAGCCGCCCTATATGTTAGCGGGTGAGATGGAGGGGGGATGTTGCAGATGCGCTTGAGGACAATAAGAAGGAAGAGTACAGAGGCTTTCCCATGAGGAACTGTATCGCCTACCATATCCGATTTAACCTCGCATCAAAACGTACCGTTGATGATATATTAGCAGTTGATCCCAGCATTTGTCCTTTTAAATTCCAACTAAAAGTTTTTGAGGACGTTAGTTCTCACCACCTTTACGAGAATCACCGCAAGATACAAAAATACGGCAATAAATAGCACTATGTCGAGGTATGCGCTTTTCTCTCCTGAGCGTTCTAAAATAGAACACATACCAACCAAGTCTTCTTATCCTCAAATTGCATTGGAAGGTTGCACAGTTGGACAAAACATATCGAAGACCTGCTCATGTTGATAATCTTTCCCTTCAGCTTACTTAGCAATATTCCTCCTTAAAAGTTCTACCACCCTCTCTCGCCCTTAAAATGATACCTTAGCATGCAAATCTGTTCCAAAAAGCTAAAAAATACTCTTCGCACGCTTCATGTGGGAGTGTTGCGCTCTTCTCCTGCACACGTGCTTTAGATGCGAAGACAAACCCTTGATGTTTTTGCTTCCAAAACTTTCACCTCTACAAATGAGATGAGAAGTCTGAAAAGTCACCCTACTTTTTCATACATGCCGGAATGGGACCCCTATGTACGAATTATCCACTGTCCTCTACAGCACTCCGACCGCGATCATTGGCAGGAAATAAAAATACCAGCAAAGAACCCACATGTAGGAGTGAAGTGCCCAAAAACCTAGCACATGACGACGTATGTTAAGCTCCTATGACTTTGCGTATAATATTGATTCTGCAAGTCCTATTAAAACGAACAGAATCCAATCTATGCCTGCGAGCAAGGTCTGCCCAGCAGCTCCAATTCTAAAGCACTAGTAGTATGGTTGATTTTCAACCCCCAAACCTTCGCATGCGATGAAGTAAATTGGAACTGAAAACAATACTGATTGAACAATCCCCCACTTCCTCAACTCATGGACGAAAAAAGAGCGACCACAATTTCGATGTTTGCGGTGCCTGCCCTTCTCTCAATGTCTACAAACCTCCCAAGTATTTGGATCAAAATCCAAGACTACCAACGCATGGTGAGGGCTATAGCTTCTATCCATTGCACTATGTATATATACTATTTAAAATTTTAATCCCAAGTCTAAATAAATCGAGTACGGTTGGTGTACGCACTCTCTCCCCTTTTCTCTCTCAAAAGGTTCAGGAGTTCCAAAAATAAGTTAGTTCAACGCATGTGTTTGGATCCGCTAACCGGCGAGATTGTTCTACAGTTTTAATAGAAACGAAAAACTACGCAAACCATGTTTGCTAAGTTATCTTCTTTCTTACAAATTTAGTTCGCGTATGTTACGTGCAATTCAGGGTATTCTAAGGCACACTTTACCAGGAACGGCTGTAGAAGACCGAAACCCAGGTACCAACGGGATATGAGTGCTTTCCCTCCTCTCCTACCTCAACGAATGATAGTATAAAAACGAAAATAAGCCAACCTAGGTTCCCGATTCCTCTCTCCCCTTCAACCTCGTCTTTCTGGATCTAGATCCGTATCTCTCTGTCCCATGGACTAAAACTGATATTAAGTACAAATGATGTTGAGCAACCCTCTATTCCTCTCGTATTCGTACAAAGTTCTCGATGAAGTCATGTCATGGACTAGAAAAGATGATTAGTCCATGGTATGCTGTGATTTAAAATCTGCGCTAATGATGCAACATGCGTTGACCAGAGTGAAGGCCGTTCCAATGACATGGGCACTGTAGCTTCCCCGCAAATGCTTATGTCTATATGTATATATGGATAACGGTTGGGGCTTTAAGAAGATCATCCACGTGGTGGGATATACTACAGGTTTGCCAGTTCCGGATCCTAATCTGAGTGGAACGACGGCGCGGTGGGGTGGTGGGTTCTACATGGTGGATTCGATTGTGGGCAAAAGTCCAGATTATCCTGCGTATAAAGTGGCAGCATGGCTGGATTGAAAGTGCCTAAATAGATTGCATAGAAGTTGTGGGAGATATAACGTATAGAATTAGTACTGTTAAGGCTAAAGCTGGTGCGATGAAACTAACTATAGTACCCGTCTATTCCACCCTTTTGCTACGAGCGGGGGTGCTCTTGACACTAGGAATACATCAGAATAATTATGGGACTAGGGTTTTATTAATTTACCTAGCTTTAAGCCTATAGATAAGTTTATATTATAAGAGATTATAATCCTTTGATATGAGATTTGAGGAGCGAAATTGATGCATCACCTAAGGCGGTTGTCGACGCATAACTCTAGGCTTTAGGTTTCTTTTACATTTTAGGCGAAGGAAGAAGATAATTATATTAAGTCCATTATTAGTTAGATAGTAATTTTAGCTAGTTATTTTTTTATTTAGATTTTAAATCACGGCAACATTTGATATGGATAACTATATCCTCATGATTTCCTAATTCTAACGCCGCAGCTTCTCACAATTTACCTATATTTGCCGTTTCTCTTTTATTTTATTACCGCACCAAAGAATGGCTTTCTCTAGCGGAAAAGCACAGTTGCCGTACCCATGCCTCTTCAGCCTGTAGTTGGAGGGATTGTGTTAAGAGTGCTTCACCATCACCAATCTTTTCTTAAAGCTGTCTTCCCAGACGCTGAAGGTTGGGCTATGAAAGACCTAGCCCAGCATCTAGAAAGTATAACGATCTCTTCCAAGCCAGCCATGACGTTCCTATATTGCGACGTGGGTTTCTGATAGTACCCCCACGGGTATTCTCCCGGGCCCACAGAGACGTAAATGAATTCGCGAATCGCCACCCCAGTCTCCGTCCCTTCACACAATATACGGCAATGAAAAGAAGCAGCAACTTGGTAAGTGGGGCATCCAATAGACCTCATCACCAGCTTACCTTGCCAACTTCCATCCTCGCTTTCCTCAGTACCTTAGTTACGTACGTCCAACACATCACACAATGCGATTCCCCACCGCCCTTCTGCCCCTGACCTCTGCCGCGCTCGCACTAGGTCAAGCCAACCCAGCGCCTCAGCCAAATATTTCCAACATCACCTACTGGGGCAGCGCCTGTCCCGAGGGCGGTCTATCCGCGGTCATCGGCCCCGTGAACGCGACAACGGACACTGCATCGCTCAGCTTCAGCCTCGCAAACTTTCTACCCGCGTTAGGCTCGTTCGGCTCTTCATTGCGCATGTGCAACGTCATCAGCCACATCAGCGTCGCCGAGGGCTGGAAGATCACGGTGAATGCGCACGGCACAAACGCCCAGGGAAAGACAGACTTACCAGGCAACGCAACCATGTTCCTTCGAAGCACGTATTCATTCGCGGAAAAGGCAGAGATACAAGTAAGTCTCCCCCACCCTCTCCCTTTCCGCAAAATCTCCCCCCAGATACTGAAAAAGTACCTAGAGCATCGGGATGCTCAATGTCAGGGGCCCGCTCACGGGACACTTCGCAAGCCGCCTCACCCCGGAGGACGGCGATCGAGGCGTCGTCGGGCCTTGCGCGGGCGGCGAGCTGGATATCGAGTTTCAGGCGCGGGCGGTGGAGGATTTAGCGTCGAAGATGCTGCGACGGAGGGCTTCTAATGAGACGAGCTGGACACTGAGTACCAACCTGGACGTCCTGCGGTGTTGATGCAAAATTCCATAAAGACAGCGTGGTGTTCGGGGGTTCCCGTGGGGATCTTCCTGTATGCACTGTACATACATACCTAGGATAGCCCACATAGGACAATCACCTTCCTCTCATTATATGTATACTTTTTCCATCACGTGTGCTCTACTACTACTTACCCCCGGGCCAGCGACTTCCGCGCCCTACGCCCCCCTTTTAGACGCCCACAATGCACCGGTCTCGTTTCTTTTCTTCCTCGCCTTCTTTATAAAATTCGCTTGATGCGTATTCTCTTTCCAGAAACTCCTTACCCCACAAACCCCCTCCAAGTACCTCAAGACCACCCTCTACCACCCGCTACCACCTCTTTAACCATTCCCACCCTCTCCATCCGCGAGTGCAATATCCGCGCCTACGGTGCCGGGTGCGAGGAACCTCAGCCTCAGCTTTCTAGCTCCGTTCTGCTTCCTCGTAGTAGGCTCGATACTTAAACCAAGCGCCTTGATGAATGTCATGGGCGGTTTCCGCGCCGCTTCCACAAGCACGTGGGAGTCGGAAGGTGAAGGCATGAAAGACGCGCTGTTGTTTAAGCTGCCATGCCTTTCTCGCGTTGTCGGGTTCCTCTAGTTGAGTTCTCGAGGCAATTGGCTCACTAGAGGTATTTTGATCAAGGGAAAAGTTGAGGGTTGAAAGGTAGAGAAAGGAAATGCAATAAAGTGTTGAAAAGTTATGGGGATGCATGGCGTAGAGGTGCATGTTGAGGAGATGGGTTGTTGGGTGGACGGGCTGATTTTGGCCAATCAGCGAAGGGACGAATCCGAACCTGGTTTGAGCGGCGCGGAAGCAACGCAGAGGTGAAAGTGATGTGTACATTGAGAGGTTGCGGCGGATGTGTTTAATTTGAAGTGAGAGGGCGGGGTGTGTCCTAAGGAGATATTGTTGTTTTATTGTCGGATCACCTGTCCCCGACGATATCCCGGCTGTGAGCTTTCCATGATTCTCCTCGGAAGCTGACGACGTACAAATAGGTTTAACGCTTTCTGATCAATTTGCCAGTGACTGAATCCAAAGTCCACGCTTCCAGCCGTTCTGGAAACGCAGAAGCCAGTACTCAACCCAACCTATTCGCACCACTCCCAACACCAATATCCCGGAAAGAAGCAAACTCTCTCTTGTCCAGCGCCGCCCAGATCGTCAGAATGGCACCTACACCCGTAATCGCCGCCCTTGCTAGGTTCAACACGGCCCACTTGTCAATCAGCGCATGCACCGTCTCGTCCTTTTGAACGCCAGCCTCAATCGCCTTATCCTCGAGCGACGCGCTTTGGTACTCCCTCTCCTTTGCGAAGAGCTTCTCGTTGGTCGGGCCAATGACGAGGAGGGTATAGGGGATGATGGAGGGGAAGAGGATGGCGGCCGCGACGTTGAGCTTGAAGGGGAGGGAGGCGGGATCCTCTATGCATGTGTGGTTAGTATGTGTCAAAGATCGTCTATGAAGGAATAGGAGACAGCAATCGACCGTAGAATTATCCCGGAAAGTTGTGCCAGAGTATGGATAGCGGCTAGCTTCTAACAAGGCAAGGAAATGGGATGAGACGGGGTAACCTACGGCGGAAGGCGACATATGCAGTACTGACAGTAGCTACCGCAGTCAATGGTAGAGCGAACGATTTGGCGATATCGTAGAGCTGATGCCATTGACGCGCGGCGAGAGGAGCCGGAGCCTGTAAAATCGGCGGCACGCTCAGGAAAGAGAGCGCCATGTTCTCTCCTGATCACTATCAGCATCAGGTGCATGCATTCATGCTCCAAGAGCCTCGGGAAAGGGACTCACCGAAGAGGTAGGTACTGGCGGTGATGCCGACTGCTTGAGCGACGAGGAGCCCAGCCGGAGGGCGTTGCGTGAACCAGCTTTGCGATGCCATTGTCGATGCAATTGATCGCTCAAGAGGTGTGTAAGTGTTCGGTTACAGTGGTGTGGAGGATTCGAACTTCGAGGTTGTGGGATGCCTAGTCTTGAGGCCGCATGAATAGATTCCCTTTTAAAACCTATGCGGGCAAGAGCGCTCCATCTTTTTCCCCACTTGACATGTAAATGAAGAAGCAAAGACATGCAAACTTGCCATTCCAAGCTCGCGCATTTCCATGCTGTTGCGTCTGTAGGTATATATTTACGTCATTTCCACTGACAAGCGCTATCACGCTTCCGGACAGCTCCATCTTCCGAGGTCAACCAACCGTCCGACCTCTTCTTCCTGCAGCCTAACCCTTACCACCCCGTAAACACATAATACTCGGTCTGAATCCACCCTGTTGACTATTCAAATAATGAACCTTCAGATACTCTCGTCACCCATAGTGCGTCTGCCTGCGAGACCTCAAACGTGTCCCTGAGCGGCTGAAACAGACCGGAACGCACGCATGCAGCGACATGTACAGTCTCAATGGGAGACTCACTCCCACCTGTCCATATAACCACTTCGCAACTTCCTCACTTGCATTGATATCCTCTGATTAACTAGGCGTATTTCTTACATAGCTTAGAGCGCACTCGTCAGCAACACAGCCTCTTTCTCCCTACTTCCATTCCCACCAGCATTGAGAGCAAAAGAGCCCACAACCTCCATCACAAACCCTACCACCATGTTCTGTAAGTCCGCAGTCTCACTCTCCCATGACAGTCAAGCTGACAACCCCCAGCATTCAACACCACCGCAAACCTGCACCACGTAACCCCGCTCCCACCCGGCACGACCTTCGCCTCCGCCCTCACCAAGCTCCAAAACCACGACATGCTCATCCGTCTCGACCCCGAATTCGCATCCTACGAAGCGCTCCCCAGTGACCCCGCCGACGCGCCCACCACAAAGCGCTACAAAGTAACCGACCACATGCACACGCTGCCCAAGGGCCTCTGGGACACGACGGTAACATACGAATCGCATATTACAAATACAGAGGACGGTGTGGAATGGGTGGTCAAGGCGCCGCTGGGGCTGGTGCAGAAGACGACGTGGCGGTTGGTCAAGAGCGAGGACGTGGGCAAGGGGAAGGGGAAGGCTGTGGATGGCGATGGTGGGGATGCGAATGGGACGGCCAAGGAAGAGAAGAGTGAGTGGTGTTTAGTCGAGGATGCGGAGATTAAGGCGAGTAGGTTGTTGGTTGGCACGGTGAAGGGGAAGTGTGAGGGGAATTGGAGGGGCATTCATGCCAAGTTTATTGGGCATTTGCAGGGTGCGCCGGTTGCTGTGAAGGCGTGAAGATTTGGAGTAGGAATATAAATATGTGCTGAAATTCTCTGTGTATGGTACCTTCTGAGGTCCGAAGGTCAAGAGTATTGCTAAACCTCTGCTATACTGCTTCGTTGTGAAGGTGAAGGCTTTGCTCTGTTAGGTCCTCAGGCTTCTTGGAGCGAGGTGCATTGTGGGTGCCCCCGCCTTCCCAAAGGAGGCTTGCTCGTGAATGTCGCGGGGCAGGCGCGCATGTTAATTCTCGCATGAAACTATCAATCAACCACTCATTGCGAAGGTTGACAATTCGTGATGCCAGTCTCCAAACTACGAGAGGAAGCATGATCTATTGCGAGATAAGACGCAATAGATAAGAAATCTCATGCAACACACAGCTTCAGAGACGTAAATGGTGGGTGGGTGACACGGCGATGGTGGAAAAAAGTCGGTCATTCTGCGTTTTTTAAGTTCAGCCTCGTCAGATGGCCTGCAGCGACAAAGCCACGGCCGTCTGAACCTTGTCTCGTCCCGTGTCGTGTCGTGTCGTCTCCGCTCGGTACAAAGGGCAGAAGGTACATGTACTTTTACGGGGAGACACGTTCTCGTGAATCCTTCCTCGCGGTTTCGCTGGGGAATTTCTGCCGTCGGCAAACGAAACACTGGAGGCACGCTTGGGAATCGGTAAGCTGTGCCGGGTGGCGAAAGTACACCGGTGGACGCTCTGGGAGTTTATGGTTTATGGACTGAAGAGTGAGATACAATAACAGACAGCACTGTACTGTACTGCTTTTTCTGAAAGACTCGGGGTACCGATTCCTTCAGGTAGTGAACGTCTCACAGTACATGGCGGTACCCGACGTCTCCATCATCAGCTGCTGTCGGTCCAGATTCGTGGGTCTACCGTCTGCGCATGGGGAGTCTGTTGGAACTGGAACGGTGGAGGCTCCCTGCATAAGCACCTGCTAGGGGTGGAATGCGCTGAGCTCACACAGCAGCTAGCTGTGCAGAGAAACCTTGGTCTGTCGTGAGATGGCAGTGTGCTGGAGATAACGTTTGCACGCGACCTTAGCTGGCGGACAGTGTCGCAGTGCTGGACCGGGCATCGTCGTCGTGGAGACGGTCAAGCGACCACTTGTTGGTGGACGATGGTGTGTTTCTTTGAGTCGTATGGCGCACGTGGCACGCCCGCTATCGATAGCGCGATAGTGAACCGATAGCGGGAGAGCCGTATAAACCGAGGCGGAGTACAACCCGCCCCCCTCTCGTCTCAGTCTGGTGAAACTTCGCAATCCATTTTGTACTTGTTGACGCAGAGCTAATTGTTGTTTATGCCGTTGCTTTGTCCGCGCTGAAATCGCTACCACGCCAGAGCAGCTGGCCTCATTGTTCATCGGACCGTCAGCACGGCGCGGGGGCTCAGTGGGTCAGATCCCAGAACGAAGTGATCCCCGGATATCAAAAACCCCTCGCCCAGCCCCGGGATAGCTGCCAGCGAATCTTTTCACCTTCGTTTGTGACTGACCTGGCTGTACTTTCGTTCTGGAGCTGGCTGTCTTGATTGTTGACGGTTGAGCCGTCTCTCTCCACTTTAAGACCTTTCTTCCCCGCATCCGAACCGCCAAATTCCTAGACGTCAAAACCGTCTTACCCACCACTGCTACCATGGAGCCGCTATCCATAGATTCGGTCGTCGTTGACACGCCCTCCGACCTGACACCGAGCATCCAGCGTGCTCCTCCGAGCGATGCCATTCCGATAGACCGACAGAAGCTGAAGGGTCGGCAGCGCCTTCTCCATGGCCTCCAACGAATGGGCTCGTCACCCAGCCTCGCGGGCCTGAGCAGGTCGCGCTCACACAGCCTGAGGGGTCCTGGGAAAGCTTCAATGTCGTGTGTCTCGCTGGCATCGCCCGCCTCGCCGTACGGCCATTCCTATGGAAGTTCCTACTCCTCCGAGCTCTCTGCCGGCTTCTCCACAGCTCCCACCTCGGTCGCGAACAGTCCACCCGGCAGTCCTCTCATCGACGAGAAGGCACGCCTTCGTCTTCGAATACCTGAGGGAGCAACTTCTATTCCTCTCCCTTTAGATTTGCGGACCTCCTCTCGTGAAGGGACGGATACCGAGGGAGACTATTTCTCGCGCCCCATCAAGAAGGTGCCGCAGAAACCCAAAATCAACTTTTGGGGGGATATGCCCACGGAGATTCGGATGCACATCTTTCAATATCTGAAGCCAAAGGAAGTTGTGCGCTGCTCTGCCGTATCCAAGACGTGGCACTCTATGTGCTTTGACGGTCAGTTGTGGAAGGAATTGGATACTGCCGAATTCTACCGCGACATCACTGCAGATGCCTTGGTCAACATTATTACTTCTGCGGGACCTTTTGTTCGCGACCTCAATCTGAGGGGCTGCGTGCAGTTAAGGGAGCAGTGGAACAAGAAAGGCCTGGCCGAGGCCTGCATTAACCTGCAGAACTTTTCGCTTGAAGGATGCCGGATTGACAGGACTTCGATCCATTGCTTTCTACTTCAAAACAAGGCACTGGTGCACGTGAACCTGTCCGGTCTGGCAGGAGCGACGAATGCTGCCATGAAGATACTCGCAAACCACTGCCCCAGGGTCGAGCACCTTAACGTGTCTTGGTGCAACAACATCGATGCCCGCGGACTCCGAAAGGTGGTTGAGGGGTGCCCCAAGCTGAAAGATTTGCGCGCTGGTGAAGTACGAGGTTGGGATGATGTCGACTTCATGTGCGAGTTATTCAAGCGTAACACACTCGAGAGGCTGGTCCTCATGAACTGCGATAGTCTCAACGACGACTCCCTGGCCGCACTCATCGAAGGCGTCGACAGCGAGATTGACGTTCTAACCGACCGTCCCATCGTTCCACCTCGACGATTGAAGCACCTCGACCTCACTCGATGCCGCGGCATCACCGATACCGGTGTAAAAACGCTTGCCGTAAACACCCCCTTTTTAGAAGGTCTCCAACTCTCAAAATGCCACAGCCTGACCGACGACGCCTTCACCACACTGATCCCCACGCTCCCCGTCCTCACCCACCTAGACATGGAAGAACTCGACGGCCTCACCAACGAGGTCCTCAAATCCCTCGCCCAATCCCCCTGCGCCCGCCATCTCCAACACCTCTGCATCTCCTACTGCGAGAACCTCGGCGACTCGGGCCTCCTCCCCGTCCTCAAAGCCTGTCTCAAACTCAGCTCGCTCGAAATGGACAACACACGCATCTCCGACCTCGTCCTCGCCGAAGCCGCGTCCTGCATCCGCACCCGCAACCGCTCCGCCCGCAGCCTCGCCGCGTCCGAACGCCCCACCATCGGCCTCCGCATCGTCGCCTACGACTGCGCCAATGTGACGTGGACAGGTGTCCGTGAAGTCCTCTCCCGAAACGCAGAGATCTCGCGTCCGGCGGCGTCTTCGGCATCGACAACGCCAACATACCCGCGTGAAATCATAGGCCTCAAGTGCTTTTACAACTGGCAGCCGACGGTCGAGGAACACACCAAGCGCGTTCTGAGAGGCGACTTTGCGGCTGCGGCGCGTCTGGAGCGGAAGTGGGCGGATTGGATGATGTTGAATGAGGAGGCGGGCATGGGCGGTGCGGGGGCGAGACGACGGAGGAGGAGGGCGAGGGAGGCGCAGCTTATGCATGCGGATGAGGAGGAGGGGGGTGTTGGGGCTGCGGCTGCGGGTGGGGTTGGTGGGGTAGGGAGACGGAGGAGGGCGAGGAGTGGGCCTGGGGGTTGTGCTGTTATGTGATGGGGATGGTGATGAGCAGTGAGTAGTATTTCTTTGTGGATTTTTCATGTCCACGCGTTGGCATCGCATTTTTGGGCTTTTCGGTTTTTGGTTTTTGGTTTTTCGTTTTTGGTTTTTCGTTTTTGGTTTTTCGTTT
>ML976987.1:1095152-1120937 GCA_010015675.1 Byssothecium circinans
GTTTTTGGTTTTTCGTTTTTGGTTTTTCGTTTTTGGTTTTTCGTTTGGTTTGAGGGATTTGGGGGAGAGGTTGTTATTGTTGTTGTTGCTGCATTGAATTTCCTTGTTTCTGCAGTGGTTTTTTTTCTTTTCAGTAGGTAACTAACGTTAACGTTATAGGTAACTACATGTTGCCTTTTTCTTTTCTCTCCACAGCTTGCACAGCGTTATCTCCTCTCACGTCGCATTCCTCTCTTGTCTTGTTTCTGGATTTTCGTTTGTCGTGGCGTGTGTATGTATGTGTCGCGCTCCTTTTCTTTCTTTTCTGGGTCTGGGACTGGGTTTGGGTTTGGGACTTTGGGGTATTGTGGTGTTGGTGTCGGATAGACTAGCTAGTTGGATTAACTAGGTGTTTGTTTTTAAGTTCTCCACTCCGGGAAAGGGGATTGCATTGCCAGAGCCAGAGCCAGAGAAGAGAAGAGACTCGCCTACCTAGTTGCGAGGTGTAAGGTGTAAGTTGTAAGGTGCTTAGAAGTGCGTGCGTTTATAGTCCGTAACGTATCAAACATATTATATTATATACAGTTGCCGAATACAAACATGCATACCATGGTATATTTCGGTGTGAAGGATAAGCGGGTTTTGAGGGTTGGGTTAGGTTTTTAGGTTTAGGTTTTATAGAGTTATACTTCCATACCCGTTAATAAGAGCACGGCTAGCGCCGACCCCAAGTTGGGAGTTGGGTGGGGCTATCCGACTGGGCAACATCTATCTTAGTCCCGATGTCTGATCCGACGGACTCAGGGCGGTTAAAGAGTTGGGGGGCTCTGGCTGTTACGAAAGTAAAGTCGTCTTAGACGTAAGGTCTTCGTTGGTCGCTGGATTGCGTCAGGGAATGTTGTTGTTAATGGACATGTACGTGTACCAGCGCTAGTTGCTGTAATCGGAGCTCAGGGCATTGTTAAATTGTGTTGAAGGGGCGCTTTGTGGGTTGATTTGTTTGAAGTTGCTGGCTTGTTCCATTTCCTCCCCAGCTTGAATGATGCCGTAAATTTCCTTCGAACTTAACCTCCATGACTAGATAGATAGGTAGGTAAATAGATGGGTAACTAGAACTATATTAATTAGTATATATAGTCTACCGTCTACCACACCACTGAAATATCATATGTATGTACAGCACAATCACAACCACGCATTGCAAATTCAAACCACACTTCCCCGCACACGAACATCCCAAAGCGATTTCCAAACATCCCACCCTACCTCACCTAACCTCCTTCCACGCTCCCAACCTCCCACCCTCCTTCCAAGACCCACCCCTTCCCCCCACACTCGCCCTCCCCTCACGCATCAAACCGCCTCCCCACCGCCGCGCCCGACTGATCCGCCTTCGCCGCCGCAAACGCCGCCAAAAGCGCCGGATACCACTTATCCAACATCTTCTTATCCCCACTCGCACTCGGATGGATGCCGTCCCTGAGGTCGGAAGAAGAGAAGCCGGTGTACTGGTCCACGACCCAGATGGGCGATTCCGTCTTGTTGAGTCCGGCGGCCCAGGTGGGGATTTGCTTGTTGAGTTCTTGGATCTTGGCGTTGTAGTCGCCGATGGTTATGGGGATGATTTGGGCGACCTGTTGGGCGGGGGTGGGGGTGTGAGTTTGAGTTTGAGGATGTTGTTGGGGGAACGGGGGAGAGGAAAGGGGGCGGGGTTTGAATAGGATGGTAATCAAGACCGGGGATGTGGGAGAAAGAAAAAAGAGGGAGAGGGAAAGAAACATACTACAATCTTCATCCTCGGATTCTTACTCCTCATCGTCGCCACTAACTTGGTAAACGCCGCGATGATATCCGCCACGGGTTTGTTCTGCTGTATGATGTCGTTCGTGCCTAGATGCATGCTGATGACATCCGCCGGGTTGTTGTTCAGCCAGCCATCGAGCTGGTTCTGGTTCGCGATGTTGATGGCCAGGAAGCCCGAGTGGCCCTCGTTATCGCGGTCGTATCTCGTGTTGCCGCAGTTATTTTCGGTTTTGCCCGAGCCGACGAAATTCACGTCTTTCCACGCGGTCGTGGTTTGCAGCTTATCCCAGAGGAGCGCGCGCCAGCAGATTATCTCGGTGATGGAGTCGCCGAAGGGCATGTAGCGGAGGGGTGTTTGGGCAAGGGTGGTGCTGGCGAGAGCGAGGAGGGTAGTGAGGGTTAGGGACAACATTGTGAGGGTTGATGAAGGGGGTTGGAGAGACGGTGATTTCGTGCTACTTTTGCTTGAACTTATACTCCATCTTGATGTACGTTGCCGTTTTGCGCTGGTTCGGGCGGAACTTGGCTAGCAGATGTGGATTCATATGTGAAGATAACATGACTGGCTTGAGAATATACGACCTCATTTGGTAGCGCACGTGCGATGGAATTATAGTTTCTCACGGTGATGGGAATGGAAACTTGGCGATGGAGAGTCCCGGGAAATCGGTGCGGTGTTGTGTGGTGGCCAGGGTATTGGGCCTGGCTAAATGCAATTATAGGTCGCTGCTCCATTATTTCATCTAAAAGCAATTAGCGACGACGATAAATCAGATCGTGGGTAGCGGGGTATTGTTCTTTGTTACGACTTGATTGGAGGGACTCACGATGCGTGTGGAGAGATTTGTATAGAAGATAAAGTAGCTGTGAAATGTTGCGGAATATCAAGATGCAGTAGTTTGGAAATTCGAGACTGAGTATACTTTTAGCGAAGTTGGACGGAAGAATAAGAGATGCTGAGAAAAAGCCTCACTCACTAACCTCGCTCTCCGCTTTGAGGACGTCAAGGAGCGGAACCCATTTGAAGGAGTTTAAACATTCGGAGCGGTAGATGAGAGCTTGAAGTCTGAGAGAACAAAAATCGCCCACGCACTAGATCTAGAACTAGCCCTGTAGCCATTGGGAAGTGCTGTCAAGATGCGGTAGAATTTGCCCTTGCTCCGGTACTCCTAGCGTCCATTCCACCGAATTAGATTCTCCTGGCTGCCTCGCAGGATTTTCGGTACTCCGAGCGAATTGTGCGTCCATGAACCGCATCTAGATCATAACCGGGGTCGTAGTATGGGCGAAGCTGAAGTGGGATACGAGTATGCGACGCTTTAGTTGGTAAAATCACCGTAGCAGGGACTCTTCGCAGGGAGACGGCCAACTCCAGTTTCCTCATCGCACTCGCGCTCGCACCCTCGCCTCGTAATCGATTCCCCGCCCTCAACCGCTCATCTCCTATCCAGTCCCCCAAGCACCTTACTCGCAGCCTCACTCACCTTTAGCACATCCCTAAATGTAAGACTAATTCTCGTGCCCCTCTCATTCTTGCCGTCCTTCGCCTCAAACACCCCCGAATCACCCAACAAACTCCAATTTGCGACCGTGTCAGCATTGAGCTGCTCGTCGACCGTAATGGGTGTGATACCATGCAGTAAGTCCTCGTAAGCCCGGCCGGTGGTGATTAGCAGCGAGCGACGTTCTTGGAGGATACGCGCAGGGAGGTTGTTCTGTGCCGTCGTCAATTTGCCTGCTCTTGCTCCACCGCTAGCTTCCACGCCTACTACACTTGTACATTCAACCTTTCCCTCCTCCTCCTCCTTCTCCTCCTCCTTCTCCCCACCAACCTTCGCCATAACATCCAAGCAAACAGCACCTCCCAAACTCACAGTCGCAACAACCCCCGCATAAGCGGCGCCATCTTCATGCGGCATGATGCCCTCGCCCGCTCGATACTCATTAACAAGCACATGATTCGGCTGCTGATGCGGCGTATGCTCAAATAACCCCAGAGATTTGAAGCGGTCGATGATTGGATGCGTCAGCCATTGAGGTAGGGGAGAGGCGATGAGTGTGTTGGTTTTCGTGAGGGTGGAGGGATACGCTTGGAGGCGCCGATGGGTGAGAGGTATCCAGCGTTGGGCGGGAATCTAGGGGGGGGGTTGTTAGCGGGAGGAGAACTGTGAGAGGGATCTTGGGGGTGGATTGTGGGATGGGTTGCGGTTGCGGGAAAAACTTGGCAAACAAGAAAGAGGGAAAAAAGAACCAGCACACATACCTTCCCCAGAATCCGCTCCTCCTCCTCTACAGTAATGAAATTTGGAATGTAATAGAAATCCGGCGGCAACGCACCGATTCGAAATCGCGCTAACACGAACCCCTCATCATGATCACGGCTTTTTATACCGTCTAACTCGGACATGTGAGCAAAGTGCATATAGGAAAAGTTCGTCTACCTTGGATGCGGGTATGATTGGTCTGTGCGGGTCGATGCATGTATGGATGTGGGAGGCGTTGAAAGTTAGAGGTGTTCTCGAAGTGGGCGTAGGTATTAGTCAGCACGTTTTCAACAGTGCGGACCATAGTTGCAAATATACCAACACTACACAGGAACAACCCTAAGGTATAATACCTAGTTAGCTTTCTATCTCTCCAGCTCGTCAAATATATTCCATTTTATGATGAGACTGGAGGAATCTAGCAAACACATGACTGACATTCATCAAGCACCCTGTGGTACCCATGTAGGCGCAAAGACTTGTGTCCTGGTGATGTTCCTTCCTTTCTTCGATTTTTTCCCGATTTGTCCGGCAGGATTGTGGCGATGTGGTCTCGTGGACCATTTGACTTTTGTGCTTCCGCGAATTGGCCGTTCGATCGAAGGTTTGGAATGTTCTGTGTCGTCTTGACGTCTTGTTTGATTGATTACGGCACTTACTATCTTCTAACCTTCTAGATATCTATTTTTACTTAGCTGTGAATGAGGGATGAAACAGGACACATAATTTGTGCACAGTAGTATGGACGCTGCAAGTGGAGAATGAAGAGGTTGTTTTGCAAGGTTATCTTCGCAGGCCTCGACTCTGATGCTTAGCAACAAGGTGTTGATTACAAATGCATTGAGGAGTAGATCCTAATCTAGCTTTTTCAATTGTTCTGGCATAGTTGGATAGCGGATCCTAAGTTTGTTGGCCGTGAGTCGGAATCGCTCGTGGACACATCAGACTGCCCGGTCCAAAAGGCACAAAAATGATTCGATTGATGATGTTTGTGGAAAGCGTAAGCACGCCAAAGTGGTGTTGTTTCTTTAATGTGACAAACATGCGCGTCATGCCGGTGAATCCCAGACCAACGCCGCGCTGGATGCAGAATCGACCCATATTATACAAATCTTGTACACCTCTCTATACCCTCAGCCTGCCTCTTCATCCTCTCCTCGATCATTTCACCTCCTTCTCCAATAACTCCTTCGCCTCATTCACCTTGGTCGCAAGATACGGACTGCCGCCTCGATCGGGGTGGTTGTTCAACATCAGCCCGCGGTGCTTCTTCCGTAGGAGTTCTTTTGTAATTCCGCGTTCCCTATCCTCGTCAGTATCTCCTATCTTGCTGTTGGGGTTGAATAGGCGTACGGCATCTCGAGGATCAGGGCTGCTTCTCTCCGCGTCATCTTGGGCTCGAAACCGCCTTTGTAGTAACCCCGTCCGAGCGCACCGGCTCCACCTCCTGACCGGCGTATGGCTACGAGTGCTGCACGGCCCTGTGAATGTTAGATGGGTGTCGCACCTAGGGGAGGGAGAAGGGGCGTACGAAGAATGCGCCTGCACCGAGGCCGAGTGCCCAGACCCACACTGACATTTTGTCTCTTCTTCGGCGACTGTGAATCCGGTGTGTCCAAAGTTTCGAGAAGTTTGTCTCGAGGTTGTTGTCGCGATGAGTGATGGAGATGTTGACTTAGCCATCCGTATGGGAAAAGTTGAAGATTAGGGCTAGCCAATCGGAACACGCCTCGCATGTGGGGCGAACTCTTGGCGTCTTCGAAAAATAATATCTCGTGGGCTTGCTACATCGACCTCAACCTCAAACATCTTCCCGACTAACAGCGACGGCCGCACCCAGCCACCATGAGGATTGAGACGTGCTACTTCTGTTCGGCGCCGGTGTATCCCAGCAAGGGCATCACCTTCGTGCGCAATGTACGTCCCCCATGCAACAACTTCAGGAAGAAAATACTAATTGCGTAGGACGCCCGCGCCTTCCGCTTCTGCAAATCCAAATGCCACAAGAACTTCAAAATGAAGCGCAACCCGCGCAAACTCGCTTGGACAAAGTCCTTCCGCCGCGCCCACGGCAAGGAAATGACGGTTGATTCCACGCTCCAATTCGCCGCCCGCCGCAACGTGCCCGTGCGCTACAACCGAGACCTCATCCAGACGACTCTCAAGGCCATGTCGCGCGTCTCGCAGATTCGCGCTAGGAGGGAACGTGCTTTCTACAAGGCGCGCATGAAGGGGAACAAGGAACGACAGAGGGCTGACGACCGCAAATTGGTGGAGGAGAACCAACATCTGCTGCCGCCGAGTGAGAGGTGGCCGGTCGAGGCGCAGACGGAGGAGATGAATATGGAGGTCGATGTGGATAAGGTTAGGGAGAAGGTGGCGGCAAGGAGGAAGGAGATTGAGGAGGATGAACTGAGTGAGGAGGAGGTGCCGAAGATTAAGATTAAGAGCAAGAGGAAGTTGAAGATGAAGGTTGGCGGTGGTGTGGAGGCGATGGATGTCGATGATTGAGCGGCGGACGAGAGTTGAGAACAAGATGACACGATCATTCCATGACGATTGCGATCGGCTCATCGAAATACCACTGCATTCACAGAAAGGCGTCAGGCGTTGGGGTTGAAAAGGAAAAATCCCATGAGGGATACCAATTCGAAATGCATTACAACGAACACATTTCCACGTATTGAATTTCTTCTTTGTCACCTCATCATAATCTCGAGAATCATCATACTGATCTGACACAGATCTGCTAACAGCGCTAGGAGGTTGGACTTGGGGTACAAGTGTTAAGTAAACACCTCGGAAGCAACGAATCCATCAACCGCAATTGCCTCTAATGATAGCACTGACGAGACGCATGGTTATTTTATCACAAATATGAACCACCACGGTAGATCTAAAGCTTGATGACCCATCCAACAGCTGATCGAACAGAAACTCGGAGACCCCTTTTCCACTATCGTCCATCTTCGATTCTCCATAACCAACCGCTTCCTAGCCAGCATTCAACACAACACCATATACCTAGCAGTACTTCTGCTTGGTTGCCCAATTACACATGACTGTTCCGACACAGCTGCAGCATTGGCAGACCTATGTGGACATGTCAGCGGTCTTCCCGCGAAATGTACGATCCACTAGCCGGCGACGTACCTTCTTCTTCCTATCCGCGTCGCTGGTGCCGTCAACGCACGCCAGTGTCCCCGCGCCGTTGAATCGATTCTGGTTATAGCAAGCGTTCGCGTTGATAACGGAAGCGCACGCGTCAGTTCGTGCAAGTTCTCGCGTGCATTCGGGGTACGACTGGCCAAGGGCAACAGAGAACCAGAGGGCGAGGATTTGGATCGAGAGCTTCATGGTGGTGGACGAGACGAAAACGGCTTTGATTCAAAGAGCGGTACTGGACGTGGATGCGAGATGGAAGTGGAATGTCTCAAGCTATCCAAACACCCAACGCGCAGGCCTTAAGTGGACACTTTAAAACTACCCTCACGACGTCAGTCCAACACCTACCGAACAGCGTAGCAACCCTCGGCAGCAAGTCTCCAGAATCGGTTCTATGTGCCCGCTCACTCTTCCCCATACCAATCGCGTGGTATATACGATTGCTGCGGGGTCGGTAGATGGAATGTCTTGGACTGATCCACTACCATTCACTTCGACGTCCCTGTCCTTGATATAAGCTTGAATGTGGAAGGCGCTTGGACCACCGGATATAGTGAACTTCATCAATATCAGCATGTTTACGTAGGTTTGATAAGGTGGGTCATTAAGGCTAATCTAGCGAACTTGGAGATGCGGGCGGCAGTTCGCATCCTACTACGGCAATCTTGGTTTTTGCAGGAGGGATGGCGTATGATGAGGGCGCATGAATAGGACAGGACCGACATAAGTTGGGGAATTGTCTCGGCTGTTTAGTTGGAGAAGTAACTTGACTGACGTCTCCAAGCTAACCTTTTCTTTCCAAAGTCGCGAAGATGAAGGGAACTACTTTTGCTGCCGTCTTTGGCGTGCTTGCACCGCTTTTTGCGCCTTCAAGTGCGTTGCTGCGATTTGGATGTGCGCGGTTGACGGTTCAGCGACTTGACCCGCTCGTCAACAATGGGCAGAGGCCAAGCCCGCATTTGCATCAGATTATTGGTGGTGTAAGCACTGTTCGAAGTTGGAATAAGTTGTTTCTAAAAAATGGCAGAACTCCTTCAATATATCCATGGATGTCGCCTCGCACGATCTGGTCAAGGAGTCGACTTGCACGAGTTGCCAGTTCACTGAGGACTTCTCCAAGTACGTTTTCTGAGGCCAATAGTTGAAATTATCGCACTGACTGGAGTTTTCGATAGCTACTGGACCGCAGTTCTCTTCTTCAAAGCCAAGAATGGAACCTACAAGCGTGTCCCACAGCGAGCCCAAGGCGGCATGGAAGGCACACAAGGCGGCATGGTCCGTCTCTACCCCTCCCTCCCTCACAATGCCCGTCCTAACATTCCCCAGGTAGTCTACTACATGTCCGACGCTCTCTTCGACACGGCGCAAAAGTCCAAAGTCACCGCCTTCAAGCCGGGCTTCCGCATGCTCGTCGGCAACGTCAACTACGCCACCCGCGAACAAGCCCGCGACTTCCGCCAACTAACCTACATCTGCATGCAAAACGAAGGCACACGAGCTCCCGAAACCCTCGAATTCCCCACCAAACCCTGTCCCTCTGGCATCATGATCAACCACCGCTTCCCCACGTGCTGGGACGGCGTGAACCTCGACTCCCCCAACCACCAAGACCACGTCGCCTACCCGCAATCCGGCACTTTCGAATCCGGCGGCCCGTGTCCTAGCACGCACCCCGTGCGACTACCGCAGCTGCTGCTCGAGACGGTGTGGGACACCAAGGCCTTCAACAACAAGGCGGACTGGCCCGCCGACGGTAGCCAGCCGTTTGTGTGGTCCAGTGGGGATAAGACTGGGTATGCGACGCATGCGGATTATTTGTTTGGGTGGAAGGACGATTCGCTGCAGAAGCATCTCGATGGACATACGTATGTTTCGGCGCCGACGCTGAAGACGCAGGCGATTGCGCAGCAGAATAAGTGTACGGTTAAGGATATGGTAGGGGAGGATATCGATAGCTGTAAGTTTCCCCTGAGTCGTATATATAGACACACTGCTCGCATCGTGACTAACTTGCGTGGTAGGGCTTACGAAACTTCCGGGAGATATCGTTGTTTGAGGGGTTTCGGCTTATGGGGGTTATGAGGTCGTGTGTTGTTTGTCTGGGAATTTTGCTTGGGGTATTTTTTTTTTTTAGTTGGTAAGGGGCTTGGATAGTTTTAGTCTTTGCTAGAAATATGGTGATTTTCTTAATCGATGTTTTGCGGTATCTCGCTCGGTGCTCTGATGTCTGGTCCAATTGAGTTTCTCTGCGGCTTTTCATCCCATTCCGACTTGAAAACCCCTCGGGATTATGGTTATCCCCCAGCAGATAACAGCAGAAACTCACAGTATCGAACTTTTTAGGCATTCCCCTGAACCCCTCTTTCCCACAGGGCTATAAATAGTGTTGAGAGTGTTGATGCATTAGAAGAGATCTATTCTCAACATTTAATTAACGGTGGAGGAAAAATGAGCTGGAGAAGCAGATTCACGTGATCGTATTGCTCTTCGCCTGAAGGATAAAGAGAGCCTAGAGCTCATACTATGTATGCATCTCATGCTCGGAGGAGCTCGAGAGCATATGACGTACGCAACATTAACGAAGCGTTGGGCGACTTGGAAGACTGCTGTATTCTATTATTATCCAGCAATCCAGCACACACAGTATCCAAAGCCATGACTACTACCACAGATCATACCTTCACCATCCCCCCAAACCTAAACTTCCTTACCACCTCACCCCCTCCAAAACCTCAGCATCACTCTCCTCCCAAGGAAACTGCTCCTCACACTTCCTAATCAACTCCTCATGCGCCGTACTCCTCGGCGTAACACTCACTTTATACGGCATCGGTTGACTAATCGTACCCGTCGTGAATCGAATCTCCGGCTCTAGCACCCTCCCGTCAACAATCGGTTTCTTGATATCGAACACAGCGAGAGCTTGCGCGATAGTGACGAAGAGCGCGTTATCAGCGACCAAGCGACCGGGACAGATTCGCCGGCCAAATCCGAAGGTGTACGTGCGGGGGTCGGGTGCTGGAGGCGTTGTGAGGTAGCGCGAGGGATCGAAGGTTTCGGGGGATGGGTAGATGGCGGGGTCGCGGGTGAAGAGCCTGGGAGAGGGGAGGAGGCGTTAGTGTGCTGGGCTTGTGAGGAAAGGGGGAATAAGGAAGAGAAGGCTGACAGACCATAGGTTTGGGATTAATTGGGACCCTTTGGGGATTCGGTAGCCGCGGTATATGTCCTCGGCGGTGCTTTGGTGGGGTAGACCCGTTGGGGCGACTGGATGCCAGCGGAGTGTCTCTTTGACTGGGGAAGTGAGGGGTTTTGTGTTAGTTTCATGGAGATCTCACGATGTAGTGGTTCTAGCAGAGGGGAGGAGGGGGACTCTTCGTATTGAGAAGATAGAGAGAGAAACGTACCAATCGCCTCAATATACGGCAACCTCTCTCTATCCTCACAACCCGGCAAGCTTCCCTTCTCAATCACGTTGTCAATCTCTTCCTGTGCACGTTTCTGCACATCGGGGAAACACATCATAGCGAGAAAGAAAGTCATAAGCGAAGATACCGTCGTGTCCGAGCCGCCGAGGTACATCGATAGCGCGGAGAATTTATGGTTCGCCTCTGATTCGATATCGGTGCCGAAGGAGGATATGGCTTGGGACATGTAGGATGGCTTTGCGCGTTTGCTGGCGAGTTGCGAGAGCACAAAGGCATATGGTTGCTCGATGGCGCGGTGGGCGTTTCGGCGGTAGTTGTGGGCTGTGCGCTGGAAAGGGAGGAAGGAAGGGAGGTGGCGGACTGGTGAGAGGGTGCGTTAGTATAATGCGTTGCAGGGGAGGTTTGGGAGCGGAGGAAAGACTGGGTAGCAGGGAGAGTAGTAGGGATTGGGTGTGCAATATGGAGGAAGGGGAGGTTTACGGAAGGGAAAGACGTTGAAGAGTAATCGTTCTGGCTTTAGGGAATCGTTCAGTTCGGCCATGCATTGGTTTGCGAGATCGGTGAGGGGGTCCTTGCCACGGCTCGTGGTGTAGCCGTATACGATTTTTAGCACTACACTGGCAGCTTCCCTGATACTTTGTGAGCAAATTTCTCATCAATTAACATTCTTCGCCCAATATCTCAGCTTCCCATCCCGTTGATGGAATCGTGAAACTTGACTCACTTCCTAATATGCTCAAACAGCCCTTCCGGCTTCTCCAGCACATTGATCAAAAAGTGCGCCGCTTCGGCTTCTTGCGCGCGGTTGAACGTAAGCAAAGATGTTTTGCTGCCCACTACCTTTGCAAGGTTCTTGCGTTGAATTTTCAGTGTTTCGCCGTAGGGGAGAAGTCCCGTGCTTTCATTCCAGCCACACATGTCGTGCGCGAACACGCTGTGTGGGCGTGAAGAGTGGAGGGAGGCGCGGTCGCGCAGGAGTTGGAAAGCCATGGATAGATCATTGATGATGATGATGGTGTTTCCGAAGATGGTGAGGGAAGATAACGGGCCTGTTGAGGTTTTTAGTGGGTTAGTGATGGTGGTGGATGGAACGAGGTCTGGCTTGCACGAGGACAAACGTGGAATAGGTTGTTGAAGGCCTGCGAAAGAGGTCTGCGGGAATGAGTTCAACATACCGTAGAGATCTTTGAACTTGGCGTAGTGTTTGCATTCAAGCGTATCAGATGGAGGCAGGTCATTGATGTTACCCACGATCGGAAGGCCCTTCGGACCTGGAGGAAGTGGGAGAGGTGTTTTGAGAGAAGCTAGCGCCCGCTTCAAAGCATAAACGATCGTAGTGAACGCCAGAAGAGCCAGCCCGATAGTGTGGATAGGTGCCATATTAGCGACTGCGTAACAGGAAGCAAGTGACTGATTCACAACGCAGGAACAAACGGCTATTTTCGTGGCGCACAAATCTAGAGGACGAAGGATTGGGATGTGAAACTCTTGCTTTTATATCCATACCAAGATATCTAACCTAGACATAGTGACGTTGAGACTATGCCTGCCGATGCAACTGCATGCAGTCGTCTAATCAATACATACATGTGATCAGTGAAGCGCCTTTACGGCTGCACAGAATTTGTGCAGACATTGATTGTGCCATTGTGTTGGGAGCGGGGTGCGTTTCTCTCGATATCGTATGGCTGCTTAGCCTTGCAGCGTAGTGCATGCAGCCTGCATGCGCATTCACGACACGCGTGGCGATATTCACATAGTGTAGTACAGGCCAGTAGGTGTGGGGGTATTGCTTTCCAAGAACGGCCCATTGTTGTACCAAGTCATCAAAATGGTCGTCCCTAGGCGGCATCAGAAAAAGGACATTTTTTCTTCTTAAGGAATTTACAGGGCCAAATTTCATATACCTCCAGCGGGACAAGAAAGGTTCGGCGCTTCCGAACCACGTACGAACGCACTCCGAAGTGTTAGTATGTGGACTACACTATAAAAAGCAATACTAACAAGCCTAAAGTATAACCTACATACTAAGCGACTTAGCGCTCCTTCGAGCCATGGACATATTGGGACAACGCCTGGAACCGGAAATTTCGCTTTTGCTCCCTATGGCCCCAAACCTTCTCACCAACGCGTGAGAAAGCCATTTCTATCGTTTTCGCACGGGAATTCACCATGATCCGCCATGCTTCTCGTACGGATTCTCGGAAATTTTGTTGGTACCCTGCTTCGAAGGGATACTTTCTCTTCGACTGCTATTAGCGCATTAACTTCGAGATGAATACTTAAGGGTGAGCGCGGTCCGTAAATACAGTTTGACAGCTTCAGCCCCATTAAGTTCCACACCTCTCCATCATCGGTCTGATCCAGTTTTCACCATGCGCTTCTCTACTCTCATCGGTCAGTACTTTCTAATGCAAGCTGATGCGAATCAACTGCTAAAAACTCATAGGCGCTGCGAGCATCATCGCCGCTGCATCCGCAGCAACTCCCTACCGCCCCGGGGTACCAGCAGACCCCTTCCCTAGCTCGGCGGCCAACGCACGCGTCAAGGTGAACGCCGACACTGCATGCGCAGACGGCGAAGACACGAGCAAACCACGCAACATACAACTCGCATCTTGGGTGGAGTGCAGCGTTCTCTGTGCGTTCTAAGTTCCCGCCTTTTCTCCCTCCTAAAACACAACAGCCGCTAACCCTTGATCCCAGCCCTATACCCCTACCCCCGCAGCTCCACGGACCCCAACAACACGGACTGGACCATCGGCTACGAGAAAACCTTCCACCCCACTCTCCGCGCCTCCTTCAACGGCACGCGATTTAACTACGACGGCTTCCTCAACCTCTACAAGTCGTTCAGCGGCATCATTGGCGCAAACTACATCGAGTGGCAGCAATGGCGTGATTTCTACGTTGCATCGCCAGACTCTTGGGATGCAAAGAGTCGTGGAGGTGTTGTGACCACGCAGGGTTTCAATGGTGGTGTGCTGAGGAGTTCCAATAATGGGCAGAACGTTACCAATCATTCCCCCAATGCAGGGTTCTTTGTGGTCGAGGAGATAGAGGGGAGGCGGTGGATTACTGAGATCAGGGAGCAGAGTACGCTAGCGAGTGCGTATCAGTTGCCGAAGGACGGGCAGAAGTGGCCTTGTAGGGGGGCGTATGAGGTCTGTGGGTAGAGTACCCAGGTGGTGATGCTTGAGTAACACTGCTCTGTTGCGCCGCTTCATTATTTTATAATGATATCTTTTCCAGCGGCAATATCTTAGTCTGAATCAACCGCGCCATGATGCTATCAGTCAGTGTTATCAACAACGGCGTTCAGCCTCATCTACGAGCCAGTACGCCACTCTGGTGTAGACGTGGAATAAATTTGTCCACCCAATATCCTGATCGGCATATAATCAGCCCTACGTGCATACGAATGAAACGCCACCCGATGTTATGATAGCACAGCATCTGGACCCATTACCCGCCGCCACCCGCTGAACGGTAAGGAGCTGAACACGCATGGCTGACCAATTTTCAGCCCTGGTGGCGTAAGTGCTTATCTCCGTCTCACATCTATCCATCGAAGATGCGGGGTTTCCGATCCCGCCCATTCTTATTTCAACCTCTGAAAGCCTCGTCTGACAAAGAAAGCAAAACTCCGCTAACAGAGAGACTCTGATGGGAAATTGCTCTAGAAACACACTTCACTTCACCAGAACCTCCTAGTGAAAGGAGGGGTTAGAAGATGGACTTGTCTTCAATTCTATGTGCCCCACATTGCACAACATGCCATTCCTTGTCAAAAATTGAACAGCGAATGAATGCTGATGTTCACACTGACGAGAGAGCACTGCATATTTCCACCGTCTTCATTGGATCGAAGCTTCCGAGGAGTTACTGATTACCTCACCTACTTCTTTTTTACTAGGTGTATCCTGCAGTCGCTATTATGTTTTTGTCGCTGAGACGACCGACCGGTTGTCAGCGCTGTGAGCATGCTAGAGTGACCGCACGTTGTGCAGCTGAGCTGCATAGCCCATTGCCTTGTTTCGTCCTCCTTCCGAGAATGTTTATCGTGAAAGATGACGCCTAGTCTGCGCTAGATTATCACATGTAATGTGAGTACGAGCTATGCGAAAAAGGAAAAAGAAGTAAAGGACCTGAGGGGAAGCTGAAGGAGAAGTAAGTCCACATTGAATTGCCAACGCTTTGTTTTGCGCCTTTGAATCAAAGCCATGGGCAGTGGAACCATCTGCCGGGATAGCGTGAAAGGATCAAGCGCTCGGGCAACATAAGTTGAGACTTCCGACATGCAGGGGAAGATCCGTGCACGGATGGCTACGAAGACGAGATATTCTGCGATGTTTAATGTTTGAATTCCCGAAGAGCTTCTCCAAACCACAACAATGCAAAATCGAGCTACTTCTACCCAAACAACACACCCACACCACCTCACCACCTTCCCTTCCATCAACACCCTCTAACAAGAAGACGCCCCATTCGCAGTCCCATTAACATATGCCCCCGAAACCGTATCACCCAAACACTCAGCTGTCCACAAATTAGCCCTTATCCATATCCTCTCCCAGACCCCTCACTCCGCCGCATACGATCTCACTTACCAACAGTAACCAGCCGAAGATTATTGGTCTTAGCCCAATTAATCAGCCACGGCGTAAGCGTCTCCACCGTCCCCTGATACGTCTCATGCATTAACGGAATATGCCCATTACCCCCGGCACCCGCGGCCTGGAACTTGGCCTGGCTCTGCGCCGGGGTCTTGCCGTTCCAGTCCTCTGCGTCAACGTCGTCGGTGACCACGCGGTAGCCCAGCGTCTTCATGGTGCTGAGGACACTGCCGCCGGTCGCGAGGTACGGCGGGCGCATGTATGTGGGCTTTACGCCGATAATGTTTACGAGGGCTTGTTCGAGCCTTTGCATCTGCGTGGTTAGGTCGGAAGAAGAGAGGGAGCCGAAGTTTTGCGGGTGAGACCAGGTGTGTGAGGCGATTTGGTGGCCGGCTTTGTAGGCGGCTTGGAGCGCGGCTTTTTGGTTGTAGATACAGCCTGTGTTTTGTGTGTGAGTCGTGGATCGGAGGGTTGGGAGGGAGGGGAAATGAGAGAGGAAGAGTACCGTAGAGGGTGCCGGTTACGAAGAAGGTGCCTTTAGCTCCGCCGGCGGTGAGGATGTCGGCGAGCTTTTGCGTGTATTGATATGGGCCATCGTCGTATGCGAGGGCGAGCATGCCCGGCGCCGTGCACTTGGTGAGGACGACGCCAGCTAAGATACCGCATAGTCAGTGGCCAATTCTAAACTCTTTCGACTTGTCCACGATCTATCACCCAGAGTTGGGGAGACGAACCAGCAGGACCAGCAGCCTGGATAGCCTGAAGCGGATTCGCAATAGGTACTGCGCTTGTGACAGCAGCCAACGAGGCGACGAAGAAAGTGGTAAGGCCCATGATGTCAACACATCTACTAACAAATTCTACCTTTTTCGTACACAGCTTCTTCGTAAATTGGGACGCCTCTCCTCTTATATCCACTACCCAGCCGTAGCCACCTCTCGTGCATGGGCATATATATTGCAGAAGCCTAAGAGGCTCTTGGCTCATTCCTGGTAGATCACCTCCAATTACCCACGGAAATGGTTCTCTCCAGTGTTAGTGATGAAGGCGTTTATGAGCCGTGATGTTAGCTCCTAGTGTCTAACTCGAAGTCTGGAGTATGATTGATGCTAAGGGGCGTTGCATAAAGGCGAGCGAGGCTGCCGGTTCGTGATTCGTGGAGGGCAGGTCACCTGCTTCTCATAATCTACAAGAGCCGAGGGGGCCTTTGGTCCGAATGCTAAGGCAGAAGCGTTGGCGTGGTTCTTATAGTGATTTTGTTCTTCCCGCCGGGTAAATGTGGGAACTGAAACCGCGGACGTTAGTCGAGACGCCATAGAAGTGGCGTACCAACACTGTCTGCTTCCTCTCAGCTCTAGGGCCGCTGCGGTTGATAAGAGACGCTTTTTGATTTAGCGCTTGTTGGCTGTGTGAAGGATGCGGATATGTGGCAGGGCTGATTTGCTCTTCTTCTGCCCGACGCCGCTTCCTGTTTGTTTGCTGCTTCCGGTGGGTCGCGCATCGAGAGAACCCTTTCTGCTTTTCTTCTGCACTTAACTTTCTTTTACATCCATCAATACAGATTCCTTCTTGTTTCCTGCGCTTTCTCTCTGCTTGGAGACACTCTTTGCATCGATTCACACCATGGATAGAGCACATGAGTCGGGTTTTGGTGTACAAAAGGTGTGGCCAGAAACGGCGAGCGCGGAGGGAGAACGGCGAGCAGGGGGTAGGTGGTGAGTAGATGGTGAGTAGAACACGACGAGGAACACCGGAAACACGACGTGGGCCAAGCGAGGACTAACTTCACGGTGCAGCCTCGGCGCTCGGAGATACCAAGCGTGGCCCCTCCAGCTTGCACATGTGCGCTAGTGATCCTTCTCTTGCGAGTTCAATTTCGCAACGGAGGAACACGTCTAAATTTCTGTGGTCTAATGGCTACGAAGATAAATATAGCGACCTTTTACCAAGGTCCCTTGGAATGAGGAGTGGCTAGGCTGGAGGCTGAGTCGGATCAGCGGCGAGAATGAGCAGTGGTCATGTGGTCACGGCGACGGAGACCATGCGGTTCATAACGACGGAGTTGGTGTTCGTGCGCGTAGGTGCAATTGCGCAGCGATCAAAGCACCCTTAGAGACACAGAAGAATAAAAGGTGACAAACTGAAAGTGCTTTACAAACGAGCCAAGTTAGGTAATTTTGCCCTCTTGGAGGTCACCTCGAGCACTTGCAAACCCTAACGCCCCGCCCGTTTTGCCCTACATTCGTACACAAGACAGGGGTCGCCACCAATGGTATCCGGCCTGGCGGATTGGCGAACAGCCTCCTCCAACCAATTCCGGAAGGTGCCAATAGGATACATTGGTTGAATATCCACCGCGTACATCATAACCCATTCCAGCTTTTCGAAAGCTTCCATGGAGCCATATAGACACTCAATTGCAAGAGAAGTCTCTGCTTTCATACCATCGCTGACTTTGTCGCTGGCCAGTGCCTCCTTGTAGGCCTTGATCGTTGCCTTCACGTCAGAGGGGCTGAGTAGAGTGTACACGTGCTCGTTCATTCGTCCAATTTCGACTTGCTTGGTAGCTGACGGCCATGCATCGAATCCGGTGGCTTCGCGAATCAATTGTTCTGTTCCTGTCGAATCTTTGATCAATTCCAATTCATGCTCGACGGGAGGTGGTCCGTCGCTGAGCTCAACATTCTGAGTATTGTGTAATGCTGGTGTCATCCAATGGCCGTCCCAAACCTCTTCAAGACCGTTGGAAGCGAGGAGAAATTCTTTGTAGTCATCTGGGAGAGGAGACACGTTGAGCCGCTTCTCCAGATCTTTGATGTCTTTTTCCGTTGCGGGTTTGTGCAAATAGCTCTCCGGCGGTTCTTTACGCGCCTCTTTGTAGTAAAGACCCGCGTTCTTCTTCGTATTCTCTACCAGTATTTCGAGCAGCTCTTTGATCGGTCTCCCTTCATGGTCGCCCTTCTGACGGCCTTCTTCGATTCGTATGCGAACTGTCTCTAGCACGTCCTCTGCCGCCGCACATAGTTTCGCGTCGTCCGCCCCTAACTGCTGCGCAAGTACGCCAGTGGCTAGGAGGGGCCAGATTTTGCGTTGCTCTATCAAGGCGCCGATACAGCAGGGGAAATGCTCCGTGATTTGCTCGAGCGCTCTGACGACTTTCTCATCTTGTTGAATTTCTTCTATGCTTGTCTTGCCCTGTTTCTCGCATAAAACAACCGCAATGGTGAGACAAAGAGGGAGATCTAGTGAAGGTAACTTCCGATTGATGATTTCATCGTATCTTTCCTCATCCAGTGAACCCGATGGCGGAATTTCGAGTTCATCTAGGGCCTTCTTGCTTCGTTCTAATTTAGGAATGGCGGATGGCCAGTCGCCTGTTTGTTCGAAGGCAAAATTCAAGAACCGCATTTGACGGAACCCATCATCCGTGCGGTTTTGCGAAAGGAGAAGATCTGTAATTTTGGAAGCGATGTCGATTTTACCCAGGACGGCGAGTTCCTTGGCCAGTTCCCGTATGTTGTGATAGACAACAGGGAGAGATGGAGCGTATAAAATGTCATCCTTGACGAATTTGATGTCGTCCCTCATGTTGACGTTTCGGCGGTCGAACTGTGCGTGGAACGTAATCAGACAAGTTGTATGTTAAGCGTGTAACGTGTAGAATCGTCGAGTTTATATCACTCGTGGCTTGGAAAAGGCTGGAAAACGGCGACGTGTTCTGACGTCATATTACGCGCAGAGAAAATCATCTATTCTTGCAACTCCATCCTTCATCCCCAACTCGAAACAAATGATCGACGAGCAAGACACAGGGACTACGTGCGACCAATAGGAACCGTCGCTAGCCTTTACACCAACACTTGATCGTCATCATGCTTAGCGGCCCTCCAGTGTCCACGATGTGAACGGGTATCAAGTTTATCGTCAGCGGATCATCCGGATCATCTCGAGCTCAAGGCTATGCAACCAGTTTCACTTATTAAGTAACTTCATGACATAAATTTCGCATCGGAAATGGACAAAGGCGGAGTACAATCTTATATCCAGAACCGCAAGAACCTGGAAAACCCTACCATACGCTCGTAGAACGACCCCCCTGCTTTTGTCCAACGGCAGTAGGGGGCTGCGTCTTTAACGTTAGCAATAGTTAGATTTCTTATATTTTCTATATACAAAAGAGACGTAGTTAATAGTAATAGTAGTTAATAAGCCCTCTACTTTTAATAGATAAGTTATGTTAATACCTTACTATACTCAGTACTAGTGGCGATGATTGCTCCTTCTTTAACGCTCGTAGAACATTGATATGGCCGAAAATAGCACGAGAACTTTGCGGACCCGGGAGAGAAAGTTAACGATCGTGGGATTGGTGAGACCATGCTGATTACTGCGGGCGGGAAGGTTGTTTGACGTTCTTGCTCGGCCTTTTCTCCACTTTCGTCTTACTCGCCGATATATACAAAGTATGATACCCAGGCAACATAATGCCTATCACACCTGACCAATAGCCTGTCAGCCCCCAGCTTTGACGATCCCCTTCCGGCAGAGTTGCCTGCTGCTTCGGGCTTCTTCCAGGCACCGAAATTGAGAGCTTTAAACAACTCATCTTGATTTTCAACTCATTTAAGATTAACTGCGACTAAAGCGATACCAAGATAAGTGTGGACATTTGGTATGACTGCCCTTGCTTCGGATATGGAAGTCAGGTCGAACCCGTATGGCAACTTGGCACGAGATGCGAACTGTTGAAAAATGGGTTAGGGTCTAGCTGAAAAGGAGCAGGTACCTGGTAAGTTCAAAGCAATCTATTTGGTATATTTGAAACGGACACCTACATTGCATCACGTCGAATCCGTCCAAGTCAATACACGTTTCACATGTCATGCTCCTTTCACGTTATGACTCACGTGGAAGGCTTGTTGTCGGATGCAAAGAAGCTTGACTAGCAGTGAAAACAATGTTTTTAACCTCGGTTGCTCTAATTGAAAACTCCGCATTTGACACATAGCGCAACGGACTGACTTGGGTAGATCTTTCTATTCGATCGATCTATTCTAAGGGAGTACTAGGACAAACTCACTTGGTGACATGGCAGAATACACCGCGCCTGCACTGTGGAGCAACTCAAAGACAAAGAATTTCCAAAAACGAGAGAAATACTGGAACCAGGAGCTAGGAGCACATTCTCAAACCATAATGAATCCCCCCTCCCCTCCCCCGTGCGCGCGCGCCTCTAGCTCAGGAGAAGTCGGACTCGTCCTTGCATTTAGCACCAGAAGACATGCAATAGGACAAGCAAACGTTGCGAATGTTGACGGTGTTGTACTTTCCTGAAATACCGTTGGCGTCGCATTTTGACTGGACTACGAGAAGTTAGCATGATCGATTGAACACATGAGGCCAATGACCCGGGGTTCGATGTGCACATACTCTTGTCGGCCCGCCCAACCAAGTCCCCCTTGGTAATTCCCGGCACCTTCTTGGTCCACTTGACGCAGCATCCAGTCTTTCCATCCTCATTCTTCCAGCAGATCTGTTGAGCACCGTCCTGAAGTGCACTCTCTCGATTGCCGTAAAGGTCATTCACAAGGCTCGCGCAGACCGAGTTGGTTCCTCCGTTTTTGGTGTCGCATTCAGGTGAGCTGATATCGGTGACTTTGCATTGCTTGGGGCATGCTGGCTGGAACCATTTTCCGCAATCCGCTCGCGGAGCTACGGACCTCTTGATTTCTGCGTACTGAACGACGGAGCCCCCTTTGCGCGGCTCAACTCTCAGCTCAACGAGGTTGGCCTCCTCCCCCGCGGCAAAAGGAGTAGCCATCAACCCGGTTGCCATGAGGCTAGTGATGAGAAGAGTGACAGTTGAGAATTGCATTGTGAATCTGGTGTTCGGCTTGTTGGAAGTCAAAAGTCGATTGAGTGATATATGAAAGCAGAGAAGTGTTGGCGTTGATTGAAGTGATTTCTTGAGTCTGAATGATTGTTGTGTTGGGACTTCATGAGATGGACAGTCTTGGTCTTTTATACAGATTCCTCGCCCGACCGCCCTTTGTGAAGATCATCGTTTCTGTGCACAGCCCGAGACAGGACTGAACATTTCATCAAACCAAAGACATTGTCGCAGTTTCATAGCATCACTGATTGGACGCAAGAGTGTAGATGACGATAGAATCGCCCCGTTTCACTAATCTGTTACATCCAAGTCTGTGCGTGTATGTTGTTCTGTGCCGTATCCAACAGCGTCTCGTTGTACTGTGCCGTATCCAACAGCTTCGTTGTGCTGTGCCGTATCCAACAGCGTTTCGTTGTTGGTGGATGTGGGGGCGGGCTTACAAGAGTACCTTCATAGAACCACTTTGTCTCGGGTCATGTAAAAACTTATCCACTCAAGTCAAAACATCTTGCCGATCACGGGTTCCAAAGTTTCACGCCGTAATTCTGCAATGAACATCTTCAATCCTGCAGGAATTATGTATGCTTGAACAAGGCAGATTCATGTGCAACTTTGCGCGTAACTGCTGCGAAGCCACACTGATCATCCAAGACCTCAACCCGGACGAAGGTTCCGGAGATCAACACGTTGGAATCGTCGCACGCGACCTTCATGAAACCCTGCCTGAAATCTGTCATTGTTTCGAAACGGTGATTGCGCTCTTATGCAGCGTCCTCTCGAGTGAATATATAAGGAGGTGGCATTTTCGACAAGTTATGTCTATTCCAACCATTCCTCTGTTCTCACTACAACTTAGGAGAACTCGCCACTCCACATCTCTGCTTGACAGCCTATTGTACTTTAGTCTCTTCTCAAGATTACGCACATCACATCATGCTTTCCCTCAAAATTTGTGCCGTTTTCCTGTCGTTCACTTGGTCCTTAGCGCTTGCTGCACCAGTGAACGACTTGAGTCCAAGTCCTCTCGCAAAGCGAGCCGAAGATGGGCCCGGAAGCAAAGCCAACCCAAAACAGGGTGTATTCAAAATTCAAGGTTGGGAAAATCTTGCCGAGATCGACTGCTACATAATGCTCTGTATCCTTGGCACGAGTGTCTTGTCAGTATCTCGCTCGAGGAATGGAACTCCTAGCCGTAGCTAACTGGGAATCCCACAGTCAGCGTGGTCCCCTCGACGATAATTGGGGAAACAACCAGTTTAAAGAATGGGGGGGAAAGAATGAGCCATTTCACGACGATAATCTCCGACGATATGGTACCTCGAGAGCTAGCGACTCGAACGTAAGCCCAGAAGACTTTCCCTGGAGAAGCATACGATTGGGCGACAACCAAAAAAGATATCTCACAGGTGGTCCGCACGCGGAACAAATGAGTGAGCTGGAAATACCTTTGTCTATGTCGTTGCAGTTTTCGCTAACACCATCCAGGTCAGGCAGGATGTATTACAAACGGGTACAATGGACACTATGGTGGCGATGTCATTGGTCACGACGAGTGGTTTGAAATCAGATGGCGCAAAGAGTAAGAAGCAAACTTGCCTATCGTCACCATGGTCAATCTTACTGATAGGTATTAGGGACGCACACCTTATGGGAGAGATGTGTAAGGCGTGGCTTGAAAATGATCTCTCGAAGTGCGGCAACAACAAAAAATTCAACATTCTGGGTGCAGTAGGCGTTGTCCTTGCGCAATTGGTTTATTACTACGTCAGGTCAGAGGGCAGGTACTATCACGCAACGCAGAAGGGTGCCAAGCGTGACCTCCAATCCGTGCAATGGGACATCGATCCGGAGGAGCTCACATGGCCAGAGATCCCCCCCGACGCTGAGGAAGTGAAGCGCGCAATTGTCGTGCTTGACGGGGCTGGCAATGAGCTCGCCCGCACGGAAAAGCGTACGGTTGTGGAACTTGATGAGGCTGGAAAGGAGCTGTCCAGCTCCGGCAAACGTGGAGTCGTGGAGCTTGACGAGGCTGGCAATGAGCTGTCCAGCCCTGGCAAACGTGGAGTCGTGGAGCTTGACGAGGCTGGCAATGAGCTGTCCAGCTCCGTCAAACGTGGAGTCGTGGAGCTTGACGAGGCTGGAAACGAGCTTTCCAGCTCCAAGAAGTAAGAGATTTCCGATGTTCTTGGACACTCGTTATTCTACACGAAAGCTTAGGGGGACCGTGTAGGCAGGATTTATCAGTTGTATTCGCTCGTTATTTTATCAGTTAGCAACTTCTTTTGACCGTTTGGTATTTAACACTGAACCGTGTACGCGCGTTTGAGTTTCCTGCGTACCACAATTATTACATTGTTAACTAAACTTAGCCCTTATAGCCCTTTATCCGAGTTCTTTAACTCGCGATGGCCGCAACTTTAGATCTCCCATCATCGCCCTCATCGCAGGCGGCATTCCAAAGCCCTGCAGAGCCTGCGAACCACCTAACCTAGCACCATCATTTGGCCCAGTAACACAAATATTATTCACAAGCGGATCAGGAGATCCCCAAGCATTCGATGAATCGTTCTTCGCCGCGCTCCCTCCATCATTGATAATTTCCCGCATAGCTAACTCTCGTATCACTTTCGTACCCCCCATCTTTTCCCTTCTTCTCACTCAAGAGTGGTGTATTCCAAGAAATACTTTCCACCCAATGATTGACCATCGGGTACTTGCCATCCCTTTCTTTCATCTCGTCCCGCCCTCTCTCCCGTCTCCTATCTTTCTGTTCACACGCCCTCACGGCATAGTCTTACTACGCGCACTCTTCACAACCCGCGCCAACCTCCTCCCCTCAGGACTCTTACCCCCAAGACCCCCACGCCGCTTTCGTTGTCATGAAACCCATTGTATTCGATTCTAGATTCCTAGAATGCATTTCGTCACGTTTGACTTCGAGACAGCGGTCGAATTTTAACGCGGAATTTATGCGTAAGGAGAGGTATCTAGGGGTCAGTGACAGTGAGTGCAGGAGCCCAAGGATGCAGATGACGGCGGTGTTGTAGAGCACGAATGTTGTTGCTGAGTCGGGGCTAGCGATGTGAAGATCTTGTGTTGACGTCGGAGACGATCCCCTATCCTGGGGAAGCGAGGATTCGTATAGTCCCCCCGGCTCGGGCGTCTAGCGTAAAATACCCAGTTTTGTGGCGCCCAGGATTTTTCTCATACAAAATTTATCAAAGCGTGGTCGTGCCACCCCACGACGCTAGACGCCCGAGACGGTAACTCGAAGCCGGGTATTGCGAAATTAGGTCGAGCTCAGCGATTATTACCGTGTAATCGGCCAAGGTCCGAAAAATGTTGAGTCTCAAACCCAATCCCACCTCCCAATAAAAAGACGGCAAATCTCTAGTCCCTATCCCTCGCTCGCCCAACCACACGACCGTCTCTCCGCCAGCGCTCCAACTATCGACAACGTCCGCAAGTCATACACAATTGTTTGAAGACGGGCTCCAGTCATCGGTCCTGTGATCATATCACATGACTATCACATGACCGTCTCCTTATAGAGTCTTCCTCTGTAGTTGCTGCTCGATTACTCAATCAATCAATCACTTTCTTTCTCCCACTCACTCAGAGCCTCATTTCAACAATAATACTCGCCAATTCCCAATTCAAGTCCTCCAGTGGCCCCTCCCTGGAATAAGATAACCACCTCGATACCTCTTGCATGTTTGAGAAAGTCATTCGGGCAGGAGCGCAAACGTCAGAATCGTCAGTAAAGTTTCGCTACTCGTCTATAGTTTAGTTTGCGCAAGATACCAGTTTAACTGGTTCAGCACATCGCCGTATTTTTCATTCCCGCGGTTTGTGATGGCTTTTCGGCGATTGCAGCTTCCGAAAAGGGGAGTCGCGAGGCCGATTCCCGAACTTCGAAGTAGACTGAGGCCGGGGCTGAAAGGATCGGTGGATGCGCCGACTTGGCAGTGGATTTTATCGTATGCGAGTTCAACGTTGCCTCCTCGTAGCAGATACGTACTCGCATATGCCAAACATAAATCGTCATCGAATGCGATAAAAGACGGATCGCTGGGGATACCTCTGGATAATGGTGTTGTGGCGCGAGACAGTGAAGATGTGGTCATTTGGCTGATGATCCAAGTTGGGTCTTTGGGTCCATCACATTGTAATCTGCGTTTCTTGCATCGATCACAACTGGGGCGTTTTTCATCTAATGCCATGCGAATCTGAGTTACCCGTGCACGAGGACTATACATGCGACGAATCATCCTTTGGGATCGTACATGCCGCATTTGATCCGCCGCTTCCGGCAATTCGATCAGCCCTTCGAACGGCCTCCTCTGCTTACCATCCTACCACGGCCAGATTGATTGGTGAGGGTCGGGTCACGTTACTCCGGGACAGACATGCTGAAGTGTTCGCGAACGAAACTGCTTCGGCGGGAATTTGCGAGTTCTAGCAGTGTACGTCGATTTCGAGAACGTGTTGATGACTGGGCGTTGTTCGCCCATCGCCCTCCCGCGTTTGCCCAGGAGGAAGGATGCGCTAAGCTAGCGTACAGGGTTCCTGATCACCCAGGGATGCTGATCACTTGCCAAAACTCAACACCTCGCTCACCACTCGTGATTTCTCATCAC
>ML976987.1:1147879-1187068 GCA_010015675.1 Byssothecium circinans
ATAGCTCTATTATTTAAATTGTTATTAAGGGTTGAATATTTGATTTTCCGCCAAGCATTTCTGCGCGGTTCGATGGTGTGCGCGGTTCGATGGTGTGCGCGGTTCGATGGTGCTTTACGTTATAAATTATATATAAAGAGTTATCAAGTAGTCATCCAATACTACCACCTCTTTATAGGATACTCGACGATTTGGTGTTTTTGGCATAGCGGGTAGGTGGCTGGCTGACGGATGGCTGGAAAAAATACCTTGGCTCTGTATGAGAGCCTTATATAACCTACGTATTTTTTCCAGAGGCTTCCTGCAGGATCCATGCACGGGCCATTTGTAAGCGGCGCTACAAACCCGCTCATGGGGGGGCCTTGTACCTTTGTAGACGCTTCGAAATGTATAGATAATGGGTAGGTAGAGGTACATGTACCACTTTTTAAGCCACATGTGCCACCCCTGCAAAGGGCTAAGACTTATTTGGTAAGCGCCTTTCTGAGCGGCCGTGCGCTCAGAATAACCGAAGTGCAGGAACCGGAAACCGATACCGGTCACCACTATACGTGAGACGTTCATATTTCACTGTCCATTGCTAACATCGAAGCTGTTCGTGGCTTTGGGTGAGCGGGCTGCGTGTGTACCTAGGTGCAAGGAATGCTCACGTGCAATGCTAGTGCAGATGAGGCTAGCTCATACCACAGCCGTGAACACTAAGTTCAATTGCAATGGCGGGACGAAGAGTGACAACTTCAGGCAAAGTTCCACAAAAGGACTCCAATATCTTGTTTGAAACGTTAACATTGTTGCTCCCCAACTACGCATTTTGACCCTGACTTTCTCTCATCTACTTCCGGACTTCAAGCCCAAGTGCGACGTTCTGCGCTGCACCCAAACACCTCCGCGCATACAGCGCTTGAAAGGTTCCTCCCATATCATTAGCTGGACACTTGGTGGCTCCTTTGCATCTCCCCAGGCTGCTTTCTTTTTAGGCACCAGATTGCCCCAAAATTCATATACTCTGCGCAGCTCTTAAGCCGCGTCGGAGTGCAAAAAGCGGACGCAAGCCCTCTGGGTCACTTCCGTAAGTACTGCAATTTTCCCAGATAGATTCTGTGAACGCGAATAAGGTGGTTGTCGAAAGACACCTCAGAACGAGGCCAAGGCGCTAAACCTACATTACTTTAGAGCAAAAGTGGTGCACAGTTCCACGGTTCTCCTGACGTCAACCGATCCCGTCTTCATATCGACGTACGCTAACATCTGTATCAATCCATCAACAAGCCTTACACAAAAGTATCTCCGCACCATCTCCAAACCCTTCCCCATCTTCAAAAACCCCGCCTACCCAACCCCCTCCCCTCCAGCAACCTCAACCCCCCAACTGATTAACATACCCCCCACTCCTCTCCACCTCAAAAACCCACTGCGCCCACGGCTTAAACGCAATCCAAACATTCATATCCCTACAATCCCTCCTCTCCTTCGGACTCAAATACCGCACCCCTCCCCCCACCGCACCAGCCAACAGCAGCGCCTTCGTCTGCACGCGCGCATTACTAGCCGTGTAATACGCGAAGTCGACGACTTGCTCGATGGACGCACCGACGGTGACGAAGCCGTGACCGCGCTGGAGGACCGTGGTGTGCATGGGGGAGGTGGGGTGCGAGGCGTTGGTTTCGAAGGTAGAGGCTAGGGCGGCGCCGAGGGTGGGGGTATTGATGAGGAGGTCGTGAGGGACGAGGGGGGTGTGGGTGTAGTGTTTTTGGATATCGAAGTTTGGGACTTGGTCTCCTTTGCGTTTGTCAGTTTTCTTCTCCTTTTTTTTTTTTGCCTTTTCCCCCCCTCCCCCTTCCCGAACCTATAGTAAAGCGCCATGTACCTAAAAACCCAGCCATATGATACGTAGCCTCCACTCCCACACTTTCGGTTTCCAAAACCGTATACGGCAGTACATCCTCGCTGTGGCTATGCACCACTGAATTAATATCCGGATACGCCTTCAAGATCTCAGAATGGATAAAACGTTCCGCATATCCGCCTTTTGTGCCATTCACGGGGGACCCGTCTGCGACGAGATACTCGCCGATATCCCGCGGGCCTTGCACGGTGGCGGGCCCCATTTGGAGGGCGATGTAGAAGGTGGCGTTGTTGTTGGGGTTGCGGACGCTGATGTGGCCCATGGCGTCGAGGACGGCGTGGTGGTGGAGGACGTGGTTGGCGGTTATTAGTGTGGAGAGGGTTGTGGTTATGTTTACCATTTTAGCGGTGGAAGGTAGATGTAGAGGGAATGAGGTCGAGAAGAGTATCTTTTGAAGGAGAAATCCTTCCTTCAGTTATTTATATATCTATTGGGAGATGGGTAGGTATTGTTATAACGAAGTACTTCAGTTGGTTTTTATACTTGTTAAAAGGTGGACGGGCGTAGTCATGACGATGTGGTGAAGTGAAGTGAGGTCCCGCCAAGACGCGATGATGCAGAGGCGCGCCGGATCGTCACTACATACATACCATTCGACCGGAAAGCGGAGAAGCGTGTCCCACCCCAATTTCCACTTCCAGAAACACCACTCCTCATACACGTTCATCCTCAAAAGCACACCTCTAGTTAACCTCCATTTCCCCTCCTCTTCTCCTCAACCCTCTTCCTCGCCAATCCCCCCAACTTCCCCACTGCCGCATTCAACGCCTTCCAATCACCACCCAACACCCTCATATTCCCATTCAAGGCAACCTGCATCCCCTCCTTGAACAAAACATACGCATGCGTCCCGGCCTCTTTACAGTAAAATCTCGCTTCTTCCCACATATCATCTCTACTCGCTCTCGCTCAGTCCAGAATCTCAGGCTCCCCGCTCTCCATAGAAAATGTCGCTAACAGCGATCAAACAGGTATGACGGGTCGCGAACCATATTGTAGTCGGCGTAAAAATCCACAACGGCATTCGTTGTGCTTTTGAGGAAGTTTTGCAACGCCGTGACGGAAGGAGCCATCCCATTCCCGATTCACTCCCCTCTGCGCCCTGGCATCCCCGTCGCTTTCTCGAGAGTTGTATAATCTCATACCTCTCACGGCCTTGGCCTCTGCGAACGCCTCGAAGCACATGTGCAAGAGCCCACAGTTTTCCGATCATTCCTTTTGCTCGGAAAACTGGACGGGCGCGCCTTGGCCTTACTTTCCAACGTCCCACATTCTACAGAACGTTTTCGACGAGGGAGACGCACTGTTTCGTGAGGCGGATGTAGTCGCTTGAGACGTCGCTTAGCCATCTCAGAAGCTGCGCTTCCGAGGTTGGTTACATATATGTCTGCTAACCGCGTGCGTGCTCAATTACGATAGTTACAGAGAGAAGACGAGGATTTAACGAGGGCTTCTACTTCTATTCGTTCGGTGAAAGTTGATTTGCCGCTCGATTTGCCAGCGTGCTTTCTTCCGTCTTCCGGCTTCCGGCTTCCTACGTCGTCTTCGAGCATGAGGCGGAGCAGAGCGGAGGCGTGCTTGCAGATTCTTCGAGTCTCCACTCACTTCTCGTCCTCCCACCCGCGTTTCCGCTTCTGGGTCTTGAAGGCGTTGAGTCGGTAGGAGAGGGAGGTGGTCCAGTATATCGATTGTTTTGGTCGAACTACCGTCTGTCTGCAAACAGCGCTTTCTTGTGGGGTATAATGATGCGGTCCATGACTGGCCTGTCTCGAGCGAGAAGGTGGAGTTGTCGAGGTGCGTTGTATGCATGAACCGTCACAAACAGACTTAGATGCTAGGTCGCCAAAAAAGATCCCATTCTCTTGATGGCCTGCTAGGAGCTCCCAATATGACGGCGCCAGCGAACAGTGGGCTATGGTTATGTTTGTAAACATGTTCGGGGTACGGATCCGGGCGGAGGAAGGTGGTTATGGTGCGTTTAATCGCGGCCTTGAGGGGCGGCGGTGGACGTTCTTCCCAGCCCCGGCCCCAGGCCCAGGCTTTGCGGATTTCGGGTGGTGTGTTTGTCCAAGGGTAGGGTTTGGGGGTCGTGGAAAGTTGCAGGAATTCAAGATGCAAGAAGAACCCGCAAAAAAAAAGTTTTCTCATCCATCCCTCGAAGCCATTTATGCTCTACCTAGTCAATCCTGTGCAATTCAGGTTCTGGTTCTGGTTCGGGTTCGTCTTCGAGTTCGTCGACGTAGTTCAAAAAGCGCTGGACGGCATCGGCATCGGCATTGGCATCGGCATCGGCATTGGCATCGGCATCAGTATCAGCGCCGGTGCTAGCTCGCTCACTTCCCTCTCGTTATCCAATGTCCACAGCTACCATACAACCATCTCGATGAATCCCCTCAAGACCACGACGCGCGCAACGAGGTAAAAAGATGAAGATGAAGTTCTGTCGAAAAGGGGCCGGGACGGGGACATGCTCCACCATATACACGCACATGTATATAATATACCTGCAAAGAAAGAAAGGGGGAAACACGTTAACGTTCCTTTATAACGTTAAAACGTATCCGGATTTATCACAACCCAAACCCGCAATACCGTCTCAAGTCCTTTACAGAAAGGGATAACCAACTACTCTTAAAGATAAACAAGATAGTGGAGCGCTATCTCAAGACAGCGTACTACTTACTATACTAGTACACACTGCATGTATGCCTTTTAGTTTAAATAAGTTACAACCCCATCTTCAAGGAGAGGGAATGACGTACTGCATCCACCCAACCCACCCAGAAGAGCATTTTACAAACATGACTGTAATTCATCCCCACTTCCCTAAGAATTCGTCGATTGCGAGATGGGGGTATTATTCATAATCCAAAAACCTAGCTATTCCTACAGTGATGATTTTCCCTCTTGATGTGTTGTTTTTATTGCACAAACTCCACCATCTCAACCCACCCCTCGCGATTCCGGGCCACCTTGCCCGTCTCCCCTCCACCCGTGATTTCCTTCGCCATGGCATCCTTGGCGCCCCGCCGCCGAGCTCGCTCCCGCACACTCCGCTCCTCTTTCTCGCACTCTTTGATACTCTGCGCAATCTCCAATTCCTCGAAGCGCGCATCCTGCAGATTGAGTTTCTGCCACTGCGGGTGCTTCGAGCAGCGTTTCTTGAGGCAGACTTTCTCTGTCGTAGCGGTGTCATCGGCAGCATCGGTCATGGCGACGTCTTCGCTGTTGACGGTGTCGATGGAGGTGATTTGTTCGGGGGTTGGAGACAGCGTCGAGTGTTTGAAGGCGGCATGGCCGTGCTTGCTGTTTCGCCAGCGGAGGAATTCGGCGTCGGACCAGGAGAGGCGGGAGTCGTAGCCGCAGAATTCCTTGACTTTCATCTTTTCACGCTCGGCTATGCGGGTTGCTTGCTCTTTGGCCATACTGACGAACTTTTCGCGGTCTTTGAGGACCTCCAGTCGGTCTTTGAGCTGTGACTTTTCCTTGTATAGTGCGTTCAGGCGTTCGGTTTCCCCTTTCGTGAGGGAGAGGTCTTCGGCTGGCCGACCGTTTGCGGATCCGTTGAAGGAGTCTTTAGTGGGAGATGCGGTCTGAGGTGGGGAAAGGACGCCAGAGCCCAAGACTTTGAAGGCCTGGATGTCTTTGCATGGTTCGAGCAGAGCTTTCAGATCCTTGGCCCGCAAGACACCTCCTAGAGGTGTGGGTTCATCATCATCATCCGATCCCGCTTCTTCGCCATTCTTTCCGCCTTTCTTCTTAGATTTTTTCGACTTTGGATTCGCGCTCTTTGCGCCCGCCGTCCGCTGTAGTTGCTCGGTGAAGAACATTGCACCGCATTCGTCCGAGCAGTATTTGCTCTCTTTTCCCTTTGTAAGACGCGCAGGCTTCCGACAGCCATTCCGTCTGCACATGGGCTTCCACGTCGTCTGCCCGCGTCCCTTCTCTACGCACAGCGGACATATAAACTTGTCGACTAGATCCTCGTCCGACTGCACCATATTGACACAGCTGCCATGGAACCAGTCGTCGCATCCGCCGTCGCACCCGATCATCCATCGATGGTTATCGGGCTTTTTACAGATGCAATAGAGTGTAGTATCCTCTGATGATTCGCCTTCGTCGTCCGAAGGGTGTACTTGGGAGGAGTGGTCTGGGGCAGGCGATGATCCTGCGACTGGCGTGCCCACCTGCGACCCCTTCTTGCCGTTCTTGTTCGATACAGTTTTCATCGAGCGCGAGGTGGGCGTGACGGATCGGGCGTTGGCGTCGCTGTCGGTGTCGAGCTTGCGCTTCTTTGAGGGTTTCTTCGTGGTCGCCGTGCCCTTTTTCTTGATTGAGGATGTGGTTCCTGGTGCGGGTCTTTTTTTTGACGGCGCAGGCTTCGGCTCGGTGGGCGAGGTGACACTTTCCGCAATGCTTGCGTTGCGCTTGACGCGCAAACCCAGGTCGCTTTGCTTTGCGATTTCGATTGCCTTTAAAGTCTCCACATCAATGTTTTCAGACGTGATGGAGGCTTGCCTCTCCACCTGTGTGGAAGTCGTAGGGGTTGTCCCACGCGATGTACTTGTTGCTTCATTCTTGATTGTGGATCGAGGTGAGACAGGTTGCTCGGTTGATTGCGCGGGAACGCTTGTGGCGCTTGGGTCCGGCGTGTTCTGCATCGATTCAGGCTCGCGGATCTGGGACGTGGTGGGCTCGTCGCGCACAAAGGCGGGCTCGCGGTCCTGTGTCTCATCGCGGCCGATATTCCCGTCAACGGCGGGCGGTGGCGGCGACAGTACCTGTGACACATCCTTGCCGTGGGGTTGTGTCTCGTCGTGTATTCGGCTCTGGAGGTCAGTGGAGAGGTTTTGGATGGGCGCCAAAATTGGCGCGTCGTGGTTGTGTGCTAGTATTGACTGCCGACGCTGTTCTTCAGGCGACTTCGAGCCGTGGTGGTACTGCTCGAGCGTCGGCGAGTGGGATTGAGGCTGCTCGAGTGGCGGCGACGGCTCTACGGGCGCGGCGTGGGCGCTGAAGCTGCTGGTGCGGCGCTGCGGGTGTGCGAAAGCGGTCGGAGAGGGCAGTTCACGCGTCTGGGCATACTGCTGGCCGCTGCCCAGGGTCGCGAGGGTGGTGAGGGCGTCGGCAGCTTCGTACGCCGTGTGCGTGTAGTCGTGGGCGGGTTGCGACGGGCGTCGTTGGCCCGAGGGCTGCTCGTGGTTGAGGAGGGAGTCGATGCTGCTCATGGCGGATGCGTGCGATGGAGAGGGAGGGAGAGGAGAAACGGCAGATGGGCGCTGCGTGGCTATCGACTCATGGCGTGGAACGGAATGGGGCCAGGGGCAAGAGTGAAGTGAAAAGAGAAGAGAGAAGAATGGCAATGACGACCGGGTGGGTAAGAAAGTTTATTGGTCTGCTAAGGGTACCGGGGGCGCTGTCGTCGATGAACTCAGCTTGGCGAGTCCACTTCGACTTCGATTTGCACTTCCCATACCAGATGGGAGAATCCACACGTCGCAGCGACGGCTGCACTGCAACACCACGCCCGCCAACAAGAGATGCAGCTGCTGGTCGGCTGACGAACCGCGCAGACCGCCATGCCATGCCGCGTGCAGCACTGCATGCACGACGAAGAGGGCATGTGTTTAGTACATGTATGTGCGAGCCGAGTGCGTGACCTCATCGGTAGCTCATCGCTCTCTTTTTTTTCGCGACCTGCGACATCCGACCTCGACGCTGATCTCGGCATGAAACACAAGCGCGAAAGCCCAGCCTGCGGACTCGGTACCTGGTACTGGATTCCGCCTGGATGGCTTTTGGATTGCAGCTTGGACTTTTAATATCGATGTCGACAGTGCTTGGAACAGCGGTCATCACGTGCACCCGAGCAGGAGGTTGATCATATGACCGTTAAACATCCATTCGTCTTGCGCTCTCAGTACCAGGCGCTGTATCCCTCTTGAACAGTTTGTGCAGAGAACCCCTAGCATTATCTACTGCTCGCATTGTTCTGGCAACGTCGTCAGGGAAGGGGACTCAAGGGAACTACAGCACGAGAGCCCCAAAAGGCCATCGTTCAGCGTCAGTAACGGGTAACCTCTAAGGTGGGAATTGGAATGGAGAACAGGATGATATGCAAGACTAGATCTTTGATGTGATATAATGTAATATATCTGCAGGGTGTGGAAGTGTCCCGAGATAGCTGTCGTAGCATTCTCCTCTCTTCACTTCCAGCATTGACTTCCAGTCATGCGGTGCCGGTTCCTGCTAGCTGGGATCGCCTTCTTCATAATTGACGCTTGTGCGCAGTAGTTCGCAGCGCTACCACTCAATATCGTAAATCATGCATAACTCCACCTCACGACTCTTCAACATCCCCATACTCAAGCCCCAGACTGCGCTTCAGACGCTGCTCAATATCCTCAGTAACGTCGCCGTAGAGAGCCCTCACAAGGTTCGCCACGCCCTCCTTGCCTACTTCCACCTTGCCGCGCGGTCCGACCATGTAATCTATGATTTCTTCCCCGCCACTTGTCTCCTTGACCTTTTCAAGATATCCTTCTTTCACCATGCGCGCTATCACCTTTTCTGTATTGTCAACTGGTGTCGTCCGGTCCGCGTTCATGCGCCGGAGGAACCGGTCGAGCTTGCCTTCTGACAAGGAGCCGCCAGACAGTAGGATGAGCGATATGATGACCGTGTAGAAGCCAGAGTAGGCAGCTTCCATATCTACCTCGTTCTCGGGTGGTTCGGGTCCGGGTCCTATGATATTCCGTGTTCGGTATTCGTCGGGTAGGATGTTCTTCAGTACATAGGTGTTGCTTGATTTTGGCGCTCCTTCTGAAGCAGCGGCAGCTACCTTGTATCAGATAAGGTTTTGGAGGGTCGTGGTAATACATACCGCGCTTCTGGCGCATCGTATGCTTCCCCTTGTTCGGAAGTTCTTCCAGCTGCATGCCGAATATGTCCATGAGCTGGCTGTTTGCTGCATCGAAAACTGCTTTAAATTTTCGGGTATGCGTGCCGAGTACTTCTGCAGTCAGCCACGGTATGATTTGATGTTCATGTCTCCATTCATACCCTTTTGTCCGACGTCCTGTCGCTTGATAGGTATCCGCGAGTATTCGCAGGCGAGTGCATAGCGAACCAGTGCTTTGGACAGCTGTGCAACACTTCCGCTGCCATGTTCCTCCTCTCCCACCTCGTCTACCTCGTCATCATCGTCTGGAGTGTCTTCTTGCCGGCGATTTCTCCGATTCTGTGTAGATGGGGGGGTGGAGACGTCGTCTTCGGTAGACTGTATCCTGTGAGCACAGCATAACTATTTTTTTGCCTGGAAAGCTTACAGCAGGTGCTTTTCGTCGAATTGCTGGCATTGTGGGTGTGTGGTTCAAGAGTTGTGCGGAGATGTTGAAGTTGGTGGCCACTGCTGAAGGGCTGAGAGACGCGTTCTACCGTCGCGTCCCTTCACCGCGCTAAATTAGCGCGCTTAGTGCAAGACATCATCGTTCGCTAAGCGCGGTGAAGCTCGACGATTTGAGACATTCACCCACCACACCCATCACCGAATGCATCAATACCCGCATTTTCGACGTGAAAGATGACTCCCGCACGCCTTGCCGCCCGCCGCCCTCTCTTCCGCTGCCCCAATGCCCCTCTCGCGCCACGAACACAGCTTCGAAAGCTCTCCGCACCTCGACCAGATGGCGCCCTCAACAATGCGACTCGCGGTTCACGAGCTGTTCCAGATATCGACAATGTCTCTATCCATCGCGCCGAAGCGATTCGACGAGCAGCGGCTATCAGACGGAGGAATTGGCTCGCACTTGGTGCAGCGTTATCTATGATTGCGCCCATGATCTTAGTGAGGCTATGGGACGTGCCACCACCGCCAGAAGAGCAAAATGATGAGAAGAAAGAGAAGGAAAGCAGAGGGATAATAGACCTGTTTAGCCCACGGCCCACCAAGAACGACTCCCCTCGAGCTGCCGTGGACGAGTTCCAGGGAAAGAAAGTCGTGGTCGCGGCAGGTGACAAGATCATCGCAGCTCCCGCCTCATCAGACCACCCCACAGCATCAGACGTGGATACTATCGAGCTGATAGAGACCGGAACATCATACGTGCCATACTTTCCCAAAACGATAACGCTCCCCACATCCACCGGACCCGAATCGGTAGAAAGCGAAGCTGAGTACACACTCCTGGGCCTAGGCATACGCAAAGTCTCCTTCCTCCGTGTTCAGGTCTACGTAGTAGGTCTCTACGTCAAAACCTCGTCTCTCCACATCCTCCAAAACCACCTCATCAACACCGTCAACCCGACGGCATCGGCCCTCATCCCCGGCGAGAAAGAAGACCTCCGCAAGGCACTACTCGACCCAGAAAAGAGCGTAAAAATATGGGAGTCTGTATTGAGCAGGAAAGGCACCGAGGCCGTAGATATGGCGTTTCGCGTTGTGCCTACAAGAGGCACAGATTTCAAGCATCTGCAGGACGGTTGGATGCGCGGTATTGCTTCCCGAACCGACGAGGTCCGACGAAAGCAAGCCGACCTCCTCCGCCAACAAGCCGCCGAGCAAAAACAAATCTCCCTTCCCAAGCCCGTCGATGAAGGCGAGTTCTCGGACGAGTCCTTCGGCCTCGCTATGAAGGATTTCAAGGGGTTATTCCAAGGCCGCGGGAAGGCGCCGAAGGGAAGCGTTATCATTCTCCGTCGCGACAACACAGGTGCGTTGAATGTGATGTATCAACCCATCACCAAGACGAACAAGGGCGAGAAGATGGGCGAGGTGGAGAGGCTGGGTAGGGTTGCGGATGAGAGGGTTAGTCGGTTGGTGTGGTTGTTGTATCTCGGCGGGCAGAATGTTAGCTCTGAGGATGCGAGGAAGAATATTGTTGAGGGGTGTTTGGGGCTTGTGGAGAGGCCGGTTGGGACGGTGGAGACGAGGGTGTTATGAGCGGGTTGTGTTGTAGGTTTATACTTATAAGGATCTGAGTAGATAATGGTATACCCCATTCTTCTGTTGGTTCGGGTTGCTGCTATACCATATCTAGAGCGTTTTTGGTAAGGTGTTGCCGATTCCGGGGCAATATACCTGATTGCGAAGTTGGTAAAGCGTATGCTTATGGGACATCCGTACGCTTCGATCTCATCAACTCGTCGACATATTTTGCATCTGGGCACAACTCCCTGCACGTCGTGCCATATTTGTTACGTCTTTATTGCACCAAGCCATTTATCGACAATACCGTTGTCAGGCCTCCTTTCCCGTTATTTCCTTGCTACATGAAAGGTTTCTCCTATTGCAACTACAAAAGCATTTCTCCTTTCAGTGCAGCCTTGACAAATTTCCTCAAGCTACATACAATACAATCCCATTCGCGTTACGTTTCCGCCCTCTCCCCTTCCCACGCATGACCACCTCCTCTTCTCACGACCTCCCTGAACTGTCCTTCTCCCATACACAACCTCCGATCCCTCCCCTTCACTTATTCAGTTTGCCTTGACGTGCTCTCTTCTCTTTCAACCCCTTCATCTTCTTCGGCGTGAGCTGCCTCGGCGACGTTCTCAACATGCTACCCGGCGGCGACGGGACATGAAATGGGTCCTGCGGGCTCAACATACTCGGTCCCCCCGCGCCCTGGTGGTCTGGGCCGTAGTCCGGCGCTTCGACAATGCGCGCGTCGCTTGGGTGTACGATAACTGGGGCTTGTTGGTGGTGGTACGTTGTCTGCGGGTGGGTGGGTGCAAAGCCTGGTTGCGTGTACGATGTTGGTTGGGCCTCGTATGGTGTCATTGTGTTCGCGGCTCGGTGTGGTTGCAGTAGTGGCGCGGGTTCGGGGGGTCGGCGACGGTATGGTGGGTCCATTGTCACTGGGTCTGTTTGCACGCGTCGTGGAGGTGGAAAGATGGACTGCGGGGTGTGAAGTCTTTGTTCGTAGTGTGGTGCTTGGTGCTGGCCTTGCTGCGCATTAAATCCCTGATTATAGTGCGGGTCATGGACTTGGCTTTGATATGGATCGAATCTCTGATCGTAGTGTGGTTCCGGGTGTTGGCTTTGTCGTCCGTCGAAATCATCATGTATTCTTAGCTGCGGAGAGTGGTGGATAGGATCACTGGGCTCTTCTTGTTGCATTGAACGATCGAATTGTTGATCGACTTGGTCGTAAGTTGGGTCAGCAACTGGCGGTGGCACATCTGGCCCTTGAGGTTGGTTATTGTCATATGCGCGGGAAGCTCCGGTCTCTTGTTGTGGGCTGTGAGTTGTCGCTTTTTCTTTTCCCTTACCCTTTGGTTTCGGTTTTTGCCTCCGCGTCTGAGCAACCGCTTCTTCAGCACTCTGCACGATCCATTCTACCGGATTTGTTTTGGGATCATTCCCTACGACTTTCACCCCTGCGTTGTTATTTTGGATTTTCTCGTTTTGGAGGCTTTGCTCCCCTTCGTCCGTCCTGGTTTCCGATGGGTTTTCAACAGGTTTCTGTGTTGCTGGCTTTGGCTGACTCGAAGCGTTTGCGATGCCTTTCAATTTGGCTTCTTTTGCAGCTTTTCGAGGTTTGGACGGACCTGCTTGGACTTCTGTTTTGGAATTGACGGGCCTCCCAACGGTCGAGGGCACGTTTTGAGCCATCAATGTTTTGCCTGGTATTGGGTTTTGCTTCTTTGGCGTCACAGTTGCTTTTTGCTGTATGGATTCGACGGTTTGAAGCTTCTTCATCTCTCGCAAATGCTTGACTTCGCCGGAAGGAGTGTCTTCTCTTGCGTGGCTTGTTTTCTGTGACTCCGCTTTCTGTTCAGTTTCGGGTGTGGTATTCATACGCTCGGCATTTGTATGGGCTATAATGGGGCTCATTCCTCCATATGATGCTTGAGACAAATCATTCGGCTCTGGCTTCAGGGTTCGTTTATTGGTAGTCTTCGACGGACTGCGTTCCATGTTGTGTACAGCCAGTGCTTCATCCTCCAATCCCGCTCCTCTGAGTCTTTCTAGGTCGACGAATTCGTTAACAGGAATACTATGAAGCTGGGTAGCACGCATTGGCTGAACGTCTGGCAACGCTTCCTGCAGCTCCATTCCTGGCTCCGGGGTACTGCCAAGTAGCCTATTTCGATTGCTTGGGCCAACCGCGCCTCGATTCGGACTATCGGTTTTAGGTCTCTTAGGTCTCCTGTGCCCCTGTCGAGCACCGGAACCCAGAGATGCATTTCGACTCCGAGGTGGCCGAGCCCACTTCCCTCTACATGTTAGAAATATAACAAGAACGACCATCACCCCCAACAAAGTCCCCAGCGCTGCTCCAAGACGTCCCGAGAAGTGAGGCGCAGATGAAGTTTGAATATGAGGTAACACCTTTGGTAGAATGGATCTATCTGGCACGGCGGCTGTTGTATGAATCGAGTTTGGGTCATGGCTTCGAACGGCAAAGGTACCCTGAAGTGCGGCAACTTTGGTGTGTGACCCGCTATCTTGGAAGGTACATACCTTATTGTGATGGAGTAATAAGTATGGTACGTTGCTTTTATTGGCGAGAGCTGGTGTGAGGTGTGAGAAAAGACCGTCCATAGGCCAGACGCCCGCATCCGCGACAGACTGATCGGCGTTTTCTCCTCTCATGCAAAGGAAGCTCTCCTGTCGAAAATCATATTCTCATCAGTTTGCATTAAGGGTACATGGAACCTGGAGTTTGGAGTGAAGGTAGGTCAGTCACAGAATCGAACGCCTGGTGTGTCACATTTCACTCCTCAGCTTCAGCCTTGGCTACCTAAGTAGCTGTGCACATAAGTATTTCCGGTGTAGAAGGAAGTACGACATGACATGCCACCCACCCATAGCTTTGCTTATTTCTGATAGGACGGTTCCTGTGTATCCTAGATGCGGGGCGGGAGGCCATGTTCCACACAATCTCTGTCGTATAACGCATACAGAATCTCTCTTCTGGCCAAAGCCCCGCATCACTCTTCACATCACGAATCGGCCGTATATCCAGCATGCAGCCCGTACCTCCCACCAAAGTTGATGAGAATCTAGCGAGAGCAATTCAGCTCAAGTCAGATGGACGAGCAGGGGATGCTCTGGCTATGCTTCGCAAGGACATCGAGGACCGGGAAAAGCAGTTTGGTCCGGTACCGGCTGTACTCAAGCTACGTCAATATTATGGAAATTGGCTCCTCGAGGACGGCATGGAGGTGGAAGCAGCTCAATACCATCGCGCAACGTTGAAGGCATGGGATAAACAGAGTGGAGCTGAACGGCACAAATCCAAGGCGCAACTGAAGCAAGAGCTCGCCAAAGCCTTGATCCTCGAAGCGAAGAAAGTCCGACTCCTTTCAGACGAGATATTCAATGAAGCTGAGTCGCTTTTGCAATCGGCACTCATCGTCCTCACTTCCCCACCACTCATCAACAACGCCCGGGCGATGACGATACACCTCTTCCTGAGCGAGCTATACTGCGTTCGAGCATCGGCGATAGAAGAGACCAGTGGTCAGGATACACAACAGCTGTACGAGAAGGCCACCGACAACAACCTGAAAGCCATCGAATACGCGAAGCTGACGGATCAGGGTGCGGAAGAAATTGCTACTCTCAGGTACAATACAGCTATCATCTTGATGGAGTCGGAAAGATTCTCTGAAGCCGCTGTTCTGTTTGAAGAGCTCATCCGGTTGTTCAAGTCTCCGCCAACGGGCACGCAAATGGGCAGCCTAGGATTCAATGAGGATCATTGCGCGTCTTACAAGTCATTCTGTGTTCATGGTAAAGATACGGATACATACGTTGAGTTTTGGCGTGAAGAAGCTGCTGAAAGACAAGCGCAGCTGAAAGTTGACAGACGATGGTCGCGTGCTCTCGCCAGAGTGCGTGTTAATATCCTCAGATCCTCCCTGCACAGACTTAAGAGCGATGATCCTAATACCGGCATCAGATTGAAAGGCACTGAGACTCTGAGCTCTGGAAGCGTTGGTGAGGCTGTTGCGCTCGCCATGTTACCTACCATGCCACGTCCTGGGGAGGCCAGAGAGGAGGACCGAACGAGTGGAGACCCCGTTCCTGTTCAAAAGCTCCCCAAAAACATGACGGTGGGCTCAACTGTAGCACACTCGTCCACTGTTGAACGCGGCCTAGTCGCTGAGAAAGACCACAAAAACTGCTTTTCAGAGGAAGTTTACGAGGAGACTATCGATGAAGGTCCACCCCCAGTGATGGGTATAAAGAGGGTTCCGACCTTTATGAGTGAGTTTGGTGGCATCGGCGACTGTGCATCGCAAGAGGGACCGGAGCACTCATTATTTGACTTCAAATCAGCGATAGTGTAAGTTTGCTGCAATCACGTACACAAGATTCAATTCTAATTATCTTAGAAACGATCAATCTCGAGCATGGGTCAAATATTTCACCTCATTCCTTCGACACATCCACGGTTATTACAGAGAGGCGGAATGCGAGGCAATCAGGGTCGCTGTTCTGGATACTGGGATCGGAGCATCACATCCTTTCCTACAAAAGAAGTGGAAACGCGAGGGCTTGGTCGACCAAGGCTACCGTAATTTCGTCACAGGTCCTGAGCAGTCGCAAGAGCCGCGAGACGATCACGGGCATGGTACACATTGCGCTGGCCAAATCCTCAACTTTGCTCCCAAGGCGCAATTGTACGTTGCCCGCGTTGCAGCTTCCGGCATTTACTGCCGCACGAACAAAGATTTCGTGAAGAATATTGCAGAGGTGAGAGTGGAACACTTATTCCGTCTCGTCCATAACTGCTAATATGTGACAGGCTTTGGAATACGCTACGAAGACGTGGAACGTCAATATCATATCAATGTCTCTAGGACTGGATCAGCCAGACGTCCGAGTCACGGAGGCCATCAGAGAGGCACACTACAAGAACATAGCCATCTTTGCAGCAGCGTCGAACTCAGGAACACGGAGATCTATTGCCTACCCAGCCAGCAGACGGAGTGAGGTGTTCTGCATCCATGCTTGCAATGGGCTCGGCAAACCTTCCTCATTCAATCCAAACGTGGAAAAGGACATCCTCAACTTCTGCATCCTCGGTGAGAGCGTCCATTCCATATGGCTCAATGATGACGAAAGCGCCGACACGTTCACGCATAAAGAGCTACTGGGAAGATGGAAGTACATGTCAGGGACTTCTATGTCAACACCTCTGGCTGTGGCATTAGCTGCCAATATCCTGGCGTTCGCACGAATGCATCTGTCTTCTTTTCCAGATATAGAGACCCCGGAGCTACTTCGCCATGTTTTACAAGCCATGAGCAAAGATGCCGAAGGGTACCTCAGCATAACTCCTTGGGAAGGGCGACATCGCCACTTCGCTGGGTACAGGGACTATGGCAAGTTTCTGGCTGCTTTCACGGGGGTCGTCAGGTAGCGCGTCCTTGTGGTTGATCACGGGAAGTGCGTTTTGAAGGATTACATAGACCGCTTCACTCTCAGGATAATCGTCTACCCCTCTTTTGCATACTCGTCTTTCTAAAATTGTACCTCCGCAAACTTGTACGTGCTGGGCTGCTTTCACTGAAGCCACCATATAGCGGGTTCCTGTTATTTGTGGATCCAGTATCTCGGGAAGTTCGTTTCTAAAACGTTGCGTAGGACCGCCTCACTCGCAGGATAATCATCTACCCCTCTTTTGTGTACTCAATTTCCTGAAACTGTACCCCCGGAAACTTGAACTGCAGGATCCATACAATCCCAACAAGAGTACAATCCGCCCTTCGAAGCGCTCGTACCATCACACTGCATCGTCCTCTAATCTTGGACTGTAGCACTAGTTCCTATTCCCTCATTCCCACACTCATCCCGCCCATCCCTCCTCCAAATATTGCCCTTCTCTATGGCCAGCTTCGGCAATCACCAACAATGTCCTCCCACCAAAAAGCCTACTTCATCCTCCCCAACACCGACATCGCCCCCAACACGCTTATAAAGCTATGTCAAATCGTACCCTCCATCCGCGAAGCCCATCGCGCAATCAGCCCCCCACAGCCCATACCAGCGGCATCAGCCACCACAGGCGTGAAGACAGACTACACGCTCTCAATATCTTCAACGCAGAACATCCGCGTGGGGCCAGTAGCTCATTTCCTCGCGCAACTCGGGAGTCCCGTCTCAGGAGCTCTCGAATTAGGTACAATACATCCCATCCCAAGCAACCCCCCCCCCCCACCCCAACCCAACCCCCCCCAGAACGCAGCAAGAAGAAATCCAGTACCTGGACCTTCAAAACCCTCGAAACCACCTCCTTCGAACCAACCCTAGAATACATCCACACCAGCATCTCCTCCGCGGCCGCCAAGCAAGCCCTCAAGAAAACTATGAAGAATCCCCTCGTCCGCAATGCCGTGTACATGATCACAGCCCTCAAGATAGCCCGCGGCGCTTCCTACTCCACCAGCACCTCGCGGAGCTCCGACACCAAATCTACACTCACCGTCGATGCGAACGCCCTCGCCGGAGTCCCTGTTAGCGCGGGCCCGCAGGCCGGTATCAAGGAGACGGCCGGGGAAAGTGAGGATATGGGGCACTGTAGTGATTTTGTGTGGGCGGTGAGGACGCGGAGGATCAGGTTGGGGGGGCTGGATGTGAGGGTCAAGGTTGGGGATGTTTATGGGGGGGATTTGCATGGGTATGGCGAGGGGAGTGGTGAGGGGGATGATGATGATTTTGGTGGGGTCGATGGTAGTGATGAAGAGGAGGTGGTGGAGGTGGAGAAGGGCGAGTTGGAAGCTTTTGATCTTGGTGTTGGTCTTGGTGTTGGGGATCAGCTGGAAGGGTTTGTGAAGAAAGTTGTGGTTGATGAAGGAGGGGAGCAATGCGCTGTACTTTGGTGAGGTCTGGTTGAGTGTGAGGGTTCTGTTGATTAGAAATTAGAAGTGGTTCGGAGTATCCTGAGGGTTACCTCTGAGGCTTTGATATTCCATGATCGTCGGTTCGTTCACTACCGATTCAATTAAACTCTTAAAGGACATCCTTGCGATGATGTCGACATTAACATTGACGTTGACGCTAACGTCAGACTCGATGTATATCATATTGTCCACCCGTCCCATCCTTCCAAGCGAGCTTATTCGCCGAGTACGTCCCGTGTTCAAGTGGGGTGAGCGCTCATCGTATACAAAGTCACGAAGTCACGAAGTCTTCGTGGCACCCCGTTGCGATCATGTAAGAAGTTAAAGACTGAGTGCATCTTAATTCTTCCAACATACTACTACCCACTAACCACCACTCTCCAAGGTGCTCGCGCCTTGTGCACGACCCGCGTGTGAGTCATTTTGAAGAGTGAGTTATTTTAAGAAGCAAGATACATTCAAGCTACTTTAGCACTCCCCACACGCCGCCCAACAAACCAAGTGACCCACACATTCTAATACCGATTTCAGGTCTAGTTCCACCATTTCCTAGGTGTTCTCCCTTCCAGCTGCGAGCAGCGCCTTTAGTTGATTAGGAAGGGCTAAGGTAGGGCTTTTCTTAAGAAAAAGCCGCAAGATTATTAAGGTAGACCTGCTTATAGGAGCTAGGAGGAAACAGTAGCGTAGGTAAATTGCGGATACTAGTAACTAGCTTCTAGATACGCTCTCTCTCGTCTTTAACAAATGCAGTCTCCTTAGGTGTCGCTATTTAGCAGATTAGCGACGCGTTGTATAGTAGCAGTGAGAGTCCTTACTTTTAGGAAACCATTTCTTCCTTAGTTGCTGGAGGAAGGGGCCAGATGTTCGTAAAGTAGCTATACTTAAGATAAGGAATGAGTATAGCTAAAGGATTCTTTATATTAAAAGGGGAAGCTATAATAAGAGTATATAAGGTGTAGATAAAGAAGGAAGAAGGAAGATAGGTAAGAGGTAGCTTAAATTTATACCTAATATATAACCTTAACTAAGTAAGCATATAAAAAGTATATACCTAGAGGATTTATCCTATGTAAAGTAAGATATTAGTAATAACTGCTACAAACTTGGCCCTTATGGCCCTCCATCTACTCGCAATGGCCGCAACTCCAACCACTCTCCACCTCCACCTCCGCGATCTCAACACAACAAACCCGAGAAACTTGAATCATATACACGCATGCAACACAACATCGCCTTAGAATACTACATTCAAAACCCTTGCAAAAGAGGAAAACACACTACTACGACTACAGAGAACAAAAGAAAAGACGAAGAACAACAAAACAACATAAAAAAACCCGCACCCAAGAAAAAAAAAGTAATCCAAAGGGAAGGGTATCTGTACGCTCCAGCCAACCAAAAAGAAGTCCACAACCCCCACCCACCCCGCATGTCCACATCATCCGAAGGGGAGAAGAAGAAAAAAAAGAAAGAAAAAGAAAGAAAGGTCCACCTAGACCTAAACAGGACAGTCAGTATCATACGTACAGCATAGTCGTACATTGCATCCGCGCTGCTCATCCAGGTGCCAGTCCAGTCCAGTCCAGGCAACGCAACGCAATCGTATCCGACTCTTGCTGTGCTGTGCTGAGATCCGCAGCCCAGCCCAGTCCATCCAAAACCAGTCATGACCAATCCCATCGTCCAACCAATTCGCGCAAGCAATTAAAAAAAAATTCAATCATCACCATCGCCATCGCCATCCTCCTTCTTCCCCACAGCCTCGAACTCCACCTCGCCCTCCACATTCCCCCCCTTATCCCTCCTAACCATCCGATACTTCCCGCCGTCCCAAAGATCCTTCAGCGTAATCTCCTTCGTCCTACCCAAGCTCTCGATATCGCCGATACGCTCGAGCGTCGCCTCCAGGAACGCCTCAAACCCGGGTTCCGAGCACACCTCGTTGAAGGCGCGTTGCATGGGCACCGAGTCGGCGCGCACCATGGCGTGCGAGTCGATTGCGAAGATGGAGAGTTCGTGGTGCTGGCGGATGAAATCCGCGCGCGTCATGATGAAGCGTGCCTGATGCAGCGGGAATTCGGGCAGGATGTGCCCGCGTTTGGGGTCGTAGATGTGTTCCATTTCGAGGGATTTTTTGTAGAGGGCCAGGGCGAGGACCATGGCTGTGGACTGGGGGAGAATTGGTCAGACACTTTTTGGGAAGAGGGATGAAGAGGAATGGGGGGGGGGGGGGGGGGGGGGGGGGGGTTTGAGACTTACGGCGTACTTTTGCTGGTCCATGACATCGTCGTCCATTTCCTCGCCGAGGATGCCGCAGTTGTTGAGGAACCATGTCTTCTCCATCAGGCAGATCTCGTCACACTTCTTAATCATGTTTTGGGATTTGGCCACGCGGTTCAGGAAGGTTAGACGGCCTCCTATCTTGTCGTAGACTTCTTCTAGAACGGGCACGGGGGTTACTTCCTGCCAGTACTTCATGCGGTAGTTGCGTAAGGCTTGCATGGCGCGGTTTTTGGGGAGGTCGGATACCTGCGTGACCTCCATCCGGGTGGCGTGGTGCTTAAGCCGTTCGTAGACCCAGTATTTGTCCGAGTTGATGATGACGGTGGCGAGGTTCGAGGCAGCCCATTGTTCCGCGCGTTGCTGGATCAGCTCGATCAGATCACGGCCATTCTCATCGTCCCTGATTAGATGCGCTTGGTTGATGATCAGAATGAGAGGCCTTCCAACCCTAGCTCGGCGTCTCAACGCGACCTTTTCGAGCTTGTTGAAGGCTCGCTCAATGTCCAGTAGAGCTGATGCGTCGCGAGGTCCTCGGATGGAGAAGAGAGCGCCAATGTTGTCCTCGTGGAATTCAAAGTCCAGACATCGTCCAAGGCGGATGCGGAATATCTCAGGGTCTGCGTGTGCCTCTAGCATGGCGACGCCTTCGCCGTCGATCTTGGACATGGCATCAATCAGCATCGAGCTCTTCCCAGTTCCCTTCTCGCCGATGAGTAAATGGTAGCGTCCCTTCTCTTCACCGCTGATGATCTTGTCGATGCGATCTTGCTCCTCTCGAGGGATCCATCGGTCGCTGACGTCTTTTATTTGAGGGGTTTCGCTATCAGGATGATCTTCTTTTGGTACCTCTTTTCCGGAGGCTGCGAGTTCGAGCACGGGATCACCGGGGGTAAAGGCGTTTTCCATCTTTTGCAGCACCATATGTTTGTAATACCTCGTGTAGCTGTAACCGACCAAGCCGAGGATAAAGATGGAAGCGCCAGTTGTCATGGCGGATTCGAACATTTTGAAGGCGGTGCTCTTCCATTTTGACGATTTGGCCTCCTCTTTTTCAGGGCGAGTTCCTTCTTCGTGGACGCTCTCTGTTGCATCGTCCACGGGATTGGGTGGGTCATTGCCGGGTGCTTTTCAAGTTAGTACGCAAAATGAATGTACGAGTAGCAGAGATTGACATACTGTATGAGTTAGTAGAGTCGACATGAGGATGGTCCCGCGTACCTGGGTGCGCCGCTCTGGCCAGTCAATGTGCGCCGGAATGACGTCTGGATTGGTGTCACGCTTCGGGGTCCAGGCGGCCGAAACCGACGCGGGAATAGATGTGGTTGACGCCGTTGAAACAGGACATGGACGCGTGTAATGGCTATAGGAGTGCGCATTAATGACATTACGTGACCCGGCGCGCAGTGCGTCGCGCGAAGCCTGGACGTGCAGACGACGTTCTAGAAGGCGCCGACGGCCAATTCAGGGGGAGGGGAAGGGAACGGGGCGCGCGACCAGCATGCGCGCAGAGGGACGCAACTGAGATGAGGGTGAGGATCCGATGAGATGTGAGATGTGAAATGTGAAATAGACAATGACGGACGTGAGGGACACACGGACAGGAGAGGAGGTCAGTGCGGGTCAATCGCCGAGTCGCTCGCCGGAGGGATTGACGGGACGGGCATGACGACTGTACGGAGTGCAAGAAGGGATTCACTATTTCGCGGCGCGTAGAGAAGAGTCCTTGATTCATCTTAGCAAAACATCTCCGAGGACAAGGCCGATGTTGATATGGAAAGGCGAAGGTTTGCCTCCGCGCATGACGGCACAGGGGTGCTCGGCTGGCTCCGGGCTTTTCCGACCGACTTCCGAGCTTCGAGCTAACCTCGTCAGAAAAAAATTGGTGAAGCATGGCCGACTTCTCTCTTCATTGAGCATTCACCTTCATCTTCATCTTCTGCATCTCTATCTTGACGTGCCCACTGTACATTAATGCTCCTTTTCTGTATATTATCTTTGCAGTCTACCTCTCCCTGAGTTCCTTCCTTTTCCTACCGTTCTTTCCTGGATAGTCGCTGTCGCTGTTTACTGGGCCGGAGACATGGCGAATGATGCTGGTACGTTCAGCTATGGCTGCCCCTACCTCCCTCCAACACGAGCGGTAGCATGGCTTCGGGAATGTCATTGAATGCTGTACGCATGGCTAATGCTTATGCCTCCACAGAACCCCAGAATGGCGCCGTGGAGAAGTCCAACGGCGAGAGCGTAGAGCAGACAGGCGACGCCAATGGCCACATGGAGAGTGAGCATCATCACAAGACCACGCAATCTACATGGCACTGACGGCGCAGACATCTTCTCCATCACCATCAAGCTCCCGCATGCTCCCTACGAGCACTCGATTACGGTGCGTCATACATACAAGAGGATAGAACAGGACGGAATGCTGATGCATGGCAGATCTCGACACAGGAGCAGGTGCAGGACCTCCGCCAGGCCATTGTGGAGTCGCCGCAGCTCTTCCAGTACTCGTGCTTCCACCTGGAGCTCGACGGCCAGCGCGTCAACGACTTCGTGGAGCTCTCCGATGTGCCGGGACTCAAGCCGGACGCCGTCCTCACCCTCGTCGAGGACCCGTATACAGAGAAGGAGGCGCGGTTGCACGTCATCCGCATTCGGGAGCTGATTGGCGCTGCCGGCGACCGCACCGATGCTCTGCACGGCATCACGGCCGGTCTGTCATTGCACGACACCGTCGGCCTGGACGAGTCGGGCAAGCCCAAGCCGGAGGGCGCTGAGACGACACCGCTGAGCGACTACGATTTCAAGGCCCCAGGAAACGTCAAGACCCTGCTGGCACCGTCTCAGGAGCCCGCACCCAAGACGATCAAGTCCATCTCCGTATCGCCGTGGAACCCCCCGCCATACCACCTGCGGTCAAAGGGCCATTTGCTGTACCTGCTTCTCAACACGAATGAGAACGAGCAGCACCACATCACGGCGACAGTCTCAGGATTCTACGTCAACAAGTCATCCAATGCGAAATTCGACCCCTCGCCCCGTCAGGCTCCCAAGGCCCACTCCGCCCACTCACTGCTTAGGCTGATTGAGGAACTATCTCCTTCCTTCAGCTCCTCCTTCCAGAAGTACCTCGAGCACACCCAGAAGCGCGATCCCCTCACCTTCTTCCAGCTGTCCAACGCCATCCCTGCCAACCCGTGGCTCGTCCCCGCCTCCAGCGCATCCAACGCCTCACACCAGCCCGACCTCGCGCGAACGCAGGAAAGCTATCTCATTGCAGGAGTTGAGAACACGGAGACTCTCCGTGACTGGAATGAGGAGTTCCAGTCCACCCGTGAGATGCCCAAAGAGGCTGTCCACGACCGTGTCTTCAGGGAGCGTCTCACCTCAAAGTTGTTTGCCGACTACAATGACGCCGCTACACGGGGTGCCATGCTTGTTGCGCGCGGTGAGATTGCGCCCCTGAACCCTACCGAGGCCAAGGATGCGCAGATCTTCGTGTACAACAACATCTTCTACTCGTTCGGAGCGGATGGTGTCGGTACATTTGGCACCGAGGGTGGTGACGAGGCCGCTCGTGTGGCTGTTGGCAAGGACGTCTTTGGTGTCCGCGCCGTCAATAACCTCGATATTTCTGGCCTCTTCACCGCGGGTACCGTTGTAGTCGACTATCTCGGAAAGCGTATCGTCGGCCAGAGCATCGTACCTGGTATTTTCAAACAGCGTGAAGAGGGAGAGCATCAGATCGATTATGGAGCGGTCGAGGGCAAGGAGATTGTTGCTGACGACAAATCCTTCGTCCCTCTGTTTGAGAAGTTGTCCCAGGCGTTGCGCGTAAAGAAGCATCCTGTGTGGGACAAGGACGATGTCCGACATGAGCTGGAAGGCAGTGTCGAGACAAAGGGTCTCATTGGTACTGACGGTAGGCGCTATGCGCTGGATCTGTACCGCCTCACCCCTGTCGATGTTGCTTGGATCGAGGCGCACTGGAGCGAGCCTGGCAAGGATGGAGAGGAGAAGCCAAAGGACAAGGACTACCCTCACCGCATGGCGACTCTGCGTCCCGAGTTGGTGGAATCGTATGGCCGCCTGAAACTGCGAGAGTACGTTCAGAAAGAGCTTGAAAAGAAGGCGGAAGCTGCAAAAAACGGCGAAACCACCGAGAAGGCAGAGAAAAATGACACCGACGAGAAGAAGGAGTCGAAGAAAGAGTCGGATGACAAGGAAGAGTCCAAAGAGGAGACCGAGGCGGCTGAACAGGAGCGCGTCGACATCTCCGGCTTCCAGTTCACGCTCAACCCGGATGTGTTCTGTGGTCAGCACCCTCAGTCCGAAGAGGACAAGGAGGAATGGGCCAAGGACGAGGCCGAGGTCCGCGCTGCTTGCAACCACCTATTGACCGATGTCATGCCGCGATTGATCCAGGAGCTCAAGGATGGCGATGTTGGCTTCCCCATGGACGGACAGTCGCTGAGCTCGCTCTTGCATAAGCGGGGAATTAACATCCACTACCTTGGTAAGATCGCCGAGCTTGCAGACAAGGAAGACCCGCGCCTGCAGGCTTTGAAGCGACTGGTTATCCAAGAAATGGTTACCCGTGGTTTCAAGCATTTTGCCAATTTGAAGCTGCGGAACATATCTGCTCCTTTCGCTGCGCCATGTCTGGCTCACTTGCTCAACTGCCTTCTCGGCAGCGAGCTCAATGGGAAGCCTGTAGCGGAGAGCGATTCCGAGCTCAAGTCGATGTACCCCGAATGCGACTTTAGCTTCGAGAAGCTCACCCCAGAAGACGTGAAGAAAGAGGTGGCGGCACAAGTTGCCTTGAGATACCGATACGACCTGGGTGACTCCTGGATTGAGCCGGGCAAACAGCTCCAGCTCCTCCGTGAGATTGCCCTCAAGCTGGGTCTGCAACTCGAGAACAAAGACTACGCATTCACGAAGGAGGCCTCGACAGCAACAAATGGTGCTACCCTCGGGGCCGACGGTGCACCGGCAACAGACGGGAACACAACTTCGAGCAAGAAGAAGAAGAACAAGACCGCATCACCCGCACGTTCAGCAAGCCCTGCTCCGGCAGTTCTGCAAACTTTCCACGCCGACAACATTGTCAACATCGTGCCGGTCGTCAAGGAAGCCTCACCGAAGAGCTTGCTCGCGGAGGAGGCCCTGGAGGCTGGCCGCATGTCTGTGGCCCAAGATCAGAAGGAGCTTGGACAGGAGCTGCTGCTTGAGTCACTCACTCTCCACGAGCAGATCTACGGCGTGCTTCACCCTGAAGTTGCCCATGTTTATCACACTCTTTCCAACCTGCTCTTCAATTTGGACGACAAAGCTGCTGCGCTTGAGCTCGCCCACAAGGCCGTCATCGTCTCTGAGCGCACACTCGGTCTTGATCACGCAGACACTGTTCTAGCATACCTCAACCTGGCTCTGTTCGAGCACGCTACAGGAAACGGCCGGAGCGCATTGAACTACGTCCGCCACGCTCTGGAGCTATGGAAGATTGTCTACGGCGTTGACCACCCCGACTCCATCACCACACTCAACAACGCCGCCGTCATCCTCCAGACGCTAAAGAACTACCCCGAGTCCAAAGCCTGGTTCGAAGCCTCCCTCACCATCTGCGACCAAATCTCAGGCAAAGACTCCATCGCCACTGCCACCCTCCTCTTCCAGACGGCGCAATCGCTCGCATTGGTCAAGGACATGCGCGGCGCCGTCAACCGCATGCGCGAATCCTACAACATCTTCAACACGGTGCTCGGACCAGAGGACCGCAACACCAAGGAAGCGGAACAATGGCTCGAGCAGCTCACCACCAGCGCCGTGACACAGGCCAAGGCCATGGCGTCCGGCCGTCTCCGCCATCTCCAGCTCGGTCGGCGCGGGGCTCTCCGCCCGCAAGCGGCAGTCGGCCAGACTGCCCACGAGACGACGACTGCGAGCCGTCCGCGCGCGGGCACGAACCGTGTCGATCAGCGCAGTATCGATGAGCTGATGAAGTACATCGAGGGGGATGTGCCGAAGACGACGACGAAGAAGAGGACGGGGGCGCTGAATCCTAAGAGGAGGACGGCGGGGACGTCGAAGTGAGACGAGGAGAGATGTCGACTTGCGTGTTTAAACCTGGGGGAATTTATTTTTTTCTTCGCAGCTTTAATGGCGCAAGCAGCTAAAAAGTACATGGGCTTTTTTTTGGGACATTTCCCCTCCTGCTTTTTTCATGTTCTCGACACGGCCTGCTGGAAATTTCTACTGTATTATATGTATGTAGCATGGTGCTAGCTAATTAGGCTTGTAATTCTGTGCGCGGAGCTCGTCTCGTCTCGTCTTGTCTTGTCGCGTCTTGTTCATGATTCTGGGTTGTTGGTTGTTGTTTTTTTTCCCAGGGGGGGGGTTTCTGGTGGGATCGCGCGGTATATACTAAGGTCAGTATATATAGTACACTACACTACACAAAACTCTCCATTCATGATTGGTCGCTGGTTTTTCTTCTGGGTGTGTTGTATTTGGGAGAGTTGGGCATGTGTGGTTTGCGGTGTCGCTGGAGTGGAGTGGAGTGGAGTGCGGTGCCGTGGGGTGGGGTGGTTTGGGGTGGTAGGCTTGTGTACTGTGTATGTGCATAGGTCGTGCTTGGGAGTGGGTGAGTAGGGTGGGTTGTTGAGGTTATAGGGTGACAGAGAGGGGGGATAGATAGGATCTGTTAGTAGCGGTGACGGTGACGGTGACGCTATTGATGGAATAGGAGAAGTGATGGCTGTTTTGTTAGTTGCGTGATGTATAAACGTATGATGGAGGCTCTTACCTTATTAAGGGGCGGTGTATGGTACCGTACTTGAGGACTGCTTAGGTGGGGTGGACTGGAGTGGAGTGCAGTAGAGTGCAGTGGAGTGGGGTGGGTATGCGATGTAGAATACAGACTTCTGAAGGATGATGTGATGATCTAAGTTACGCCATGCATGCAGCGCAGCGCAGCGCAGTGTTGTATAAGGGAAGGTCCTCAGCGTGAATAAACTAAATATAAGAAGGCCTACCCTAACTTGTAAGGAGGTACTATTTAGGTCCCGACCTAAAGACAGTTCCCTTCCACCTCCAGCAGGATTAAAGGAAACTTAGTGTAATATAAGTAGGGAAAAGAACGCGGTCTACTACGCCTAAGCAAGGAGTTACACGTACGGCAAATAGCGGAATATAAGGACGCAGGAGGGCTTGAAGGAAGGCTAGGTTAGGTCGTTGGGTTAGTGTTAGGGAGGAAATGCGTAGGTAGCTAGGAAGTGAGGGTTTAGGCTGTGGGTGGCGTGGTGGTAAGGGATAGAGAGATACTTCTATATTCTATATTATTAATGGTTAGTTTGGTGGGAGGCGCGGGGGCAGGTCGAGTTGATTTCGTAGTGTAGTGTAGAATGTAGAATAGATGCTGTAGTGTGTAATTACGCACTTTATACACAGTCGCTATAAAGTAAGTAGGTAGAAGGGAGATGATCTAAGGCTTTCTTTTATTCATCCATTCAATTATTCGTTCACATTAGCGCGCTTAAAAGTTCTAAAAAAAAAAAAAGAGTATAGAAATAGTCCACCTTGCTCCTTAGTGAATTACAGCATTCGTGAAGAAAGGGCGAAAGTAGAAGTGGTTTTCTTTTTTATCAACGTCTCTAGCTCTCCCTCATAACGAATGCGTGCAGATAAAACAACACCTTGCTTTACTGAGTCTGCTAGAGATGAGTAGCAGTACTGCTTAAAACCCATGCAACGTTAGTAGGCAAACCGATTCTTCTTTTTCTTCTTCTTTTCAACCTGCACCGTTCTCAGAACCAGACTCGCGCTCGCGCTCGGGCAATGATAGGGATAAGCAGAATAATGATGTAGTGAGATACCCAGCAAGCACAGTGCTGCAACTTAACCTTTTTAACACAGGCATTTGCATTTCCTGAACCGCGAATCGGGTGACGTGTATAGCGGTCACTTACGTTTTGAGCTCGCGCGTCGACTCTAATAGTACCGAATAGAAAATAACTACAGGTAACTATAGTATATATCAATCCTCTTCTCCTCGCAAATCCGCAATCCGCAACCCCACACAACAGCTTCCCTCTCCCTCCCTTGACAGACCTTGCGCCTCCGATAAATGTCCAACCGCGCACTCCACCAACCCCGAACCCAAACCTGAACCTTGACGCTCCCTTCTCGGCCCAAATCAACAAAAAAAAGTTTCCTTCGGTATCCCGCTCGGCATCCCGCCCGGCTCGCTGTGCAGTACAGACCGGACCGACGGCACGACTGATCATGACTCAGCGCAGCTATCTAGCCGACGGTGTGAGATTCGGCTCGGTTCGCCTCGGGACTAGGGGACGTCCTTCGGGACGAGACGAAGCAACGAAGGAAGAGAGGAACGGTTTGGAAGGGAAAAAAAATTCCAACCCCTCGCCCTTTTCTCAATCAACCAACCAACGGCAGAGAATCTCAGCATCAACCCCCGTCGTCTCGATACGAATCCCACAATACCATCGAAATAAACGTAATAATACCCTGCCATGTACCGACCCGCCCTGACCTTGGGAACCGCACGCATGTGATGCAGTGCGAGTGCGAGTGCGAGTGCGACCCCATCCCATCCAATGCAATAATCCACGCCATCTAAACTTCACCCACTCACTGCCCGCATTCTCCCCAAGGATTCATCGGCTCAGCGGCTCGGGAGGGGGGGGAGGCTTCTTTCCCACGATACCCCCCGGCCGCTAAGCAATAAACAATAAACAAAACATGACTCGTGGGAAAACCACAAAAGTTAAGTACCCCTTATGGCTTGTGGCGCATGCGCACCCTCGCCAGCACCAGCGCCTGCCCTATTTCAGGGAAAATAAAAATACAAAATACAAAATTGGAATTAATGATCCCGCTATAGTGGATACGGTATACTGCCCTTACGGTTTACTCTTCACCGAGAGCAACGGCGTGCCCGCAAGCCGAACCCGAAACCCAAAAAAGACAGGCAGATATACGGACAGATGGATAGACGGATGGACGGGAGTCACGGGACGGGGACAGGAGAAAAGCACGTTTACTATACTTACTGTACGTATGTCTAGTCCTTCCCTTCCTTTCCTTCCTTCCATCCCTTTCCCTTTCCTTGGAGTGGCAATCGCACGAGAATCATAATCATAATCATGATCCCGCGCCCAAATAGAGAAAAAAAAAAGATTTTATAAAAAAAGAAAAGAAAAAGAAAAGGAAGCATAAGCTTTTCGCTAAAACGGATCCGGATCCCCGTTGGGCTGACGATATGATCATACGATGCAATCATACTATATTATACAACGTACAACATACAATATGCAAAAGCCAGAGCAGAGCGCGGGCGTGGGTGAACGGGACGTGTACATGTACAGTCAGCGTTAAGTTGAGTTGAGGGAAGGAATGAAGGTCGGTTGCCGGGTGGGATGGGGTGCGGGCGGTGTGGTGTACTGCAGATAGGATTCGAATGAATGAATAATGCCGACAAGGTCACAAACTCACAAACTCACAGACTCCCAGGCTCACAGCAAACACGTACGGCTTATTGATAAGAACTTAGAAGGACGGCATACCACACCACACCATACCACACCATACCACACCATACCACACCATACCACACCATACCACACCATACCACACCATACCACACCATACCACACCATACCACACCATACCACACTATACCACACTATACCACACTATACCACACTATACCACACCATACCATAGTAACCATACCACAGTAACCATACTACTATACCTAACGGTGCGGTGCGAGTGCGGTAGACATAAAATGTGGGGGCCAAAACGCAGCATTTTTTGCCTTCTTCTCCTCCTTCGTTGCTAATGTTTCGCCTCTCCCAAGGTAAGGCAAGGCAAGGCAAGGCAAGGCAAGCCTGTCGTACCTGTGCAAAGTATATTCCATTCCAGTATCATTATTCATCATTATAATGCAGGGAAACGGACACGCACAACACCGCCATCGCGCGCCAAACAACTACCACCCAGTCAGTCTAGATAACCTCAAGGCATGAAAAGGAAAAGGAAAAGGGCGCTTGACTTTCCGCGTCGACCACATGGCATGCTTCCCTTATCTTATCTTATCTTATCCACAGTCCCAGTTGCATAAATCAATAATGAATAATGAAAGGTCAGGCAACAACACACAATTTCAAGGGAAGGGAAGGGCAACATGGGAGGGAAGTCGATCAGGGTCAATCGCCGCACTGGTTCGCAGGGGACCCGCGTGGTTGGTACGCCCGTTGCCCAGTTGCCCAGTTGCCCAGTTGCCCAGTTGCCCGTTTCCGTTTCTCGCTAGATATTCTTTTTACTTCTTCTCTCGCGAGTCGCGAAGAGGAGTGGGGCGCGCATATTACAGTACTGTGCTTGTACGATATCGACTGGGGAACGGGACAAGTCATGCTGATTTAGTCCATTCCTGTGGAAGTTGTAAGCGGGATGTTGTCATTATCATTTTATCATTGGACCGCTCGGGTTTAAAGAAAAGAAAAGAGGAGCTTGCGGCAGCCCTACACAGAATAAAGGCCCGCTTCCAATCGCACCCATATTGCCGCGTTTGGCCAAGGCAATGCGCGAGGCCTGCCGCCGTTAGAGATGTGCCCTGTGACTGCTGCTTCAGCTGCCGCGTCTGAAATCGAGAGGGTGTTTCATCCTGCAAACATACTTTCCTCTTCTCCTTTAATAATAATGTGAGGGTCCAGATGTCAAAGGCAGGCAACGCGGTCGGCGACGCTAGGGAACTTCTTCCGCCAGCGCCGCCTTCTGCCTGCTTTAACGTGTTTGAGAAAGCGCCGCTCAGCGCTCACTCGTCGGCGGAGCTAGCGTGCCGCTGCCTTGTCCCACCCGGAGGATCAAAATTAAACGGTGCTGGGGGCAGGGATCGTGGGGAGGCACGAAATAAGGCTGAAGAAGAACTTCGGGAAAAGGGTCAAAAGGGGTACGTCAGTGCTCTATAAAATCATCTGATTTGGGCAAGGGCTGGGATGGTAAATCGTGGAAAATTTCAAAATGTCGCGAGCATAGTGCACAATTTGCGAGCCAGACGACGAGATGGGAACGGAGAAGACTGATTTGAGGATAACGGTGTGAATTGTCTATTGGTGGTATTGTTTGGCTTCGGCTTCCGAGGCTTCGGTGACGAAGCTGCTTGGTCGTTGGCCAGCCGCAGCGGCTCAGCGCTCACGCTTCCGCAAAGTTTGGTGGAGGTAATAGGCTGAATTTTGACTCCTGGCTCACACTGTGCGTCGATCAGCCATCACTCGCACGATGGAGCCCGGGCCTGCGATTTCTACGAGCTACGGTCGGGTCAGCGTGGGCCGCACCTGAAGAGAAGTGGAATGGGAGCAAAATCCGTAACATTGGTTGGTGTTGGTGAAGACGCGATAGGAAGGAGCGCAGGTCGTACCTTCTCGTGCCAGCTTAGCAAGACACTCATGGCTTGTCCTCCGCCCTCGCCGCCGCCGCGGGAGTGGATCTGAGAAAAGCCCGTGGCCTGCGGGGTGAGCGTCCGCGATGTGTTCGCTGCGCTCGTCTGCGCCATGCCCTTGTAGCTGGTGCCATATGTTAGCCAGCCCGCTCCAGGTACCAGGTCGAGCTGCGAGTTGGACAGAAGGGAGGTACACAATCATCATGGACGAGACGTGACCAAAAGGCGGTCAGAGGGAAAGGACATGTCCAGAAAGGGAAGCAGGGCATACATGTACTTCATCAGCACGTCCAATGCTTCCGTTCCACCGGGCGCGCTGTATAGACGGCTTAATATTGGTGACATGTCGGCCTGGCGGATAGATTGGAGGATCTCAATGACCGTAGCCAGGTGTATTTCCTATCGAATAGTGAGACACGGGTTAGCCTGGTTTCCTCATTGTGTACCTGTGCAATGGCGCGAGCGCGTCGTCCCGGTCGCTGGAAGCCCGAGGCCGCAGCGGCGGGCGCGCGACGGCAACAGCAACGGCCAAATACAGAGACATGAATTGTGGGGTGTGCTCTACAGCCACTGCATGCACTGGTGGAAGGACGGTGGTGGTGGTGGTGGTGGTGGTGGTGGTGGGTGGGTGGGGAGTGTCAGGTAGCATGTTGCAACCTACCTTGCCCTTCTCGTCCCCGCCATATGGAGGGTTCTCGAGCGCTCCTTGCAGTGCGCCCTCACTGTCTCCCCCTCTGAGAAGCTGCCGTATCTGCCCCGCGAGCGACTGTACATCGGCTGTGGAGACGGGTGTGACGGACGGCGTGAGCGAGCTGAGGTCGAAGTTGGCGGGGGAGTCCGGGTCTAAGGCGTCAATATTGATGGTGCGCCAGTTGACGGTGGCCATGGTGGCAGACGTGGCTAGAGGGTCTTGAGAGGGTTAGACAATGGGGGTAAGTAGCAGACGTCGTTGGTGGTGTGGATGTTGGGTAGTGGCGGCGTGTGGTGGCAGCTACGTGAGGTCTGGTCGCGGTCGCGGTCGCGGTCGTGGGGAAGGAGCTCCACTCTTTGCGCCAAGCACAGGTACCGCTGCATCTGCACCTCAGAGCGTCGCACAAGCAAGGGTCGGCACTCTCCTCTGCCTCAAAACAGATCGGAACGCTGCCGTCGGAGGCGCGAAGCCTATCGATCGACCCAAGCCGGAGATCCGCGGCGCCATGGTGCGCCGCCGTGGTCACAAATGCAGAGATGAGTTCATCGCAGAAAAAAGTCTTGTAGATTGCAATTACAACGTCTCTATCTATCCCGGCTGTGTCGCGAGACACAAGAACAGGAACCCAGGCAACCATCCATCCAATCTATGCCGCAGCAAGGGCGCCCAGAAAACGCCGTTGCAGAAGAGGCCGTCCGGTGAATGCAAATCGTCTGCTGGTCATGAACGATGTGTTCAACCCAGCCCGCCGAGCTATATAGTACAAAGGGGGTTCCAAAGCCAACTAAGCCAATGAAGGCAGGCAGTGGAAAATCTACCGAGATATGCGTTGTCCGAGAAGAAGAAGAAAAGAAAAAGTCCGATTTTGGTATCCGTGCCTGGGCCCGTCCTATCTATAAAACGCCGGTGGAAGAAACTTTTTGATCGAGGAAATGCTGTCGCTGAACGGGCGAAGGCGAGAGTGGTACAGTGGATGCAGGGAGGACGCTCGAGTAACGCGGAATCGAAAGGGTATTAAGCGTGGTAATCGAATCGAATGTGCTGGTTATTAAAATGGGCGTAATCCCGAGGGAAGGCAGAGACCGGAGCGCCGAAAGCAAAGACGAGACGCGCAGAGCGGTCATGTCGTGGTGTGGTGAGGTTGGTAGAGTCGGAAGAAGTAGGGCTGGAACGAGGGTTAGTTGGTGTGTTATGCATGGTACAGCAGGGCTCGTACTCACGACGCGCGAATAGACATCCCTCCGTTCCCAAGGAACACCGGTAGCCAGAAGCTGAAGGACCACAACAACTCGCAACTGAAAGCAAGAGCCAGTCGTCGCCATGGCCGGTGGTCGTTGAGAGAACTGTGAGGTCGCTATCGCCTCTTGGGCGGCGGCGGAGGCGGCTTCGGCGTGCCCGTCGTGTCGTAAGCACCGCGACCCATGTTGTTGGACTCTGATTCTCTGAGTATCATTTTGGTAGATTTTTCCGAGTGCGGACTTGGCTGCTTTATATATGAGTGTGGTTCCACGAGCTTTTCGATACGGCTTGACTCACCAATGGGAAAATGCGAGCACGAAAAGCGTGGCGTCAGACCGAGCTGAGACGGGAGCCGAGCGTGTTCAAATACAGGCCGGCGCAAGTGAGGTGAGAGAGCGGCGAGGTGGAGGTCGGCGAGGTGCTGGCGTACTGTTGCGGCAAAGGCGTGGATGGAGATGGAGGACAGTAAATAGCGTTGTGTAGCAGCAGACCAGGCCCTTGAGCGGCGGCGGGTTAGGTGGCTATGTAGGTACGAGGACAGAGGAGAGCGAATGAGTGGAAGGGAGTGAGTGAAGGCAGGAATTTGAAGCGCGGCGTGGCGGTCTTCATATAAGACGGGGGCTCCTTTAAGGGGCCTGTTCCTGACTTGCACACCTCTGGCTTGGCTCGCGACGAGACAAATTGAAATTGAGCGACTGTGCTTTTGGCATCAGTGCTCTGGCTGGTGCTGCAGCTGCACTGGGCAGGCCATGACGTGCCGGGAGACGGGACTTTCGGGGCTGTTTCACTGTGGCCCTCCCCCTGCCCTGGCGCACGCCTGCAGTGCCTGCACGCTGGTCCAGAAATTGAGAGCATGGATCTGCGAGCTGAGGCCCGGCACGAAGGTTCGCCCCCTGTACCTGCAGCGCGCTAGCTGTCTGCAAGTCCAACGGCCGCCTCTCACCGTGACGGAGATGCGGCGGGCGACGCTCACTATTGCTGATTTCTCACCCTCACCCTCACCCTCGCCCTCTCGCCTTCTACCGTCTGCCGCCTGCCATGCATCCCACGCGGCCTACGAGGACGCGGTGACGGTGACTGTGGATGACGCTCGCACCCGCTGAGATGAGACCGTGTCAGCCTGCGCGCTGCCTGGGAGTCGACTGGCCGTGACAGGCGTGACTCGGCGCCGAAGCAATGCAAAAACGTAGAGAGCCTCCGAGCCGCCGCGGGTCCTGGACCTGTTCCCCGTCGCTGCGATGAATCATTATCCACTCATGCCATGCCATGGCCCTGGTTGTTGGAATGATCATGATCATGGCACCTCTCAAGCGCCCAGTCCAGCCGCACCCTCACTCCTGCTCAGTATTCCGTGCGGTAGTGCTTGTTCACTGCTCAGTGGATGGCACCATGGCCGTTGCTTTTGCCGGTACGATGCTGCGGCCTCTGGGCCGTCTTTGCTTTTCTCCGTGAGAGCCCTCCACGTGGGACGCGCTGCCTGTCCTAGTACGGAGTACTGAGTCGCATATCGTTACCGTACCATGGTATGCACTGTACGATGCAGGCATCCTCACTTGTGTCGCCTGCCGCTGCTATTTCCGGCCCTGACTAGAGTCTATCTATATTTGCCGTCCACGTATAACCTCTGTCATAATGTCCCCCATCGAGATTCAACGACAACAATCGCCGCCATAATAAAGGGCGGGCTGTAGTGCGCGACAGGGAGCATCGCGCTTGTCCGTCCCAGGTCTCGCCAGCGCCACCAGACGCTCGCTTGGCTGTTATTTGCTTCTGGAAAGACGCTAGAAACGTTCGCGTTTGATCAGCCGGCTTCATATTGGCCATGTCACTGATCAGAGTCACGTCGCGGCAGCGCGCTGTCTCAGCAAGCCCACACTCGTTGCGCCGCGACGTCGCGGCGAGTGTCATCGTATCGCATCGCATCGCATCGCATCCATCTCCAGATCCAAACAGACAGCATAACCATGGTACAGGCCGCCATCGTCTCCATCTCAGACACTGTGTCATGGCGAGCGAGAACGAGAGCGATCGCTGCAAGCCTCTCGCCCGGGGGAGCGGAAGCTGTATGCAAGCTTCCGCGTGGATTCAAAGTTCGCTGCGGCCTGCAGGTGCTGGGATCTCGCTCCACCGTTTCACGCACAATCCTCTCTGTCATTGTTCATACACATCGCCGGCCATCTGGCGTCTGCTCGCCGCGATCTGTCTCTTTCCATCGCGTCGCACCGAAGTGACCTCTGCTGTGAAGAGTGGTTGCTTTGGACACGGAGCGCGCTCTGGGGACATTATTGCGCTTCCTCTATCATTGCGCCGGGATCCATTGGCAGGATGACATGACTCCTTCACCATGGGCAGAAAATGCGTCGTCGTCCGACGCCAGGTCAGCGCCCAATAGGCATTTAGCAAATTCGCGGAAGCCTGTCAGCTGAATGACTGGCCGCAACTTTGATGCCTCGTTGACCAGGCCCCGGTCAGGAAGTCTGCAGTACAGTTCTATCGTCCTCTCTCAAGCTCAACAAGAAGAAACTCTAAATCACCGATGCTTCTAGGCTTGCGCGACCTAGACGGCCATGATGTTTGCGCACAGCAAGTATTCCGGTGCGGTCTGGCACAGGGCCAGTTGCCAAAGTGAGCCATGTCTGGCGCCCTGACGTGTTGCTCGTTGCATTATCGGCAGCTGAGGTTTGAACTTTTTTTTATACCAGCACCATCGCTGTCTGGCAGTGTCTGCCCGGCAGCCGAAGCAGGAATCCCATCATGGAGAATTCACAGGAGAAAGAAAAAAACGTTTTGTGAAATTACGGCCAGGTATTTTGGCTGCGGGGAGACGGGAATGTGGGCACCGAGCACAGATTGGCCGTCGCCCCGGTAGCGAGAAGGATGCTGCAGTTTACAGTTTTGCAGTTGACGGGACGGAACCCTGCCGATTCCACGTGCAGCGTCTGCGATGAGTAGTGGAGCTCCAGGGCTGACTTCGTTGTGGCCGACAGCAGAAAAAGGAAAAGGGGCGCGCATCGCCGACCCCTTCACCACACGTTACTGATCGGCCAGGCGACAGATTTTCCACCAGGCAATCTTTTCTGGACAAAAGGCAATTCCGTGTCATTTCATTCGGGCCGGTCATCAAGCGTCCAAAAGTGCTCAGGTACAGAACACCGGCCGGCCATTAGCCGGTTGACGCCGTCTTGAACAGGAAATATGGCTTGTGAGAGGCAGCCCAAGACGGCAAGTTGCGTTCTTGCAACGTTGTACAGCGCCTTGCCACAATCCGCTCACCAGGTTCTCTTTCGAGCAGGCCGCTTTCCGTCTTCACTTGTGCGATATGTAGGCACTTCAGTGCATGACCTCAACCTGCATTGTACCTGTCGATCAGGCACTCGTTGACATGACTCCATGAGCCTCTTCCTTGTCGGCGAAATTCAACCGCAGGCGGTGGACCCTGTGCGTTGTTCAAGCGCAGCTTATTATTGCAAGCCTTATTACAAGGAAGGGAGCCGACGGTGAGACCAGGTATCGATTATTCTTCGTATCCACCCGCCTTCTTATTTTATTTCACGATATCTGATGTTTGATAATCTGACGATTCTTACTTGGCTGTGTCAGGAAAGCGCTCAATCGCACCTCCCCGTTAAAGTTCCCGGCAGCTGCTAGGCGCCCAAGTTGGAACTCACCACTGCGTCATCTCGTCCTCATACTTCCATCCACCAGAGTTTATAAACCTAAAGCAACTTCGAACACCAGTTCTTCCTCAACCACCACCAGTGCTAAATGTTGCCTCTTCCTCAGGTATTCGCCGCGCCGCTCGAGCCAAACCCTATTCGCTGCGTTTCACCGTGAAGCATCTTGGCAACGAAGCAACCTTGGATTCTTGAAAGCGCCACACATGTTTGCACGGCGCTACTGCACCATTTTGTTTCCAGAAACACGCGCTGCGCATCTCAACGGCCGTGGAATGCCCGCGCTAGGTCGGCGATAGAAGCTATCGATGTGCCGGATGCATATTAAGTTGCCGCCTCCGCGCCGGACGAAACGCAGCGATTAATGGTGGGAATGAAATAGGCGCGGCGCGTCGCATCCCGTAGGCTCGAAATAGAAAGCTGGAGAGCACTCTATCGATTGGTATTTGCGATTATGCGGAATGGCGGCTTCTTCTTTCCTCTCTTTGAATAGATATACTTTGGAAGCGCTCAAACTTCAGCCTGGGCTGGCGCTCGCCAACCGGAAGACGATGCGGGCCACCATCACCAACAAAGTCCTGCCCACATGAAGTAACCTGAAACCCTCGTCACTTTCTCACTGCGCGAGCCTCGTCACAATTCTTCAGCCCTATCATAAAGCCCTTCATATCACATCTCCAATATATCACTGCAGCCGCGGATGTCGCTCACCTGCACCACCAGCAACTCTTACCTTCTTACCTCAGCACGTTTCCCTTGCGAGGCGAAAGATGATCCCCGAACCGGTGAAGGAACGGAGAACGAGACGGAGACGCTCACCTCACCATCGCATGCAGCTTGAGCGGTGAACCAAGACGCGGGAAGGACCCACGTCTCACACGTGGAATTTGCGGACGCCAGCATGGAAAACGGTGTGCTCCCGCCCGCTCTTACGCGAGCAAACCCCTAAGGCTTATCGCGGCCAAGGTGGTTCGCGATGGACTGCGATTTGGGGCGAGATGAAATGCGATTACTCTGCGTAGGGCTGAGCCGGCAATAATCCCATGGAGGGGTATCTACGCACGGAACGGGTTCACGACCGGACACCATCTGAATGAACGATGAGCGCACACTTGTCGAGGCAGGTATGACATGCACTGATTAAATTGCAGGACACGCTGCTTGTAATACTCATCAGCCCTTTTGCCTTCGGATTCCAGCAATCGCAACCCTCCCTCGTGGGCCATGACAGCAATTTCCGGAAATGCGACCTCACCATGCAAAGAAGAAAACAACAACCAACCACCTCCCCCAGCCGCTCGCCATGCAGCCACTACCCAGGCGGTTGGGACCGACCGATCGCGTACCCGGGAATGCCCATAAGCCACTCATGTTCCATGCGTGGACGCTCGCTCCATTTCTTAACCTGGCCCTTTGCATGCATACATCCAGGCGTCCACCCGCAGTGGGAGAAATTCGTAGGCTGCATGTAGGTCTGTCTGTTGTGCAACCGTAAGGGCATCCAGTGCCGAAAAATGTCGGTGTGCGTGGATAGCCCTTTCTTACAGCGCACAATGAGTAAGCTTGGTTGAGTAATTTGTTGGGTCAGGCTGTGGCGGGTAGATAGTGTATGTAGTACTGGTTTGAGCTCTAATTGTCGTGCTGATGAGACGAGGGTCTGGGTATCAGGCAGGGAGGGCCCTTTCCGTACTCGACCCAATTCATTCGATGACGATGGCATGCGTCACCACGTCGCTCGCGTGCATCCATCGCAAGTGGTGGTCCAAATCAACGAACTAGTAAGCGGCCAATTTGGGCTGGCTGGGTTAAGCTAGCTGACGGGGTTCCGGGACACCCGGGGTTCCGGGACACTGCTCAGAAATCAACACTCATCTCAACTCTCGTGATTTCTCAACACCCAGCCACCAAAAATGGACAATCGTGAAGCAGCTATACAAGCAGCTATTAGAGATCTCAATGCCGGTGTCTTTTCTAGTCAAAGAGCTGCAGCAAAGGCGTACAACATCCCTCGATCCACATTCTCTGCGTATCTGCACGGTAGACAGAGCAGCCAAACCAGCCACGTATACCA
>ML976987.1:1187698-1252237 GCA_010015675.1 Byssothecium circinans
TAAACAGAATAAAGTTCAGCTTCTATTTCTACCTGCTCATTCCTCGCACGTCCTACAGCCTCTGGATCTCTCAGTTTTCTTAGTAGTAAAGCGTTTCTATCGGCAACAGATTCAAGAACTATCCCACCTTGACGACGCAGCACCTGTTAAAAAGGAACGTTTTATTACTGCCTACCACGCAGCTAGAGAGAAAGGGATTACTGAGAGAGTTGTACGAGCTGGATGGGCTACTGCAGGCATCTGTCCATTGAATATTGAGCGGGTAGTCAACTCCTCTCAAGTAGCTCAGAGGCCTGTTACGCCACCTCATCAGAACCAACCTCAACCTGCTCAGAGCTATCTATCTACCCCCCACGGACCTCGCGATCTTTTTATAGCTCAGCGAGAGCTACACGGAAGGCAGAGAATCCATCGCGAGGCTCATCAGCTTATTGAAAAAGCAGGCAAAGCAATTGCCCTTGCAAATACACGCGCAGCGCTGCTAGAAACAGAGAATAAAAGACTACACAGTCAACTTGAGGCCCTTAAGCCTCAACAGCCACGAAAGAGAATACGGGTAGACCTAAATCAACGCTTTGCAGATATAGATACAATCATGATAGCAAAACAGGCAGCAGATCTTTTAGCGTTACAAAACAACGATAAAGCAGCAGAAAAAGAAGCAGAGAGAGCAGCAACTGAAGCAGCAGCTAAAACTCTTCAATCCATGTGTACAGAGTGGCAATTGTAACTAGGTTGAGGTAATTACATTGATTTTCTAAGGGGTGGCCGATTTCTAAGCAGTGTCCCGGAACCCCGGGTGTCCCGGAACCCCATCAGCTAGCTTACTTGTTCAATTTTTTCTTTTCATTTCATCACGTACTGTACCTCGGATACCTTAGCCTGTCCTACAATATCCATAGGGAAGTCTTGAATCGATCCTTCTCGCTTTTTACGGATTGCTTTTGCTTCATGGGTTCGCTTTCCTTTGGGTCGGATGCAGTGGGTTGCGTTGGGATGGGACGGGATGTCGGGCTGCGTGGAACGGATCTAAGGGTTGGGTTTGGGATGAGTGTACTGGTAGCGTAGTGTAGTGTAGTGGTTGATGATATCGAACTGAACCATATTCGTTGGAACTTAGCGGCTCATTGTTCCGTGGTGGTTGCCGGTTGCTGGTTGCTGGGTGTGTGAGGTTGCCATGACGATGATACTTGGGGAGAACATGAACAAGGGACAATTGTGGGATGGAAGTATTTGTACTGTCGTTGTGAAAGGAGGGAGGGAGTGTTGGAGGGCTGGAGGGTGGTAGGTGTTGTGGGATGTAGGATGTGGGATGTCGTATGGCGTGGCGTGGCGTGGTGTGGTGTGGTATACAGACAGGTACGGGACCTGAGTAATGGGAAACTTGGACTATAGTGGAAACCCTGGAGGGCGAGAGTCCTAGGGGTGCGGGGGGCTTAGTGCAGTGTGTTGGATACATACGCCTCTCTCTCCCCCCCCTCTCTCTCTTATTTCATTTCCTTTCCTCCCGAAGGGTGTAAGGTAGGATATTAAATATTGCGTGAAATCTCTAATATATGTGGACACGTATGCATGTACTATATTGTATAGTATACTGTAAAGCAAAGCCAAACAAAGTAATAGAGAACTATATCTACATGCTATAATAGTTACTCACCTTTTCGCGAGGGAGTTGCGACTTTAGGAGTGTAATAGTAATAGCCTAGCACTATTCCTCGCTCTAGTATATCTAGGTAGGTAGGTAGGTAGGTAAGTAAAGATTATCTCTCTCTCGCTCTGTCTCTTACCGCTTGGATGGGAGACTAGGGAGGTGTTATATATCTAAGTAGACTTATGCTAGGGAGACTTTACTAACTAATATTATTACTAGTATGTAATCTTTTACATGGGTGTGGTACGTGCTATATATTGAATGAACCTCGTGCGTGTAGGAAAGTAAAGTATTAAAGAGAGATAGTTGTTTGTATATATCTAAGACCTTGCTATTTACGTAGGATAGGGTGTATATGAAGAAGTTATCTTTTTACTTTTACTTTAGGGGTAGGTTGAGGTTTAGGAAATATGTAAGTTACGATAGAATAAGACAAACCGCTAGTTATAGGTATATAGAGTATTCTACTATTATATTCTCTCTATATTATATACTTATTATAGTTAATAGGAATCTATACCTTATGCCCTCTATCCCTTATCCTCTTCAGTTTCTCTTTACTTACCCCCTTATCCCTTTTCCCCGCCCTAATACCTATCCGTTAGGAGATCTCTCAGAGTTTTATCGGGTCGGGAGCTTTCATCTAAAGTAGATTGCCTTAATACAGTATTTATATCCAATAATCAAGTTAAATTCAACTATCAGGATACGATCACAGAGATCATGTCAGGTCTAATAAAGAGCTACAGGCAATAGGAGATAATTCAGTGTATGCTAGGATAAACCGCGACTCGCTAAGCCTCGCAAACGATGTATATACTAGGGATTAAATCACCTCACTCAACCCTTCATGGGCGAGTAGCATCGAGACCTCAGGCTGAAATCAACTTGGTTACTCTTAGTCTTTTTTATCTGTTGGGGAAGGCTTGAACGGTTTAGTAGGAGAACAGGTAAAAGGTGCTAACACTAACACTAACACCCTACCTTAAAATTATACTACCTTAGTCTATAAGAAGCTTACCTCTCGTACTATATTATAATATTTGACCAAGAAAGTAGAGAGGAGAGAGGAGATACTGCTGTAAGCTTAGGAATATATATCCCATCGTACAGGTACAAATTCTCAGGTTTTGGTTTTTCATCGTACTATCTTCTAGATTTCACTAACTTACTGGATTTAAGAAATTCATACAACGACTAACACCTAACACCTATACCAGACACCCTAACCTGCAGTCTTCTACTACCTTTTATCTACGTACGTTAAGTTTACCGCATGTAGATAAACATAGGTTGGAATTTCCTTGTTTTCTAAGGTTATGGTGTAAACGTCTTGCTCTCTTTACCTAAACACGTCTGAGAAGGCTCTAAGCTAAGATTCACACGCGTCGTTTCGGACCTTTCCTAGAGTGAGTGTATTGAACTGAGAGTGCTTTGATAGAGTGGGAAGAGTGGTAAGTTAGTATCAATACATAATATGTGTGTATGCGAGGTAGTAAGTGTGTTCAAGAGAGAAAGGAAGGCGAAACACATTTTCACGAAGCAGAATCTCAGTCTCTCAGATATCAATGGAACAACTCCTTTCGCTTCACATTTTGTTTTGGTCTATATTCAAAGTTGCGATACCAATATACGTAATATCAACGCTGAGTAACGATACCAACATACCCAATATCAACGCTGAGCAACAATATCAAAAACGTGACGTCTGTCTTGAATCACGTGGGACTGCATCCTTAGCGAACCAATAAGGCCCTGCACATCGAATTAATTAGTGGCATGCAGCGACTTGGCAAACAAACGTGACTCCAATTCCACAGTACCGATCTGCACCCCTCGTTGTACATATTACTTATCGGCAACACTAGCCATTTATTGCGTCGACACCTGCTGCGGCAGCCGGGTCGCAAAGGATCCCGCGCTGCATGCGCCGAGCGACGACGTGGATGCCGCGTCATTCCTGGGCAGGCAAGCCACGGCTTAGCAGGAAAGCTTGTCAAGCGTTATTTCATTTTATTCGCGAGGAGCCAGTTCGTGCGAGGTTTTGCATCTCTTTTGAAGGGGCAATACGAAAGTGGCTTGGGGATCGTGTGGTGGAGAAGAAAAGACGCTGCAGTAGACAGCAGCCGTTCACATCTACAGTTCACGCTTGAAACTTAACGTGCGTTGAGTTTCTTCTGCTTTCCTCGAAAAGTCCCTCCGTGGAAAGGACCGAGAATAATTCTCCGACGTCCTTTTCCGGTGCAGATCGGAGCGGCCACTAACGAATTTCGTCTCGTTATTAATTGGGAAGATGTCGAATACGGAGAATACGGGATACAGTAGAGGCCCCACATGTACTGTACAAGGATATCCCAGTGTAGCAATGATTAATCTAGATTAGTATAGGTTTGTGTACTCTAGATAGTAGAAGGATAACTGCTCGCTTTGGATAAAATACTATTGTCCCTCATCCATATCGTTATACACGTGCTACACATTTAACTAATTAGGGTAGGTTACCCTCGTTTTCGAAGAAAATAGGGGTAAAAAGGCCCTCTTTTTCGCCTTTTCTTTCAAACATCAGAGTTGGGTTGATTGCTAATACAACATGGACTAGAGCAACACCGCCGTACTGATATTTTTCATAGTCGGAGTATCCTTATCACGGGCCCTCTACAGTATGGCAAAGAAATGTTGGTATCTAGTGGCTTGTCTCCAAAGACCGCGTACATCAAAATTTCGCATCAAACATACTCCAAATCCCTCACAGCCATGCCCTCATGACGACACTCGGGTGCACAATCTCGACGGTGAAATGTAAATTTACTCAGCCACCATCCATGGTCACCAAACATTACACAGCCTCCAAATCATCTCCACAGTAATTTCACGACTCCGCATCACCGACCCACACATACCATCCTCCGCAGATAATAGTCGCTAGAACCCAAACGCTAGAGTATCCCACCGCACCAGTCGTGTCCGTATCTTTGAGGCTCAGAGTGCGCCGCGTAGTGTTTACGAGGATGAAGATGCTGGCTACGACAGTCTGCTTGATCAGGGTCCGTGTGCGCCTGCTGAAATTCCAGAAGTTGTGCTTGACTGTCTGCGGGAGGTCTGCGGTCGCGGGATCGAACGGTTCGACCGGAGACGCGTCACCGGAAGCCGGCGTCGCGCCAATCGACGGGTTAAGGAGAAAGCTCTTCGTTGCAAAGCCAGCTAGCAGGACCTTGATAATCACGTTGACGGGCCCTTCGGCGTGCACAGGCTCGAGAGTCGGAATGTTGGAGTGCGTGATGAGGAATTCGGTCAATTTCCCAGTCGTGATGCCCGAGTACAGAACGGTTACGTAGACGCCAATCGCTAAGAGCGTGCTAGTGGTCTGCACCTGCGTGCTTTGGAGAAGATATCGATTGCGCACGGGCACCTTGTTGTTGTTGACGGCGGAGCGCGGACGGAGGAGATAGGTTGGTATGGCAATCGCAGCGATCTCATTGATGACGAGCATGGCAGCCGTGAGCGGTGTGATGTTGTAGTACGTCGTGAGTAGGTAGGCGAATGGCACGTTTGTTAGCGCCGTCAACGCAGAGATGTCGAAGACTACTATCTTAGTATCCTCTCATATCGATAGTCGGTATGACTTACAGTCATAGTTCAGCTTCCAGCCTAGCCAAACAATGGCCAGCTTGTACCCGATACTCGGCGCAAGTTTGATGAGGACTGCTGGAAGGTCCTCCTCACGAGACGCGTCCGGTTGCCTGCTGATCGCCCCCATCTCATTGCCCAAGAAATTGTTCGTGAAGGTCAAAAGCGCAGAGTGGAGACCCAGGTTCAGTAAGCAGAGGATGAGCAGGCGTACGCGCGATGGCAGCCTCGACGCTCGCAGCGGCGGGGCGCTCTTGTTGGGTATAACGGTTGGAGAGCCGCGTTCGATGACGGCGGGCGGAGCCATGGCGGGCATATAAGTGCAGTACAGAACGAAGAAAAGGACGAGAGAGCGACGATGCGCAGGACGAGGATGAGGATGCGCGCCTCTTGGGCTGGTGGTCGATGGGGTGGGGTGAGCTGATGGTGACGGCGGCGCGATTTGTTGTTTAGACGTCATGCGCTAGTGTTGCTTGGGGGGCTGGCAACGCGTCGCTCATCCGTTCCTCGTTCTCTTTCCATCTCGTCTTATCTCACATCACCCATCTTCACTCATCATTATATTGACTGTACACGGCGGATCGCGTAGCATTGAAGCATGTTTTGTTAGATTGATTACATTGACTCGCCGGTGGGAAAGGACGATGATACGCTCGACAGATTCCCAGAGTACATACCCAGACTACGGCATTCCAGTGCTTTGAAAGAGCTAGTTCAGGACATGTAGAGCGCCAGAATATGTTCGTCAGTACTTCGAAAGAGCTAGATATCGGAGTGTAGAATTTTGGATTTTTCCCCTATTGGCTGCGGTCGGTGGGGCATATCTGGGGATTCGGGGCGTTGGATGCTGTCTGCTTGGAACTATGAAATCATCTCTTTCGACGACCGCTCGGCGTCTTCTCTCGCTCCAATATCCGACCACCGCCCTCGATCTACCACCGCTCACCTATATCGCGGCTACACGTCCTAGTACACGCCCCAACCGCGCCTCCCACCTTCACGTCACGTCACGCCCCGTTCCGCCCCAGCAAACACCCTCAGACCCCATCGAACCTTCCCTCATCTTCTCCGACCTTCTGCCGCCGCCCTCGCTTACCGGCCGCTCGCCGGCTACGCTAGAGAAGCGTCCAAGCGCCTCTAGGTATAAATACCTGCCCGCCCCCCTCAATCGTCGAACATACTTACCTTATTGGAGGCGCCGAGCTCATGGATTCGGTCGTCTGGCTTCAATCAGCAGCATTGCACAACGCTGGACTGGTTGTGGTTTGCATTCTCTTCGGAGTTTGCTCCGGTGTAATTTTTGCTGGTCCTTCTTGTCTGCTGCTGCTCTTGCTGCTCTGTCAGTGAGCGGTTGGTTGTGTGGTTTTGGTCTTCGTTGATTCCTGCTGGCGTTGCCGCTCGGTTGAAGAAGAGTTTTGTTGTTGCTGGATGGGTTGGAGGGTGTGTGGGCTGCAGCTGTTGGTCAGGTCGCGCGTGGCAAGGTGTTGTGGTGACGCTGTTATTGTCGAGCTGCGCGCTTCACGGCCTGTGTCTTTGGGCGGTGGACTCCTATAGCTACTGGGCATACGGTCGCTGTACTGCATGCTCAGCGACGGTCTCACAGAACGTGCGACCGCGCCGTCCTGCAGTCTAGCTACGCAAAAACAACAGCCTACCCGTTGTACAGCCGCCCGTCCATCAAGCCCAATTGCGCCCAAAAGTATGCACCCCTCCATCGAGCTCGCTGCCTACTCTCGCCAGCGCCTTCGACGGTCTTCTCGCCCGCGAGTCCCGCCTTCACGCCCTGGTCGTCGTCGGCGTCGTTGTTGTTGTGCCTCACGCGCCTGCCCCTCCACCTTCAGCGAGAGGCAGGTGCGTACCGGCATCATCACACATTTAACGAGCTCTTCCGGCTGTATATAGGTAGTCCAATCTCCGTCCCTAGAGCTGTTTACGACGTCCACAGCGTACAACGAGCGCTTTCTCTACACGTGTACCCTCCGACGCCACCACGGTTCCACGAGCGCGTGAATGGGCGAGCAGCTGGAGGTTGGCGTACAAAGTAGATGGAGTGGATGATTGTGTGGGGGCTCGAATGACGCCTGACTTCACGGCTGGAGTGGATATAAGAGAAGTGGTGTACGGGGGTCACTATGTAAAGAAGCTTGTTGGTGGAGCGCTGTGTGCTTCATGTTGAAGCGGCAGGACTACGAGGAGGAGGAGGAGACCAACATCATGGGCTGCCAAATAAGCCATAAGAAACATGTATGCTTACGACATCTCTGGTCGTCGCGGTGACGGTGAGGCCCGTTTCATCACCTATTGGCAACTTCTGCGGGATACGGGGACTTCACGATAACTCGATATTGTAATCTGATCCAGCCTTAGGGTTCGCGAGCTGGCCCAATATCATCTATCCTATACACCGACCAAAGCCCCAAACGTGACCAGGCTGTTGGGCGCGCCTCATTTGACACTCGGGAACTGTGGATACGAAGAGATTTGATTCCACCAGCCTCGTCGCCCCATCTCTTGCGCTGTCTGGTCAGATTAGATGCTAGACGACTTCTTCCTCTCGAGGATGTTAACACTAGCCTCTACGCGTGTTTTGTTTTGTGCTACAAAACGCGACGTTGCTTTTTTGCGTGCCTCTACTTTCATCTTCGCTTGATGGCTCAGCGGTTACACGACGTAATTACGATACCTCGTTTACTGTCTCCAATCTCAATGGAGCGTTTTGATAGACGGCGACTGTACGCCAGCCGAGGTGGAGGTTCGAAGTCTGGTGGGCATGATGTTCAGTGCTCCTTCTGGGCAGCCTTAACCTGATAGAAGCTTGATTATGAGCACTCGTATCGAAAGGTGTGAAGTTGATATGGAGAGCTTGTCTAGACTTTGAGTAAGCAAAATAGTGGCGGGGATTGCTTTGGCGGTCTCATGTTTAGAGGCGGTGATGACATCTAGGCGGAATTTTGACGGGAAAGCTCTGAGTTATGACGACAGCGACCTCGAGAACGTAATCTTGTAGTAGGACTTCGATAACGCCTTTCTTATCCCTCCTTAGCCTGCGGGTAGTGTATGCAGGCCTTCTCTTCGAACTGTATAAAGACTACTCCCTCCGCTTCATTACTAGCACGGCAACCACGTTAAACCCCGTAAAACTGCACTCTCTGTGAAGGGTGTAGATAGGCGTCAGGATTACAGATGTAGGAAATATTGCAGTAAAGGCTAGGAGTGTACCTAGGCAACATTGTAAATTGTAATAAATAGCTAACTACTTTAACTACGATGTATCTCCTCCCCTATCCCTTATACTATGCCCTGGTGATTTGTAGAATCAGTATAGAAAATTCGTTTGCCATTTCTCACAACTCTATGGTGGCCGAAGTCCATAGGCTCTTTCTCCGTTTACTTTACAGGCTACATCTCTTCTTGCTCGAATGTCGTAAAATTCGATCGCAAACTGCCGTGTCTAACATCTTGGGAGAGCTCCATGCAGTCTCTATCGCGCTTATATCATTCTTCCCATCCAAACTTTTCATACAATTCAAGGGTCGATCTTTAGTACCTACGTAATAGAATTAGGTCATGCAAGACGTAGTTATCAGTAACATTGATCCTCGATGGGCTTGTTACGCTTGCAAAATATCTCCTAAAAAAAACCAAGATAAAGGATAAGGAAGTATGGCAGGACAAGGACGCCAGGACGCCGCGGCATCACATGATTGTCTCGGCTCACTTTCCGCATCTGCGCCGAATACATGTGATTGGTGGCATTCCCTGGCCCTCGCCATGATTCCAAGTATCCACTACCCCACCATATAAAACTTATGTATATCTACGTACGCTCTGCTTCAGCTAGCTTTCACAATTCACCCCGTAGCTCAACGTACTAGTGCATGACGTCACACTCACTCAACATTATCCGTCCAAAACCTACACCTTCAAGTCACTACTTCATTCACCCAACTTTATACCTCCAACCCGTTTAATCCATCCTCCAACCCCTTCCTTCCATTCTGCACATACAGCTCCTTAACATTACACTTTCACCCACCCAACCACCAAAATGTCCATGTCCCTCAGCGACTGCCAAACCCCGCGTCCCCCCAACCAACCTCCCAGCATCCCGTCCAACGTCCTCGAACAATTCAGCCTCCGCGACCGCGTCTGCGTAATCACTGGCGCAAGCGGCGGCATCGGGTCCGCCATCGCCGAAGGCTACGCCGAAGCCGGCGCGCACCTCGCTCTCTGGTACAACAGCAACCCCTCCGCCATCACGCTCGCCTCTTCTCTATCGAAAACACACAACATCACCGCTAAAGCCTTCCAAGTCAACGTCTCTGATCCTTTGGCCGTGAAGAACGGCGTCGAGCAGGTAGTCAAGGAATTTGGCAAACTCGATGTCTTTGTTGCGAACGCGGGGAAACCGAACAGCAAACCGCTGCTAGAGATGCCGTTGGAGGAGATACGCGACTTGCATGCTGTGAATATGGATAGTGTGGTTTATTGCGCAAAGTATGCGGGGGAAGTTTTCAAGAGGCAAGGAAGGGGGAATTTAATTATTACGGCGAGTATTTCGGCGCATATTGTTAATGTGCCTGTTGATCAGCCGGTACGTGGCGTCCTTTCTCTCTTGGCCCTTTGAATTCCCCGTCCCGTTCTCTTGTTACCAACTAGCTTCGGGAACATTTAGTACGAGAGATGGAACTGACCCAGCTGTAGATATACAACGCAACCAAGGCCTACATCCTGCATCTTGGGAAGTCTCTAGCGCGCGAATGGCGGGAATTTGCACGCGTGAATATCGTTTCCCCGGGCTTCTTCAACACGGCAATGGGCGCGTCCGACAAAGTCGAGAACGAGGCTCATCGCATGGCGGTTCTGGGCCGACAGGGTGAGACCAAAGAGATCAAGGGAGTGTATTTGTATTTGGCTAGTGATGCCAGTTCTTATCAGACGGGTAGCGATACGTTGATCGACGGCGGGTATACGCTGCCATAACTGTGAAAAGGGAGGGTAAAGAAATGGATCAAAAGAGTGTAAGGGAAGAACTTTCCCAAGAAGGGAATATAGTACTAGAGCATGGGAGAGGGCACACTTTCCACCTCACCAAATAGTGAAAAGAGTACCCATACTCAACCTTCCCGTCAACACCATCACTCCCATCACACTCTGAGCACCCCCAGCCGAATGCGTAACCACAAAAGCCTTCCCCAGATTCTACGTCGCCGCATCCCTCGAATACTACAGATGCTGCGCCCCAATCCCCCTTCCATGCTCAGTACCACAAATCCCATCACCCTACACCACGCATTAACATCAGTAATAACTACCCCTTCACTCCAACCCTGCACCAAAAATAAGAGCACTTACAAAAATACAAACATCCAACGTCTTCCCCGCCCCCTCCTCCAGAACGTCCCCCCTTACCCCCACACCTCCAAACCCATCCGCCCCCCCTCGTCCCTTTATGATCGGCATTACACGCCAACCCCTCTTATACCTTATAACCCCAATCAAAAGCACCGCCTTAACCGCCTCAAACATCTTCCCCCCGTTCAGCCGCCACCTTGGGCAACGCTTTCACCGTGGCCGCAGCGCCCCGCGAGTGCCCCCTCCAGCGCAAAGCACTCGTTCGGATTCGCCCTCAGCGTAGAGGTGATTTTGTTGATGATGTCCTGTGTGCCGGCGGCAGAGCGAGTTCTGGGAGGCGGAGGCTGGGTAGAGGGTGTTGTAGATTTTACCGCCGGAGAGTGGGGTGGTTATGCCGATGTTCATGGTGCGGAAGTCCGAGGAGGGGGCTTGGGGTTCGCTGGTGCCGTGCGCGTGTTGGTTATGGTGTACGAGGGGCAAGTGGGGGATGCTGTGCGGGAGAGGGGGTTAGGGTGGGGAGGGAGAGGAGGGTTGGGAGTGCATGGTAGGAGGTGTTTCGTGTGTTTCTCAAATCATTAGCTTGGTATAACGAGGGCAGACTTTCGACACAGACCTTAATACGGATTAAAGCAGTGCTTTCCTAAACACCGAGAGGGTCGTTACACTCGAGTCGGAAAGGTACTGCTATTATTTGTGAGATCTTTGATCTCTAACTACTAAATTTGGTATAGGGGAGCCGGGCACTTAACATAGACTTTAACACAGATTGAAACAGTGCTTTCTAAAACACCGAAAGGGTTGTTACACTCGAATCTGGAAGATACTACTGTTGGATCTAACCATTCTTGATATATTAGGCTACTACTCGACACCATTGTTGCTATCATTCTCATCCTTTCCCGACGTCATCTCCGTCGCGAACGCCTCAATCCTTCTTCTCCTCCTGCACCTGGACCGGCGGCTTGTATCCCTCCTTCCTGAGCTTGTGAATCACCTCTTTGACGTCCTTGGGAAGGACTTCGCGAGTCATTCTGTCCTCTTGGTCAAACTTGAATAGCCTGCGATCACGAACCTCTGCATCCAGCCTACGAATATGTCAGAGATGGAATGGAAAGCAAGCAATTAAGAAGTGTCATACCCGGAAACTGCATCATCGAAAGCCCCTTTGGTTACCTCCGAAAGTTTGTGCAGTGAGTTGAGCAGATTTGCGGACCACTGGGCGGGTTCCAAGACCCTCTGATTCGGTGCAAAGGACATAGCGCGCTTGCCGTCGATTTGGGCCCGGGGGGCGATTCTGTTGGGTAGTAGGGGCTTCACATCACCCCAGTTCTTGTAAATGGCATCGAGATGCCGCTGCTTGTGCGTGGGTCTGTGTGCTTTGGGCGTGGCATCTTGAGGCGGGGAATCGTTTGCGGTGTCCTAAGTAGGGTAATACAAGGTCAGCAAAGCTCATCCAGAGGGTTATCAATATACTTCGTCTCAGTATTAAGACAAGAATATGTAAACTCTTAGAGCTTTGCGAATCGTATAGCGCACTTCATACCCGGAGTTGGCGTCAGCGACGGTCAGCGTGCGGTCGCGAACACTCTGCTCATTGGGACCTGGATTTTGTGCGTCAATGTACAGCCCCGGATTTTGGATAGAGATACATACCTTCCGTGCGGGCATCCTTTGTGGATGCGGGCTCCGTCACCTCGGGCAGGGTGCGCTTCGCACGGATTGGGAGATTGTTGGAGTCGGCCATGGTATGGCGATGAAGACGTGGTATGTAACATTAATGTGCAAATGTGGATGAGGCGGGAAGGTGGACGAGGGCGGGGCGATTCGAAGGTCGGTGAGGGCGAGGCTAGAAGGTGGGAGATAAAGCAAGTTTAATTACACTCCGTTTGCTAGGCAGAAATAATGGAACGTCATACGTCACTTTGAATTTCTACTTTGTGTGCGGGGCGGGGGTTTTGTGGTAGTATATATATTTAAATAATCACAAAATCTACAACGAAGAAAGAGTTGGAGGATGGGTCATTGGGCTCACCTGCTTGCGGTCATTGGGCTGTCGCTCCACTAGGAGCTCCATTCTCGTAGTATCCGGAGGCTAGGTATTGGTCTAGTGGCTAGAGAAAGATCTTCGTTTTTGCTGTTTTGTTTTTACCGTACGTGCTGAGTGCAAGGGTTCGAGCCGTGCCGCAGCACTTTTACATTTTTGAAATGAAAGGAAATACCTCGAATATTTACTAGTTTTTTCTTGTAGCAAGGTCTAATACCCTACTATTACATTATTATTATATAGACGCTGCAGTGAGTATGTATGAGCGTGAAGAGGATGCTAGGGCGGTGAAGGGCAAAGGATACGTCGTCCAACTGCATATACCCAGTAATCTTGAGATTTGAGAAGGAACGCGATATAACTTGCAGAGCTGCCACGGCTAGGATTACTACCTATTTCCGTCACCTTATTATATAAGAGACAGCAGGGTATAAAGTAAAGGTAAAGGCTGTGTAGGCAAAGCAGAAACTATTGCACTTACTTTTAAGTACGTAGGCAGATTACATACGAGAACTGCTTATAGATACCTTAGTATTTATAATGCGAAAGGCAAGCATGCATCAGCTGGCCTCGCGGATTGGACGGAGTCACATTGGCCCTTTGTTGAGGCTTAATAATCCATATAGCACGAGATTAATCCAGCTTCTCAGGACAGTGGCATCGACCGGTCTAACAGATCAAGAATTATTGGCTGCAACAATAATATCCCTTATATCCAAGCGTAACAACCCTCTTAGTAGTTAAGAAAGCACTGCTTCAATCCATGTTAAAGTCTACAGTGAAAGCCTAGCTTTCTTATACGAAGTTTAATCTTAAGTAAACTATCTACAATATAGAGTATACAGAGTAAGGAGAGATGTATTATAATAAAGGTAGTTAGCTATGTATTACAATATATAATGTTAGCTAGGTACTAGTTATATATAGACTAAAGAGTATACTGCTATCCTTGATCTGCAATATTTCTTACATCTATAATCCTGACGTCTATCCACACCCTTTGTAGATAGTGTGGTCCTTTGCGACCTCCCACGCTGTTGACCATGCTCGCTTCCTAGGACCTACTATAATCACTGTATAGCTCCGTGTTAAGAGTCAGAACTCATTTTACATAACTTATAACAAACGATGTTCAGTTCGATTTCATATCTATATCTATGGAAGCGCTGTCGAAGGATATCAAAGCGCTGACTCACCAGCCTAGAAAGGAGGGATATAAGCCGTCTGCCCAGATGTAGGGGGAGAGATTGAGGCATTCACGAGGGGGATGAGATAGGAAAAAGATCAGAGAGGTAGCAACAGATGAAGTGAATAGATACAAGAGTGAGACTGTTCAACCTCGTAGGGATGATGTGTATACACACATGTCTAGTATCCCGCTGCTGCGAGAATGTCTAGAGTTCCCATAGCCGCCACCTTCTTCTTCTTACGCGCTGGTTTCACAAGTTTAGAGGTCGATGATGTCTTCCTCTTCCTCTCCTTCTTGCCGGCCGGCTTTACAGGTTCAACAGCCAATGAAGACTTCGCCTTCTTCTCGCGCTTGGATTGTCGAGGCTCTGCCTTCGATGCCGATGCGTTTCCCCTACGCTTATGTTCCATACTATAATCCAGTGCCTCTAGCCTAGCGCGGCGGTAGCGTACATCGGCATGCTCACGAGCGAGTTGAAACTGGCGACTCTTTTCAATGATTGCCGTAGGTATCGTACACGATGTATCCAAAGCCCTGAAGCCAGACAGAACAAAAGCGAATTGGTTCAAGTCACGGAGCTCCTCTTTAAGGATATACACGGTAGCTTCGCGTCGTCGGACCTTGAAGATCCACCCAATCAGTTGATTTTTGGCGTTGACTGAGGTCAGCCGGCGTGCGTAGGACCAGAGCATGTTCACTCGAGTGGTGAGTTCGGCCATTATGGCAGCAATAATATTGTCGAGAAAAATAATTGCGTCCCAGATACTGAATGCTGGCCATAGTTTTGGGGCCTTCTCGTCGACGAAGGTGCTTAGTTGGGAACCAAGGTGGTTTTTTAACGCAAATACATTCTTGGCTTTCAACGCCTTCTCGTACTGCATGTTAACAGATTCGCCGGCTCGAAATCCTCGTGAGCCGCTCAACATCTTGGTCTGCGCGCGGGCCTCTTTGAATTCCTGAATGAGGACATGCTCTTGCTCTCTATAGTTGTAGTAGATCATCATTAGGCGGAGGTTGATCGAAAAGAACTGAGACGCTAGTCTAGGCACAGCTAAAGCGCGGCGGAACTCGAGGACTAAATGAGCGAAAGCGCGTATATGGGGAGTATGCTCGTGCATTAATCGCCTCGAATGTTGTAGCCTTGGGTCGGGCATGTGCTGGAGCAGGAATGCTGCGTATTCCACAATGGCTCCATGGTCGAGAACGATTCGCATACTACGAAGGGCTTCCGAATACTGATGGTAGAATGTGGACTGATAGTCTAGGACTCTAACTTGATGAGTTTGGCTTGTCCTGATGAGTTCATCCGTCTGCTGCACAAGAGCATCGAGATTGCGGAGCCTACACGCCATTATACAAGCATGCAGTGCGGTATCTTCCGCTGTCCAGTCTCTAGCTATGAACGTACTCCATTTGTATTTGAATTCATTCGGAAAAGAATGGAAGAATTCAGTGATTGGGAAGTACGGCGAAGATTCCAAGCCCAGCCCGGTAAACGTCAGCTGCTCGTTGCGCTAATGGTGTTCCATTAAACGGGCGGGCGCTAGAGATGTTGTACGAAGCTAGCGACGAGTGGGTAACTCAACGGCGTGCAGTTTGTAGTCCAGGTCGGTGGGGTTTTTCAGTGGCTCGACGAATAGAGTGTCGTTTTCACGTTCAACGTGTATCTTTCCGCTGGAGAGTTGAGCAGGGTGTTGACTTCGCTCCGGTCGCAACATCGTGCTTTTGTTTCGCCCCAGGGACCCGGCGTCTCTCATTGCGACCCTTTGTTTGTGCTCCAAATCCGCTTTTCGAGACCGCAACAAAGCATTTTCCCAATTGACGTGAAACCGCCGACTTGTTTGAATCAAAGCTGGCGCCGTTGTGAAGATTCCTCATTGAATCGAGACATGAACTCAGTACAGCACTGATCGCGTTCGAAATCTCGGCTTCGACTTGCTTGATTTTATAAAACAGTTGCCATGTTTCAGGTTTGACGTCGTGTTCTTTGTATGACAGAGTCATGGCCCCCCGGAGGAACTAGGGAGTACGTTAGCATAATCCCTAGGAACGGTCTTGAAAAGGATGATTGAAAAGACACCTAAGCAGCATTCGAAGGGTATCTAGCAATTGAAGCCTGATTGACGAGCAAGACCTGATGATGACCGACGCTGAAAGTTTCTCCCAACTTACATGTAGTATAGTACCCTGCGTGTAAAGAATTTCCAAAAATGGTAGAAACGCATGGTGGATATGCAAGCGCGCTTGCAAAAGGCGGACCTCAAAGGTGATTGATCTGACCTCGTGACTTTGTGCGGCAGCCAGTCGTTGTTGTGCTTCTTTGAGTATCCATTCCTCGCCTCGAATGCGGCATAGTAACTCACAATATCTGAAACTGGTATCCTGCATTTCGAAAGGCCCACCATCCCACGTCATCCAGTTTTTACGGAAAAACTTTTTGGGATGAAAATAGAATTTGAGTAGTGGCCGATAACATGAAAGCTGCAGAAACTGATCGCTGAAATCGACCTTTGGTACGTTCTTCAACCCCTTTGAAATTCCACCCTCGGTGGCTGTCGTACTACCGAACCCCTCGCTCTTTCGCTCTGTCTTCGGTTGACCGCTAGGTTTGAGTGTCGCAGACTGCGGAGCTCTAGCAGAATCACCAGATATGTTGAACGCCTTCCCTTTCTTCATGACTCCTTTGAACGACTTCGACTTGGCCGTCCTAGCGATGCGATGAGCTTGTCGTACCTGAAAAGTCGCGGTTCTGTCAGGATGAGACCTGGGCAGATCGAATCTTGAAATTCGATTATGGCCCGGGCGGATATGTTTCGATAACGATGTAGCTGCAAGCAAAACCACAGTGTGATGAGGTGTTGTGATCATGATTGAACTGGCAAGGCAACGGGATGCATCATTGGCGCTGGTAGTGGAGGCCAAACACGGAGAGATTGCGCCGTATTCGAAAGTCGAGGGCTAGAGCGTGGAGTTCTACTCTCGTAGAATAGATGGTAGAGCCTGAATCGAGATTAACTTTTGCCCCTGTCGTACTAATCCCGACGCAGACTAGCGCGGAAACTGACTCACGGGGCGTGCGCCTACCTCCTAGCAGGAGATTCAACATCCTCATAAGGAGCCTACTTGAATCCTGAATTAAGGCTATAATTCTTAACATCATAGAGGAAAGATGTTCCAGCGAACACCAACCCTCCAGATAAAACACCACTCAACTCTAGTACTACCCCCCCCCCCCCCCCCCCAACTTAGGGAAATACGTCTACAACCTCCATACTAACCCGTACAATTCCTAGTTAATCTTTTGATAACCAGCCTCTTTATCATCAAGATCCTGCACTACGCAGCCGCAAAATGCACCCCAAAAAGTCACCGCTTAATTGCTTCTTCGCAGATTAGGATATACATCTACTAGTTATAGTCGATGAAATAGGTTTAAGAACAAACAACACTAAAAGCATACTCCGTACCTTCACGGTAAACCTGCGTAGGCGTAGGCTTAATTAATACGGCATTATACTGCGGAACTTCACTCCCTAGTTGCAGATACTTGGTCGCTAGATCTCAGCGTTTGCGTCATGGGTTAACGTCAGGAAAAGAGGGATAACTAAAACGCAAAAGACTCCCTAACCTGTCATATAAGAACCGCCTTGACCTTTATATGCTACATTCTAGAACAGGAACAGGAACAACACAGCACATATAAACCCCAAGTTCAAACAGCCGACGTGAAAAGATAGTACCAGAATGCTATTCAAATCAGACATGTAGTATAACATAGACCGTAAACTTCGTAAGATAATAAGGAGAAGGAGAAAAAGAAACCATGAAGAAAATAAAACCTTCCCCATCCAATCCACGTTGCCCCCATGAACTTCCCTTCCCTTCACTTCCCTTCCTGTCCCAGGCGTATATCTCCTCCTGACTAGCAATCCACCACGTCTAGTTCCCAACAACCCGAAATATACATTGCCATTAGATGCAAGTGGCGGTGACTCAACCATAACCATACCCATAACCATAAACGATGAACCATAAACCATGCATACCATATGCCCCCATCCCAAACGCCCAAGAAGCCAGTATATGTCATGAAAAGTAACGCTCCAAACGAATGCCAACACCCCGCCTGGATTTCTATCGTCTTTGTTTATCGTCACCGCCCTCCATTCATATTGTTCGCGTTGAACCCACTCGTCCCATGCGTGCTGTTCCCAAAGTCCGGCAACACGCCATTCATACTGATCCCATCCTCGTAGCCCGAGTACCCCGTCATATCCGCCCAATCCCATTCGAGCGTCATCGGCATCTTCCAAAGATCCGCCGGCACATTGTTGAAAGCTTGGTCAAAGGTACCCATGGCCATGGCGTTTATGCTGCCCATACCGTTCATTTCGCTGCCTGCTGTGGACATGGGAAGGCCGTTGTGGATCATGCCGGAGGCCATAGAAGGGGAGGCATATTGCGGAGCGCTGTTACTGCTTTGAAGGGAAGCGTGGGTGAAGTTGGGAGAGAAGGGGAACGGCTGGTTAGTGATGTCAGCGGTGGAGCGGGTGACGGACAATTTGGGAGCACTTACTTCGTTGAAGCCGTGGAAGTCGGGGTTGAAGATCATTTCTTGGGGCTGATTCTGTGGTGTTGTGGCGTTGTTCGGGGGTGATGCTGCGCCGCGGTTCTGGTTGAGGATTTCGTTCGCTGTTGCCTCGATCTCGGCGTCCTGCTCGCTGTCGCCCTGCTTTCGTTTCCGTCTTGACGCATGCTCGCGGTCGGTCTTGTCCAGCACGATAGTCGCTATGCGCTCAAACTCGGCGCATATGTTGAGCATACGCTTTACGCTGCCGTTGCCTTGCTCGTTCTTGAGCATACTGAGGAAATTGACAACCAGCTTCATCAGTTTCAGATCAGACCGTGATCTCGTGTCTTGCGGATTTTGCAAAACATTGGCAAAGAGAGTAACGAGTGCGGTGACGGGGAAGTAGATTATCAGCCACACGCAAGAGGGATCACCCTTAGGTATATATTTTAGCAGATGAATCGATGCGCGTGCGGCTTGCACACAGAGCTGGGCGGACATGAAGACACGTGGGTTCAGCGGCCGAGCGTTCAGACCCTGGATGGCAAAGTTTGACAGACGACTTGTCCAGTATCCGTGGTGGACGCTCATACGGTGGATTGTTGTTAGGCAGTTGTAGTAGCCGAGATGCAACACAGCTACCTGTAAGATCAACGGTGTGTGCGAGGCCTTGATGTCGTGCTCTGGCCTGAACTCCAGCGGGATCTCGTCTTTCCACGTTTCGAGCTCCTTGTCAAGCTCGCCGATAGTATTGAGCAGCTCGCCGTCTGTTTGCTTGGTGGCCCTGACTGAGTAAAGTCGCTTGTAGACGTGACTTTGGATGATGGCGAAAGTACACATGGCGCGGAAAAGGTTCATCTTGCCTTTGCCGTCGGAGAGAGGGATATTGCCGATGTTGTCTGGGGGGTCTTCACTCGGTAGCTCGACGTTCATATCATCGTCATCTTGGATGGGGGGCCGACCCGAACGCAGGCAGATACTGGAAACGGGTCAGCCAGGTCTGTGAACTGTTGTGAGTAACTTACTCTCTGTCAAGCATGTATGCGATCCAGAAGACTCGCTTCCGCTGCTCCACCTCGGATGCATTCAAACTGAAGCCAGCGCCCCGCTTGTGCAGGCCGATACTGTGCGATAGACGGATAGCTGCAGCTATGAAGAAGTATGTGGGCTGCGGATTTGGTGTGCCGAGCAAAAAGAGCCCCTAGAAGTGTTAGTCACGTGAATACATGTGTAGGGACGCGCGCCTACAATTCCAAGCAGCGCCTGTACGCTGAGCAGATCGGTGTTGCGCATTGTTAGTTCCACCTGTACACTCATAGCATTCTTGAGATACTGCCACGCCTTCTCGTCCTCCTCTTGTGGAACCAGATTGCTCATCACACGCAGGCGGTGCGCAAAGGCCAGGGCCACATTCAAGCTAGCCCACCAGCCTGAGCCTTCGTAGGGATCGTCGGAGTAATGCTTGTCGACCAGATGCATGAATGTAGGTTCGTGAAAGAGCGGGAACATGCAGTTGAAGTTTTCAAAGTAGTCCTTGAGCAGCGACAGGGCCTCGACTTTGGGTGGGAGCTGGCGGTACACTCTCCGCTTGAAGATATCCTCAAACACATCCGGCCGCCACTGGATCCACTTGTTGTCTTCTATGGCGTCGGTCGAGATCATCTCCTGGAACGAGTGGTCGCCCGTCTTGTCGTTGACCCACTGGATGCCCTTGGGCGAGAAGATGGAGAAGCCCGACGACGAACCAATGTAGCGCGTTTCGCCGCAGTTGTTCGTCACCAGCGAGCACATCATCTCGGCCAGCGCATCCTCGTCCTTGGCCCCATTAACGGGCTGTTGTTGCTGAGGTGGTTCTGGGGATGTGGTCCCACTGCGGGGACTCGGTAGCCCCGGTTGTGCCGGCGGAGCTTCGTCTGTCTTCTCTACAGACATCACCGACGACTGGCGCCTTTCGGACGAGGATTGGGCGGCGGCGGGTGTCGAGTTACGCTGTGCGCGGTCGGCCAGGCGCTTCTCAAGGGTGGCCAGATCGGTGCTGCCGTCGTCGTCTTCGGGGAGCACGCCCGACAGGCGCATCAGCGACTCCATGCGGGCGAGGCGGTTCTCCAGGCCCTCAATGTACTTGGCGCTACAATTGTCAGTCCACGGCTTTTGTCTAGGTACAGGGGCTGCTTACCCCTTCGGCGGCTGGCGCTTCTTCTCGACCTGGGTGAAGATGCACTCGGTCTTGTAGTTGAGGCAGTGGGTGCAGGAGGGCATCTTGCCGTCGCACTTGATCTTCTTTTTCCGACACATATCGCAGGCCCGCGCAATGCGGCGGCGCTTCGGATCGCCCTGGTCGTGCACATCGTCGAGATCGTCCTGGGAGAACATCTGGCCCTGCAGCGACGCGGGCATGGGCGAGCCGTTGGCGTTGAGATTGCCGAAGATGCGCGGCGGCGGGTTCATCAGCGGCGGGCCGGGGGGGTAGAAGGCGTTGTTGCCGTCCATGGTCAACTGTCTCGTTCAATTCGCAATCGTTCGTGGTCAATGTCACTCGTGAGAGCGCCCGGGGGCTCCGTGTGGTTTTGTGTTTTGTGACTGAGAAAGAAATGGTTTGGAGGGGTCGAAGTCTAGACGTCCTGAAACACGGGCGAGTGAGTTGACGGACCAGGGCGCTGATTCTGGTATTCGCGCCGAGTCGTCCGCCGTCGTCCGCCGTGTCCGACGTCGTCTATAGTAGCGTGCTAAGTAATGCGCGATGGCGACGAGGATCACAGTAGCAGCGAGCCTCGATGAATGATCTCCAGGAACGAGCCGAGGCGGACCATGAGGTCATCGTTGAATATTCTCTCTGCTTTCCTTCTCCATCGTCTACATATACAGACGCACAGCCATCTGTGCGGTCTCTATGTATTGCCAGCGTCAATATCGGCCGGAAATAGTATGCTGGTCGAACTCTTTTAGCTTTGAAACCAGCTGCACTTGCTCAGCCACCCTCATCCCACTGTGCACCCTTGCCTACTTCCGACATCTACTTTCATCCTGGGCTTGAGCATACCTTGCTGACGCCTGCCACCAGCTGCGCCGATTACACACCGTGGATTCTCATCTCAGCTCAGCATGGCCGACCCGAATCCCAAGCCCATGACGGCCGAAGAGCTGCTCAAGCACCCCGAATACCCACACATAATTTGGGACCTGAAACCTTCACAAAAAGACAAAGTATCCGTCGCCAACGACCGCGGTGGCCCCTTCAACATTGCCTACGAGATCCACGGCCATGGAAACACTCATCTCGTGGTACGTGAAGAATCCCTTCCATCGCATCGGTGCTTTGCCACATCAACCCCCCGGAATGGGTGGTAGCGCTCTGCGTACACACGACTCCAAAAATACGGCACACGCACATTATCATTATTATTATTGCACACGCACAACTATTTGTCATGCCTTGTGGCCTGGGCAGCGACACCCCGCCAATGATTCCCCCCCCTCCCTACCATTGTTTCGTTTCAGTCTCATTAGCCGTCTCATCTGCGGTGCCCATGTGTCTCACTACCGTGCCCGGAGCGCATGTTCCACACCTTTTTCGAACGACATGCCTATCACCTATATCACCACGCTAGTAATCATCACACAAAGATCAATCCGCTAACGTGGGGGGAAATGTAGTGGATAATGGGCCTCGGAGGCATGAAGTATGCATGGCAACGCCAAACTAAAGACCTCGCCCATAAACAGGCAGATACGTATTCGTCGCTGATATTCGACAACCGCGGCATCGGCGAATCGGACAAGCCTTTCTTCAGATACACAACGTCTGATATGGCGAAAGACGTCGTCGAGCTCGTCGACCATGTGGGATGGACAGGGAAGCGCGAGCTCCATATCATTGGTATCAGCATGGGTGGCATGATTGCGCAGGAGGTGGTGAGTTCCCTTTCATCACCATCACACTAGTCTTCTTCTCGCCCATCACCTCTATCATGCATACACACCTGCTTCAAGTCGCGAGATATCGGATTCCTAAGCCAGTTCGGAAGCTCTACCATCCGGATATCCGGTCTAGCATCCCTTCGCCTTGATGTGAGGCGCTGCCTCCAGGCGTCGAAACGTTTCGAGCTCCGGCCAAGACTATCCTCGCAATCTTCACTGTTCTTGTCGTCCCGCCCCGCCCCGCCCCACCCCCAAGCTTCACTTACCGTGCTTGGCGACAGTAGCTTCCCAGATGGAGTTTTGGTTTGTGACTGACGGGGAATCCAGGCTATGCTGATACCCGAGCGGATTTGCACGCTCTCGCTTGTGTCAACGGGTTCAGTTCTGTTTAGAACGACTGTGAGTTGTTTCCCCTCGTTTACATCACTACGTCTTGCATGCGAGAGTTCGACGAAAATCCGGCTGTCTACAGTCATGTGTCAAATATTAGACATTATTCGACCAAACTCCACAGTCCAACCATGTTGCCAAATACCCCATAAACGCAACACACACTAACACACCCACCCAGGGCTTCCTAGAAAACCTCTACGCCCGCGCCTCCCTCTTCATCCCCAAATCCCTCGACACGCAAATCGCCCACGTAAAAGCCAACCTCTACACCGACACGTACCTCAACTCCCCCGACACCCTCGAGCACGTAGTCCAGCCCTTCCCCACAGCCGGCGACCGTTTCGCCGCCAACGAAATCTGGAAGCGCTCGCAACCCCAATACTTCACAAAATCCGGCTTCATGCTGCAAGCCGCCGCCGCATGGCTGCACTACAAATCCCCTCAGGATCTGCATCAGCTGGCGCAGAAGATCGGGAAGCGGAGGATTATGGTGGTGCATGGGACGAAGGATCGGATGATTACGTTTCCGCATGGCGTGGTGCTTTGGCGGGGGTTGGAGAATGGTGGGGGCAAGACGGGGAAGGAGAATTGGTTGGGGTGGGAGGAGGAGAGTGATGTTTGGGTTGAGGGGGAGGTAGAGAAGAGGTTTGTGAGGGGCCAGGGGCATGTCCTGCCGATTGAGATGAGGGAGGAGTTTGGGGGGTGGTTGGAGGGGCTGGTGAAGCGGGGGATTGAGTTGAATGGGAGGGAGGGTGTGGCTTAATGAGTTTGTGCGTGCATGTTCGTGGACTGGTGCATGCTTCAGTATATATATTTATGTCGATGCGGGGGAATAGCCTGTAGGGATCAGTACCTTCTAGCTTGACAGTACAAAGCGTCATCTCAAATTGACCAGATATTGCGTGTCCATTTCCAACCTCCTTATGGCCTGTTCCCTCGTCTCTTTTACCGTGTGAAGGCCATCCGGAACCAGCGCGTGTATGTCATTCACCGTAGGGCAAAAAAATATTCCTCGTCTCACTTGCGAATTAACCACCTTTGACAAAGGAACTCGCTGCGATTGTAGCATAAACCGATGGAATGAAATCTATACACAGATGTGGTCGCCAGAGGGGTCGTTGAGCCGAGGATATCGCCGGCGTCATCGTAGTTCCATCGATCGATTCCCTCCCTCCAGCTCCCTATTCATACATTTATCGTCCATCCACCCCAATTCACTCTTCCACCTCATCATCATCATACATCCTTACTCCTCCTCGCTAAATTCAGCGCGACCGGGCTTCGAGTTAAGATACTCGTTCCTGTAATCATTAGCCTCTATCCTCAAATCCCCACCGTCTCCATTCCCCAGCCTCCTTCCGGAATGCCCGCCCCCCATGCGCCATCCTCGCTCCGCTGGTGTAAAGTATCAGACTCACCTCTCAATAGCCCACTGCATAGCGCTATACGCCGCAATAAACGGCGGCACGACATACAAAATCTGGTTCCGTGCCCGCCGCACCGTGTTCCATGTTCGCGTCGTGAAGAAGCCGACAAAGGGGCGCTGACGGTTCGCGCTCATGGCGTACGTGACGACGCCTTTGCCGGGCTGGCCGCCTCCTTCGTAGGGGTTGCCCCAGCCGCCAATGTGCCATCTATCCCATCGATTAGCCTTCTAGACCTATTGCCTTTTGCATATGCGGTGTTCGGGGATGATGGGGATAACTGGGCCGATGCAATTGATGCCGCTGTGCGGGAGAGTTTTCGGGGGAGGGATTGTGTGGACGGAGCGGAGAGGGACGTACGTCGCTTTATGGCGCGCATTGCTGTTGGAAGATGAGCCGCCGGCCATGGTGAGGGTGTTGTGTGGGTATGAGGGGTGCGTGTGCGGTGGTGGGTTGGGATGTTGGTGGGTGGTGAGGTTGAACTGTGAGCTTCGAAATGCTCGGGGTATTAACGCTTGGACTAGGCGATGGTACGTGCGCCGACGTTTTGATCTGTACTTCTGCAATAACATCAATGATGTCTTGCACGCCTTTGGATAGTATTGTTATTAAAAGAAAATTGGCATATTTTGTCTGTTTCATGACTTGAATTGCTTGAATCCTTTAAGATGGAGACTGCGGTGTTGCATATACCAACTCCAACGCCACAACATATCCCCGACGTGCGGGCTGCTCAATCGTGATGCGTAATGTGTTCCTACACTATCCAATAATGAAAGGCACCATGGGCGAATATTGAACGAAAAATCAAGACCGTCATAACCCACGCCAACAGGACACCGTGCCCCTTTACTCCGGCACACAAAACAAATCCCCCACGTCCAGCTTCTCGCACTCTACCCCTTCGTTCCCCGCAAACCCCAACAGCTCATCTACACCCACACCGTACGTTTGGGCGACCCCCCAACACGTGTCGCCGGCTTGGACTTCCACTCTCTGAAAGCCCTCCTGACACTGAACCTGCGTCTTCTTCTCGTCAGCCTCGCCCGCACCACCACCAGCGCTGCCCAAGAACTTGAACAGGAGCAACAAGAAGACAAGAACCAGGAGTGCGAACGGTAGCATCATCTTTACTGACTCGCGGTTCCCTTCTTTGAGGGACGCATTGTGTCTGGCGATCTCGGCGGAAGAGAGGCGCGGTCGAGGTCGTCCGCTGGGGTAGAGAGGCCCGTAGCGGTTTCCCGGGAGCGATTCGTAGGTTGTGCCATTAGAGTCACGGAAGGTGTAGGTTTGGCTGTCGGCGTCGTAGCCGATTCTTTCGAAGCCTTCGGGGAGGCGTCCGGAGTCCTGGATTGTGTTAGAGTCGGTTGCAGGCTGATATGGGATGAATGATACTACTTACGGAATCTGCGTCTGTCCAGCGACCCATGGTGAGAGATAACTTGTGCTGCTGTCTTGGAGAGATGAGCAACGGTAGTTAGTTGCCCGAGGCTGATCGAGGTGGTTTATAAGGTATGGCGCCCTTGGGTTTATGAGGAATGTGTGAGCGTTGCTGGGTCTACGTTGAGATATGTATGATGATTGATCGTTTGGTTTACAGGCAGAGGTGCTGAAGAGTAAGGGTGGCTCAGCAGCTTAGCTTGTACTCAGCTCTCCGGTGAAGACACAAGTGGAATGGCGGTTGGTGACGTGACGCGTGGCAGGCGATGGAATCAATGTGGTCTTGGCGGGGTTGGGATGCCTGATTGGTGTATTGCATTCACTGGAAACCTGCACACACGACAAGTGCTCTGCGGGCTGTGAGGTATACTTTCGTATTAAGTGAATGTTTGCTTCCCAAGACAAGGCGAATCCGACAGAACTGCATGATCTGGAATCTTTCCCTCTGCAAACGGCGCAACGATAGCAACTGTCTCCTGATCGCTCGGATACCGCGTAATATGCCCCGTTCCCGTAGTATCAACAGCAAACAGAAGTCCTCCCACACCGCCGACTACCCATGCATCTACAGAGGCATCGTTGGGCAGTGTGAGATGAGCTACACCGGAAAGAAAGTGTACGAGCCTAGGAATTGTCAGTGACCGGCAGAAGGCAACGAGTCTCGATGACCTGAACGGCTAGGCTCACTGTGGTGCAGGTGCAGTGTGGATACCGCCATCGTATCGTGGAGGAAGAATGGTGTATGCGAAGTTCGTATTATTGCTGATAGTCGCAACTTGAGTGCCGCTGACCCCCGGAACTGAGGAGCGACGGAAAGGTTCGGTGAGTTGCCAGCATTCGAAGGCTGAGTTGTTGTTTTTTGTGACTATGGCGGTGGCTGTGAGATAGGTCGTATTTGGTGTTTGGGCGACCGCAAGGCCCATCGGTATTAAAGCTCGCAAGGCAATCCGATGTGAATGCATTGAGAAGAACACAGGGAGGATATGGCATTGGAGAGGAGGGCAAGGAAGGAAAGATACCAATATTTAAACATCCGAACCTCTTGGTTAAGCACGCAGAGCAATGCTGACTGCTGATGCGTCTCCAGCTACGAGCTCCAATGAGGGACTTGGCCGTCTGCAATGTGTGTCTGGGTCATCTTTGGTCATCATAAGCACGAATAAAGTGCTTTGGATCAGAAGTCGATGGCTTCTATGTTGGATGGAGTAGAAGCATGATTTCTACGATACCAGAGCACGGCTTGATGGTAATTGTAGACTCTGAGATTCTGAAGAGCATCACTCGTTTTACTGGGTCTTTTAAGGCGTGAATGGGCAACTACGCCCCGATATGGTTTGGTGAGTGTGCTCACTGCTCAGCCGGATCGGCAGCTAGTCGGGAAGCTTTGCCTGACTAAGCGGCGGCGAGAAGCGGACGAACATGGAGCGTGAAATTCAACGACATCACGACTCTCGTCACCCATAAAATATCCTCAGCATTCAGCGCGCCATCCGTGTCATTATCTACGTGCGGTTGCATGGTAGACTAGACGCGCGCAGTTTTCTCCACTCTCCCTCCGTCCCGTTCTTCCACACGACATGTCCTCGCTCCTTCGCCGCTCCGGTCACCTTGCGCGATTCTCCCGACCCGCCTTCAATGCCACATCACGGACCCCATTCGCCGTACGAAGGCGGATACCTGTTCCCCAGTGCATATACGCCCAGCAGCGCGCGCGATTATACTCGACTGGCCCGCCAGAGGAGCCTAAGAACAAGAAGGATGAGGTAGCAAAGGGAGAGAAGCAGGGTGAAAAGCCCGAACCTAGCAAAGATGAGAAAGAGGCGAACAAGTCGGATTTGAAGACGTCGAAGCTGTCGGAAGAGGAGGAGAAGCTGCTAGACCAGCTAGTATCATTTGTGTCAATGGGAGTACCCCAGTCGCAGAAGCAGGCCATCAAGGATGCCGTGGAGGAAATCAAGAAGACGGGGATACCCAAAGAGCTGCGCGACGAAATGGACAAGCTGGCGCGAGGCGAGAAGCTGGATTTGGCCACGGCAGCCAAAATCTCACGGTTGACGACAAAGTTCGCGCGCAAGGCCGCAGAGCAGCAGCGCTTCCAGGACGACGCCACAGACGAGCCCCAGCAAAAGTCGGGCGCCCACGACCCTGGACCACAAGGAAAGGGGAAGGCGGGCGGCGCCGGTGGGCCTCCCAGATTTGATAAGAACATGGACTGGAACACGACGCTCATCACCGCAATCCTCGCCTGGCTCGCCTACCGCATGATCATACCCGGCGAGAACACCAAGGAGATTACATGGCAAGAGTTCAGAACGACATTCTTAGACAAGGGTCTGGTAGAGAAGATTGTGATACTCAACGGTAACAGGGCCAAGGTTCACCTGCACCGCGAAGCTGTCTCGTCAATGTACCCAGATTCGCCGGCCGCCAGCCAGAATTTCTACTACTACTTCACCATTGGATCTGTCGAGGCATTCGAGAGGAAGATGGATGATGCACAGTACGAACTGGGTATTCCCAGCTCCGAGCGTATTCCGGTCGCCTACTCCAGCGAAATCTCCTGGTTCGGTACCTTCCTGTCTTTTGGCCCTACCATCCTTCTACTCGGTTCTCTGTTCTACTTCACAAGACGCGCTGGTGGCGGCAGCGGCGGCAACAGCGGCATCTTTGGCATGGGCAGGAGTCGGGCGAAGAAGTTCAACGAGGAAACCGATGTCAAAGTCAAGTTCGCCGATGTCGCCGGTATGGACGAAGCCAAGCAAGAGATCACAGAATTTGTCGCCTTCCTCAAGGAGCCCGGACGCTTCCAGAAATTGGGCGCAAAGATACCCCGCGGTGCTATTCTCTCTGGTCCCCCCGGTACTGGTAAGACGCTTCTAGCAAAAGCTACTGCTGGAGAGTCTGGCGTACCTTTTTTCAGTGTCAGTGGTTCCGAGTTCGTGGAGATGTTTGTCGGTGTCGGTGCATCCCGTGTTCGCGACTTGTTTGCCAACGCCCGCAAGAGCACTCCCTGCATCATCTTCATCGATGAAATCGACGCCATTGGACGATCGCGTTCAAAACAGAACTTCGGTGGCGGCAACGATGAGCGCGAGGCCACGTTGAACCAGATTCTGACGGAGATGGACGGGTTCAACACCACCGAGCAAGTTGTTGTCCTTGCTGGTACTAATCGACCCGATGTGCTCGACAAGGCATTGATGCGACCTGGACGTTTCGATAGGCATATCAATATCGACCCTCCGACTATGGAAGGACGAGGACAGATCTTCGGTGTGCATCTCAAGAAAATTGTTACTAATGAGGACTTGGAGTTCCTGAAGGGCAGGCTGGCTGCATTCACGCCCGGTTTCTCGGGTGCCGACATCGCCAACTGCGTCAACGAAGCCGCTCTTATTGGTTAGTACGATATTATATATTACGAACCCACGCTGATTTGTATAGCTGCCCGTCACGGAGCCGACACCGTAACAATGGTGCACTTTGAGCAAGCCATTGAGCGAGTCATCGGTGGTCTCGAGAAGAAATCACTGGTCCTCAAGCCCGAAGAGAAGAAGACAGTCGCCTACCACGAAGCTGGCCACGCTATCTGTGGTTGGTACTTCAAATACGCCGACCCACTCCTCAAGGTGTCCATCATTCCACGTGGCCAGGGCGCTCTTGGCTACGCCCAATACCTCCCCGCCGGCGACACCTACCTCATGAACATGAATCAACTCATGGACCGCATGGCAATGGCCCTCGGCGGCCGTGTATCCGAGGAACTCCACTTCGAGGCCGTTACTTCTGGTGCCTCTGACGATTTCCGAAAAGTCACCATGATGGCTACGGCCATGGTGACCAAGTACGGTATGACCGAAAAGATCGGGTATATCTACTACGAAGACGACCAGCAGAACCAAATCCAAAAGCCCTTCTCCGAAGAAACGGCCAAGAACATCGACATCGAAGTGAAGCGTATTGTGGACGAGGCGTACAAGCAATGCAGGGATCTGCTCACTGAGAAGAAACACGAAGTCGGTCTTGTAGCAGAGGAACTCTTGAAGAAGGAAATGATTGGTCGCGAAGATATGATCAGATTACTGGGCCCGAGACCGTATGAAGATCCCGCAGATTTCCAGAAGTACTTCAGTGGCAAGTACGGGAGGGCGCCTGGGTCGCTAGAACCGCAGGGTGATACAGGGGTGAAGGGGCCGATGGTGCCGCCGCCTGCTACGCCGGCGTTCAAGAAGCATGATGGTTTGGATACCAGGCGGTGATGATAGGTGAGGTGTAAATATTAGTGGTAGGATAGTTTTGGCGCAGGTTTGAAGCAGGTATAGGCTTTCTTTCCACTCATCTTCAAAGGCATGCTTAGAAAGAGGTAGTGAACGTGGGCAACTTGAAAGGCTCTTTTGTAGCTTTGTACCATAGAGTGACCCGTTAAACGCGGGGTGTACTTGTAGAAATACGGTAGCGTTGAAGCGTGGTGTAGACTCTCATCTATCTATGTGGAAAATTTCTATTACATGCTGTGGTGTTGACAAAAGTTCACAGCAAAAAGTTACTGTCAGTGTAAATTCACCTCAGCTCGGCCGGGTCCTACTAGCCTCGGCATATCTCCCACATTCGATCGTCCTCCGGATCAGCACTGCAACCACAATTTTCTGCCCACAGACCTCATTTCTCATTCTCTTCCTCAAGACCAGTTGGATCATACTATGGCGCAAGTGAACGGTCAAAAGAGGGAGTCTAGCGATGCATCGAGTTCACCGTTGCGTGGCCTACGAATTGCGTATCTTACCCTTTGCAACGGCACTTTCGCAGCGCTGTGGACTTCCGTCCTATTCAATGTCCTTTCGCACATCTCACAGGGAAAGGTGGAGTTGTTTGAAGCTACGGAGTCGCAGATACGGTGGATCCAGACGGTTTCGCTGATTGAGGTTGTGCATGCGGGGATCGGTAAGTTGAACTTGTGCTTTCATGACTTCTCATCAGCAAACACGTCGAAAATACTTTCACACTGGCTTTTCCTCAACTTCTGAGCTTTCGTTCCTCGTGTATTAAACAATCTCATAATAAATAAGAAGAAGGAGCATGTGAGAAATAGGCAGAAGAAGCATGTGATAAGTAAGGAGTTATCCGGCCTAACTACCCCTAGTCATACCTTATCTGATGCTAACACTCGAACTATATGCCCCCACTTAAGGTTTTTCTTTTGCCATCCTACCATAAGGCGTTCATGTTCCGTAGTGTTACTCTCTCCCAACCTCTCTGTTTCCGCCGTTTCCGTCCGCATATGTTTCTGACTTGACCAAGTGCCCAGAACAGTAATTGTTGGAATTCTTCCCCGGCACCTTTTCCACTGTGTTGCATTTCTGGTTCGTTCCTTGGCGCTCCGGGCACTGCACAAATTCCATCTCCTTAATGCAACCGCATTTGTATCGGATAGTGTTGGACTGACACATTTCTTGTCTAACAAAATGTCTTAAATTAGACAGGGCTTCATTATAGGGGCAACTGCATACCTGAAGTGCTCGATAGTTGAATGGCTTGTCTAAATAGTTACTAGGATAGGTATGGGACGTGAATGTGAATGGATTGGTACTTTTTATTGATAACATGTCAGCTGGGTGTTAAGCGAGCCGCTAGGCCGGTTAGGCCTAGCGTGTACGGGGCCGAGAGTGAATCATGATCGAATGAGGAAAGCCATATACTGACAGAGACGGACAATGTATTTCCCCTACGTCGTGAACTCTTCTTACAAGAGTCTAAATGCCCATCACTTATGCTTGTACTTTGTCAACGTGGGTGTTGACTCTTCCGAAGACAAGGATAGCCAAGCTTACCCACGACATAGAATTATTGTGCGCCATTTGATGTAAAAAATGATCTAATTAGCTAAACATAGTAGCAACGCCGCTGTCGACCTTCCAAGGCAGCTGCACGCGCTGCCCTTTTTTCTTCAGAAGGGTTCGAGTAGCGAGCGAGAGAGTATTGTCCGCGACATGAACCAGTCCCTGCGTTATCCTGCATCAGTAACATATCCCCCTTGACCGGTTTTCTGAACCCCATTAACCCCGCGACAAACCTGGCACCTCACAAGGCCAGTACGAGGCGACTTCCGACACATATCAGCGGCAATATGGCACACTTTCTTGTAGCATCAACGCCCCCACCACGTTGCGGGGTAATTGGTTACCACAGCCTTCCTCTTCCGTCCAAGTGCAAATCTGTTTCTCGGGCCAAGCACTGTGTTTCACCACAACCCTCATCAACATCCAGGCACTCAGCCAACCTTATCGACACGTCTTCTCGTAGCTGCGCACGTGTAGACAGGCCCTAAAGTATACCTGCCGTTTCAAGTAATATGTTTCCGTCGATCATGTAGGGTCTAGAGCAACTTGAGTACGCGCTTTCGCAGCGATCATCTGGATAGCCAATGATTTTGCAGCGTGTTGAACGATGGATGAAAACAATTGGTTGGAGAGTCGCAAGGTGAATACTACCGAAACAAGCTCCTTTTATTTTAGATAGTGCGTATCAGGAACGGGTTGTTTACCGAATTCATACGGACGCATCCTGCTGGAGTGTGAAGTGAAGGAGTGGCCGGTCTGAGCAGTATTTAGAAGGGCTATCCCAACGTCCCTGGCTCGCGGTAGGCTTTCGAAGAACATTCACTCAGCTACATTCGCTCCACGATCATTCACTTTTTCTCCCAACTATTCCTTGTCAAAAAGTGTCAGTATGTTCAATCCCATCAGCTTCGTTTCCCTCCTGCTCCTCGTCTCCTCCACTGCCGCCCTTCCCGCCGAGCTCGACAAGCGCGCCGGCGCAACCTGCGGCAGCGTTGTGTACTCCGCTGCTGCAGTGAACGCGGCCTCCCAGAGAGCGTGTTCGTACTACCAGTCTGGCACTCAAGTCGGAAGCAACGCATACCCTCACGCCTTCAACAACAGAGAGGGCTTTTCTTTTGCCGTGTCCGGTCCTTACCAAGAGTTCCCCATCTTGTCCAGTGGCTCTCTTTACTCTGGTGGTAGGTCTTTGAGATATGGATTGGTGGGCTGTAATTGCAACTAAGCTGACGAAATGACAGGATCACCGGGTCCTGACCGCGTTGTAATCAACACCTCTTGCAGGCAGGCTGGTGCGATTACGCATACTGGAGCCAGTGGAAACAACTTCGTCATGTGTAGATAGGTCATCCGTGACTACATGATGCTAGCCTGCACGATGTTAGCGAGGGGCTTCACTTGTACATTTTGAAATGACGTTTATGAAGTGAGTTGAAGGCATGAGATAAAAAGGGAAGTCGAAAGAGACGTAAGACATACCTTTGTTGCGTGTGTAGTTCGTTTTCAGCCTTCGCGTTTTCTCACATTGTGGCATTCATGATATCCTATATGAAGCTTTTCGCAACGCAGAGCACTGCACAGAAATGAGAGCATTGAAAATGAATTCTTCAGCAAGACTAGGGTTAATCAATACGTCGCTTGAGATCTGTGTTACAACCAGAATTCTTTGTTTGGTTGAGCTTAAGGTTATTTTTCGCTACGTGGCTACTCCGTGTATCCTTGCGACTTTTTAGCTGCAAAGTACACTTTACGGGATAGCGATTATGGTGGATGTACTTTTAGTAAGTTCGGGAAGATTAGTGCACGTCCATGGTCTGATATTATGATGAGTAACTGCAGCGAAAGATCAAAGTTGAGCTAATCCAGTCTCTAGACGTATATCTACCAGCGGCGAGAAGAGCATGGCAAATGCGATCGCAGGCTAAGAACGATACTTCTGGTATATGCTGCTCATCCATCGAAATCCCTCTGAACCGTCACAAAGATGCTAATTCATGAGTAATGCTGCGCCGGAATCGAACCACATTACGGCCTTGATACCGTCGACAAAGCGCCTTCAGTGAGTCAGAACCGAGTCCCTTAGCGATATATGATGACCTGTCCATGTGCGTCAATGTATCCTCATCTTCGACACATCTTGAGAGAGGTTGGCGGCAAGATTCTCATTGACCTCGTTACTCAATGCCTCGAACGAAACCGCGGCTGATCTAAATACCGCACCCAAAGCACACGAAGACATGAACTTGTCGGCCGCGGGATCGCTGGTCGCCATGGGCGTGAGTGCCTTTTAGTGAAGACTTATTACGAGCATGATTGGAAGAAAGACGGGATTTCGTCCGCGTATTGGGACGTTGCTTGTGTTCTCGACCGGTGCTTCCGTCGCGCCGGATGCTCAAATTATTGTCTAGATGATGGTCTTGCCGGATTTGCAGAGCGATTGACTCCATGTTGCTGGAACGACGGTTTCGGTCGAGTGTTTTCCACCGAAAAGTTGGTTGAAGATGTGGCGGAAGCAGAAACCTGCCCTTAGATCTTTGACCAACTACATTCTTGATTCCTTCCTAGGCGGAGAGCGGCTGGTCCGCCCTTACTCCCTTTACAAGGCTCAGGAGAAGGACACCAAGCTTGTCAGCATCACTGAAGAAGACGCGAAGAAGATTGCCAGATGTAGTGTGGCTGAACTTCTAAGGCTGGAAGGCGTTTTGCGATTGACCTTGAGACGTCCTCGCTGTACGGTGAAGTGCCATGCTACCGATATCCAGACACCTACCAAGATGATCAGACCGTCTATGTCCCTTCTCAATTAAACGACAAGTATGGTGTGGCCGTGTCCGCTCTCTTCCATCTGACCGCGGCTCACAACGTCGGAGAAGCGCTCCACGAGGCTGCCGTGCGTATGCTGAGCGACAATCATCCCATCATGACTGTGCTTGATTGCTTGAACTACCAGGAATACTCTGCTTGCCCACATGCCTTATCGGATCTTCAGTTCGCGGGTCTTTAGTTAAAATGTCACGGTATTGGCGTGGCCTTGTGCTTCAACCCGATGGGCCACTGGGATGAGAACTTCCACATCAGTCAATTGGCTGCCGCAACTTCGTCACCAAATACTAGCCCAACTACGGCGGTTTTGAGCCTAATTACCTGCACAATGATTTCCCCGCCCGCGGCTTGATTGACGACTCCGGAAAGTCTTCCTTCAAGGACTTCCCCTTCTTCGCTGACGCTTCCGAGATTGTGCGCATCCAGCGCGAGTTCTTCACCTCCTTCATCGACACATACTACGCTTCGGACGCCAACGTAGAGAACGACTATGGAATCAAGGCTTGGTTTGGGGAGGTCAATCGTGGTCGGATCCACCGGTGAGGAGGTTGAGGCTCAGGGCTTGATTTCTGTGCGCGATTTCCTGGAGAGGAAACCAAGCAGAACCTGATCCATGCACTTACCCAAAACGCGTGGCTGCAGGTTGCTCACCACTATCTCAACGCCGGTGGGCCAGTGCGCTCTTCACTCACCGTGCCGTTTCAGCCAGGTGGTCTGTACAAGCCCGTCCCTACGACCAGGAACATCGACGATGCCGCTCTTGTTTCTTTCTTCCCCAACGCTACTGCCTCGGTGACTAATATTGCCTTCCTTACTTCGTTCAACCGCCCGCGCTATAGGAGCATGGCACAGCCTCGCACTCTTGCGTACGCATACTCAGGTCCTGAGTTCTTGGCCAGGTTTGGAGAGAGGGAGATCAAGCAGGCTGCTGACAAGTACCTCAAGGGGATGACGACGTTGGGTGAGAAGAACCAAGCCAGGAAGATTGAGGAGGACGGAACGTGTACTGGACAGGGTCTTCCGTTCTGCGGGTCCGCAATTAATCCGCTGTACATGCCGTGGTTCTTCTCCGTCTAGGGTGTTGCATTCAAGGCAGTGAGTGCACCCAGTTGAGTATGGAAGGCAGAAAGACAGATTTTGATGGTTGCCTAAAATAATCCTATAATACTCAACCATGACTTGTGCTTTCGGGACGGAAATCTTCCGCGTTATCACATCCATGCCGAACTTCCGGATACGCTGCTAATAATTCTCAGAGTTGCAGATGTCGCCAGATTTCTGCCTGATGCCAAACCTTCAGGATATGATACCTGTGAATCACCCTGGCGCATGTCGCTGTGCGAGTGACTTCATCCTCGGTCTTTGTTGGCTTACTAACCTTTCGCTTCTAGAATCCCTCTGCTTTGATGAAGCTATCCTTGGTCTAGACCTTAAAGCACCATGTCTACCGGCGATTTCCCCTCATCATAACCTCAACTAGCGCGATGTCGCCATTCTCTTCATGCGCCCTTGCAGAGAGGCTACTCCATAAGGCAACACCAACTTCTCGCCGTTGGAGTGGCTAATCTCATAAATTGGCTTCGTCCGCATCAATGACGGCAGCGGGGGATCAGCGATGGGGCCAGCGTGGGGGCATACGAGACCCTGGAACCATTAGCAAGGCCATCATCAACCACAACACCTGGCTCTCTCCTCTGATTCGACATCGCAAGTGGCGCTTCGAAACAATTCATGTGGGCATTGCACTACGAAGAATGCCGCAGCTCAACGCCTGCACCAGCCCACACTACCCATCTATCCTTCATGTCTCTATGGTGCGCTAAGCGAGATTCCACACCACCAGGAAAGGCGGCGATGCACACCGCGCGATATGTGGATCGTGTTGAAAGCGGGGAAGAGGATTTGAAGGCTCGGTAGTTGCCACCGTAGGGTGAGGCAGGGTGGACGCTGGCGGGTTTGCGGATAGGAGCTCCGACGACGAGGTATATGTAGCTGTGCCTGGACGGGCGAGAGGTACGTATTCAAGCTCTTGAACTTTCAGCGACTCAATCCAATCCTATTGAGGTCCATATTCTTCATCGTCTGAACGTTTCGGAAAGTCGCAGTGTTTCGTCGCTCGGTTGCCTGCTTTGCTACGACCGGTCGTGTGTGAGTGAGGACGACAACCTTCTTTACCCATTGCGACAAGGCCCAATCTCAACTTTCCAAAAGCGACTCTTTCAATTCGAGAGCGACATCCCATTGCGACAAGCCCGGCAACTCCAGCTCAGTCTTCAACAGTGACTCTGAGCCTATCCCAGCGCCACTGACCATACCAACACGTCTGAAGCAACACTTCCTCAATCTTCGACATCATGGCAGCTGTCACAACCAACATCGAGTGGCTCAATCGCGCCTACTCAGCCAAAGGTCTCTCAGACCTACGCTCCCTCTACGACGAGTGGGCCGCCTCCTACGACACGGACCTCTCCAGGTCAGACCAGGACTATGTCGCCCCAACACTCGCCGCCGCGACGGTAGCCAAGTACCTCTCCCCCACCCCCCTCAACAAACTCAAGATCCTCGACGCGGGTTGCGGAACAGGTCTTGTCGGGGCCTCGCTTGCCAAACTAGGCGCCAAGGATGTCGATGGCGCCGACTTGTCGCCTGGCATGCTAGATGTCGCGCGCAAGACGAAGGCGTACAAAGATTTGGATCCCGTTGACCTGTCGAAGCCATTGACCAAGGCCGACGATAGCTATGATGTGGTAACTTGCATTGGGACGTTGACACATGCCCATGTGGGGCCTGAAGTGCTGTCGGAGTTCGTGAGGGTTGTCAAGAAGGACGGGTGGATCGTTGCGACGGTTCTTGACGATATTTGGGAGCCTGTTGGATATCGTGCGGAGATCGATAAGTTGGTGGAAAGCAAGAAGGTTGAGCTCGTGAGTGCTGATTCGGGTGATTACCGTAGGGGTGCGGGTGTGAGTGCGCGCATGGTTGTTATGAAGGTTCTTTCTTAAGTCCGAACTCCCGGTTTCTCCTTCTTTTTCATCGTGATAATGTTGGAGATGGTGGATTCCTGGGGGACTTTTCTCCTTCTACTGTTGAATGAAAAACCTACCTGGAAATAATGGTTACTTACGTCGCTTCGTTGGGCTTATTACAGAAGCTGGTGACAGAAATCCAAAATGTGCTGCGAGATAAAATCTACAATAAAAATTTCAGGCAAGGTTACTGCAGTGTATGGAGATGAACTCGCACGCGCAGCGTACGTAGGAGCCTCTCTTATGGTGAAATATATATGGTCGTATTCTCGGCCAATCGGGTGGCCCTCGAATGAGAACCACATAATTGCAGGATAAAATTTCCTGTTCGGTCATGACCAGCGCACCCACCAGTAACCATCTTTCCGGTGCCTCTCATGACGACAGAATGATTTTCAATAACTCTACCATGGTACCATCTTTTCGAGATTCCCAAAATCCACAATGAGTTCAATTTCTGGCTTCGTTCTCAAATCACACACCGAGTAGCAAGAGCCCTGAGCACTCTTGATGCGTTCAGGGTTGTGTTCTTGTTTACTCAAGGCTAGCGAGCGGACTGCTGAAGAGAAGGTATGAAATCGAGAAATTACCGCTCTCCTATCAAGGCAGCCACATTTGAGCTGTAGTCTCCTTCCCCTATTTCCATTCTTTGACATCCATGGCTTCAATATGACACGTTGGTTTATGGGAACCGGGGGAAGAGTGGAGAGTTATAAGAAAATACTTGCAACGTGGGTAGACCACTTGTGAGAGTCATCCTTCAATTCGATGTTGCCTGCATGTTCGAAATGGTCCCTCACAATGACCGTATGAAAGAAACGGTATAAATTAAAAATTGTCCTTTTCCCTCGCTCAACAACTTTCCTATGACCCTGGGGATCAAGCAGAAAAATAAGTTGACATTAGAGGGAAGACGTTTGGAGTATCTGCCGGTGCACATGAATAATTCACGTGATGGAGCGATGCGTTCGTCAAAACAAGACATCTTTTAAGTGCTGAACCTCGTTCGCTTCATTGTACAGGGTCAATCTCAAGCAAGGGCCCGGTATAGACCTTCCGCCCGTAAACTGCCCAATATCCGGCACTGAATAAAAGTGCTCCCCCGAATACTACGACCGACCAATTCATTGAGAGAGGCTCTGGATGCGGCGCATATGGCCAGAAGGAGAAGAAAATTCCCAAAACACTGTAAATGATGGACAGGATTATAACAGGCACTCCCGCACGCCCCATGTGGAATGGGCCATACTTCATTTCGGTCGTCAATCGAGCATGCAACAAAACTCCGGCAGAAACAACGTAGCAAGAGTAGAAGGACGAGATGCAGAGCGACGTCATGGCATTGAAAGCAGTCGAAGAACCGATGTTGATCAGCCCCAGAAGTAGGCTGATAAGTACCGAAAGACAGATGGTGTAGATTGGGAGCGCGGTACCCTTGTGGACCTAAGACTTGTTAGCGTCTGGGTCGGCGTTGCTTGGGTGAGGCTTAATCTCACCTTGACTAGGATAGAATGACCCGGCATTCCTTTTTCTTGAGCGAACGCCTAAGTCATTCGCGATGCGGTCGCAAGGACGCCGACAACCGTAAAGACAAAAGCTGCGATTACCACGGAGGCCATGAGCGTAGCCCCCTTGGTCGTGCCCGTCGCATCGAGAAACACCCGCATGTAGGGAAATCCAGTGGGCGACTCCAGAGTCTGTTCGAGGTCTCCCATGCAGAATAGTGCGGCGACAACCATGGAGAAGCCCATAGAACCGTTCAGTAGTGTGGAGATAATCATACTCTGTGGGACTACGGTTGAGGCACCTTAGACCTCCTCAGCTGCTACATGTCAGTCGGGGCTTATCAGTTGAAGCGATCGTCGCTCGATTCGACTCACCCAAGTGACCGCCCGCATCTACGCCAAGGAATGAGAACATGGCCGTGGATACACCGACAAAGAACGAGAGGTCCTTATCCTCCCACCCTCCCGCGTTGGTGAATGTTGCGAACACTTCTCTTGCGGAGTGATGGGGCGCAAGATAGACGAGGGGTATAATGACACAGAAGAAGCCCACAATATGTAGGATCAATACGTATGATTCGATCTGGGGCAGGATTCTCGCAAGGTACGTGTTGATGAAGAGGGCCAAAAGTAAGATGGTGTAGAGCAGCAGCGTGCCCTGCCAACGCTGATGATTGTAGGTCTCATGATTCAAAATTATGAGGCCCTGGATCATGGTTCCGGCGAGGAAGGATGAGCCTGCAAGTGCCGCTTGCCACGAAATGACACTGAGCCATCCGGTCAAGTAGCTGAGGAACTTGGAGCAGGACTTCGGCGCGAGTACAGCAACCCTACGCAATTGTGAGCCTCGAATTTCCGCTTTCGAGATAATGTGCTCTGCAAACGTACCAATTGTACTGTCCCCCTGCTAGCGGCACCCTGAAGCCTTTCAGAACCGTGCGATGAGGCGGCCAGCTTGAAGAAATACTTACATGGAGGCCATCTCACCCATGACGAAAGCCTGGAGAAGCGTTCCGATCCAAGCAAAGATGAACCCGTATACAAGGCCTGCGGGACCACCATTGAGAAGACCAGCTTGAAAGGACCTAGTCGCTGTTATTCAAAGGTCATATCTTCCACCGAACTGACCCTTACGTCAAGACACCTTCCCATGTCACCATCAAAGTGCAAGTTAAAGCGATGATTGACAGCAACTTGAAGTTTCTCTGCGATTTTCGTTAGCAATTACAGAATGGAAGGAGAAGCGATTAGCCGCGGCATACCCTCAACTGCTGCTTCTTTCCAAACCTTACGAGATCAACTTCATCTCGATTATGCTTCGCCATAGGCATATAGTCGACAGTCGACATGGCTGTTACCTCGGCCGTGTTTTTCAGCTCATGGCTGTTGGGTGAAGACATATTGTATGTCATGACAAAACAGGCTGAATGATGACAGAGAAACAAAGAGTGAGAGTACGGCCGCAAGATGAGATAAAGTAGGGTCAAAAAAGTCTCGGCCTGAAAAAATTCTGGCGGCTAACGAGAGCAGCCGCAGAACTTGAACCTATTGAACTAGATGGCGGTTGTCCGATGGCGCTGCTGGCCTGAAGCGGGGGTATGGGAAAACCCTGAGCGAGAGCGCGGCCTGCAGGCTTGTTACACCAAAACACGACCAGTTGGCAAGACTCAACGTCGGGATGGATACTGCGGCGTATGAGCGGATGCATGGGGTCGCGCTTAATCTTCAACCAACTAGCAGCGAGATTATCATGCAGGTGTACCGACACTGTGGTCCTACCTTGCGCCACATGTGTATCTCTATCCCAGATCGTCCCTCAATAAGATATTTGAGTCGAATGATATATTACACTGCATATATAGCCTTCTGTACATGTGCGGCGCATGTTCGCGTTGTGCAAATTTATCACCATGGCCATACGCTTGACTAAGAGAATTCCCGTACCGCAATACCACCAAGAGACGGGACATTTCAGTAGAGCCGTAGCCGTTTTCCAACATCGTATGATACTTGCATACAGGAGGCATACACATGTCTGTATTGTGCAGTTGCATATGTGGTGATCCCCGAGAAGGACCCTTCCCGCCTTCGGGCGTTTGCTCGACCCCAGCTCATACCCTGCACGCAAAAGGCACGAACCTCAGCTCGTAGAAACAAGCTCAGTTGCCAAAGGATTCATTAAAGCTTCCTCCTACGGCTACAGAACTACCTTACCACAGCACTTCATCAGCCACCAACTGGGATACATCATTCGCACAATCATGCCGTTCAAAGTTGAGAAATGCACAGAGGATGACATGCCGCGCTTCTTTGAACTTGTTTCATTGGCCTTCAAAAACCACCATGAGTATATCGACGCCGTGTTCCCTGCCCACACGACCCTTGCTGGACGAATAGCTGGAGCTGAGCGCATGCTTGCCACCATGAAGACCGATCCCAACACCACCTTTCTCAAAGTTGTCAATGATGCTGATGAGATGATTGCGGGCGGAAAATGGAACATATACGACAAGTTTATCCCGGCAAAGCCTGAGCTCGCTGGTGACTACTGGCCAACGGAGGATGAGAAGGATTTTGTGCGATATCTGTTCGATGGCTACCTCGTTCCAAGGTTCAAGGCCATTGAGGATTCGAAAGGCAACTTGGCTGGTTAGTGGCCAACCCGTCTTACCCCATTCATCGGGCCGTACCGAGCTTACTCGTCAAACAGTACTTGATATGCTTGTTGTTGATCCCAAGCATCAGCGCTAAGGTGCGGGGCGGCTGCTGGTGAAATGGGGAACTGCAGTAGCAGACGAACTAGGTGTTGAGGTAAGTCCCCATGAGCTTGAACTACCGGCGCGTTTAGACCAGAACTAACAAGGGCGCCCAGGCCGTTGTAGAGGCCGGAGACTATGGAAGAGGTCTCTACGAGCAAGAGGGCTTCATAGTTCTTGAGAACTACGAATGTCCCGTCCCTGACAAGTACCAGGAACGTCGCAAGCAGAAGCTGTGGTGGATGAAGCGACCGGCGAAGGTTTAGGCCAATTGGCAGTATCTACACGACCAACACCGTAAATGTAACTCCAATCTCAGAAGTTTGTCTAGCCATCTCTTTCGTGTACAGGTTTTGGTGCGCTGACTTCGACATGCACTTCCTTCGTCCGCGTGATGATTCTCTCCTGTGAGTCACCTCGACCCGTCAATCGCTTCATACCGTAGCGATTTTTCGATTGCGTCGATTCAAATCTATCGCCTTTACTGAACAGGTATTGTGCAATCCCCAGTGTTGATATGGATCGTATGTTTCCGCCCATAACACCACTCTGGATCCCCCTGAGAACAGGTTTGAGAAACGGAATACATGCGACCACCACAGCACTGTATACGCAAACCAAAGTAAGGATTGCGGAAATGAAATCGTCATATGTCGGTTCGTTTGATCCGTGGTTTTTGAGGACGTAGAAAAGGCGGAGGACAATAAGTGGGATGAGACTGTTTATTTGTGAGCCTCGCCTTCGGGTGCAGAAAAATCCTTGCTCAGCTTACCACACTTCCGAACAGAATGAGATGAGGATCGCAACCTTGGTCTTCAGCGGCAAATGTAAGTCGTGGAAGATAAGGTTGGCCAGCACGACTGTCGCGATGATCATGAGGATATCGATCACTGCAAAGGCTTTCCAGAAAGCATCCTGAGTTATTATCAGCATCCGAATCTTTTTACTACGGAGATGAGCAAACTGACCTGATTGAAACACCGTGTTGAATGTAAAGCCCAAGGCATTGACGTCGCGCACTGAAAAGCAACACAAAATAGCAAAACAATGGTCGAAATCGCATTTGAGAGAGAAACTGCACGTACAACGCGAACGCGCGTATTGTTCCGCTGGAGGAGGGTGAAGAGCTGTAGAACAGTTTACTTTGCTAACCCTATAGCAATCGTATACATCAGCTGCGATGAATACGCAGCCTTCTGGTACTGAACCAGGTTGTCGTGTGATAGCGTATCTTGGTGGCGTCCGAGTCCTGCGGAGACCTGGAAAGTCATTGCGATTCCGCAAGCTGCAGCGGAGAGCTGTGTTTTTGGCGCCCGTCAACGCGATGCTCCATGAAACGGATTTTGCACTGGGTAGCTTACCAAAGAGAGTATTGCGAAGGTATTATCGTATTGTAAATTCCGTATCAGGATCTACTTCGTGAAGACCTTGAGCATCACTGATAAACACATAACAACCAGAAAAATCCAGTTGATAATATTCACCAGCGGGCCACGGTTTGAGGCATCGGGACGCACACGATCATGAGTCATTTTTTTGCGCAGAATCGATGAGCAGAATAGAATGTATCGGCTTCAATTCGCTGTGGATTCCAAGATACCTCAGGTAGAAAATATGCCAGACTTTTGACTAGCATCCTAGGATGAGGTTCGAGTAGCGCCTTGTTCCATTTCCAATTGAGCGTTGTGCTCTCCGAGGCTTTCGCGCCCGGTCTGCCGTGTTATCGCGCCTACCCTAGGCAGTTTTGGTCTATGCGTCTCTCGTTACCCATGACACCCCGCAAATATGCAATTCCGCTACGGCACAGCTGTTGTGATGGATGGCAGTAAAGCTGCAGCTGATACAGTACGGCGCAGCAAACTCACTTTGGAGGATTTGATTGCAGTTCCCTCGTTTTGTCGGCCAGCATCATCCAACGAATCATTTGTAAACAACGCTCCAGGACTCGGCGGGATGGACACTCATTTCGCTCTTGCAGTGCGGTATTTCACCGCATCTTTCTATTAAGCAAGAAGGTTGATCAAATGGAATAGTATGTGACACAAAATCAAAGTTGAGTAGCTGGATGAGGGCGACGACTTGTGCGAAGAGACCTCTCGCTCGTCGGCTGATCCGTTTTCTGGATAACAATCATGACTGTCTGACAAAAGACTTGCTGAAATTTACGCTACTCAAACCCCATGACATTGTAGCAAATCTTCTATCAATGAAGAGCACTGGTATGATGAATGCCCATTTTCTCTACGATCTCTTCTTGAGAGGCCACCAACCCTCTTCAATAATCATCAGCCGTCTTGCCGTCGTTCGCATAGATTGACTTATGCTCATGTTTCTCATAGCGCTTCTGCACCGTATCGTAGATTGGCGAATTTTGAGGGCTGAATATAAATAAGCCTCCATTCACTCCCCCCAAGTTTCGTTATTGGGTCAGTGAAGACTGGATGGCTGTAAGACAGTAATCGCATATTGCGACAATGTTGTTTAGGGTACTTGGAGGCGGTCAACACAGCTAAGAATCAGAATCTCTACGTTGCTTCGAGCTACTGTATGGATTATGCCGTTCGAGGTGCAGCTGCTCGAAGTCATCACAGGGCGACTGGGTATGACTACCGGGGCTCAGCATATTCAATGCGGTTCATCAAAATTTGAACAGTATCGCAGGTTTTTTTTTTTTGGTTTGGCAAGACTGCTAGAAATTGTGTTCGTCTTCTTATCAATCGCGTCCAACCATCTTGGGATGGACTATACGTACACAGTACACTGACTACTCTTGCGCCTATTTCGCGTTCGCACGAAATATTTCTGAAGGGGGAAACTCTATCATTGGTAACTAATCAATGGTCCCAGAGATGGAGTCGTCTGGCCCCATGATCTCCATTGATCGCACAATTCAGTGGTTCAAGGTGGGCCCTCTGCCTCCAGCAAGATTATTCGTCCGCGACAACGACAAACTGAGCTCACAGGCCATCCGAAGCTTTGCACCAAATTCTCCAAATCTACGATGATCGTGCCATCGCGGGTGGGGCACATTGCTGCCTCTGCGCTATTCGCTACCGACAATCGCAGGTCCAAGTAAACAATACACTGGATGCGGAAAGGAATTTTCGACCATGCAGCTGGTCCGCACTAGGACTTTTTGACATGCATTTTTCCAAAGAATAACATTACTGGCGATGCTGGTACGTAATACAACCCTTCATCGCGAGAAAATTCCATCGCAACACGGGGGGAGGGTGACGTTTCGGTCAACCTTAGAAGGGAAAAGATCCCCTCCATACGGTTCACACAGGTGTCAAAGTATTAGAGGCTCTCCCGGCATTTAGTATACCATTATTCTTACCCGTAACTCCCGACTTGGAATTGGGCTTCAATATTGTTTATAGAAATTCACGGGCATTGAGTTTAGCTATACAATTCCTCTCATTTGACCTTGGACTACGACCCTTTTACATGATAAGTAAACGTTCTCTCCATTGCCATTTTTACCAACCTTATTAACGTGACCTTGCAGGCTGAAAAACATTGAACGTGTCAAGTAGAAGACGAACAATCGCTCACACCAAAATTTGCTCCTTTTTCCACATTAGCAGTGTCGCTGGGATTTGCGCCGCAGCAAATCCGATCAGGATCTTGAACTGCAGGTTGTACCCTCTGCTAAGAATTGCCACCAAGTCCTGCCTTACACCCACCGGAAAAGAATTGATAGAAGCAGCATATTTGAGGATACCGTCCATTTCCTGGGGCGAGAGTATCTGCGAAAGGTGGCTCCGAATAAATTTGTTGAAGACACTGGCGGTGATCGCAAGGCAAAGTGCACCCCCCAGTGTGCGGAACTGAACCATGGATGACATCGCAACCGCTAAAAGCATCATCGTTAGATAACAGTTGTTGCCGCACAAAGGAAAGGGACCTCTTACACTTGTCTCTCTCCTCGACTGTAAAGGGAGCCAACACGACCAAACAGGCAAGGTTGATTCCAACGCCAACACCTGCAATGATTTGGTATCCATATTGAGCGTGGGATATTGAAGAAGTGTTGGACAAAGTGGATAGCAATGTCACTCCCACAATTTGTAGTGCTGAGCCAACGAAGCACAAATATATGGGTGGGACCTTTGCCTTCTTGCAAATCAATGGTGCTAATGCAGACCCAAACGGCGATGCAATGGCAAAAGCAAGAAGACGAATACCCGCATCGAGGGGGGAGAGGCCATTCACAGCTTGAAAGCGTTGTGGTATCTGGATGACGCAGACAGTGAAAGGTCCACCGGTTAGGATCATGCTTCTTGGATCTAAGTTAGAACTGCTAATTCAAAATGAGGGGAAACGGGGGTACCAACATAATCATGCCAACACGTATTCGTGATTGTAGAAATCGCCAAGGGAAGATGGGCTGTTGAAGCCCTGCCGCCAACGTGATCCTCCGCTCCCAGAAGATAAACGCAATCCACAGAACTGCAGACACAGCCAGGAAGGATACCACTAAGCCAGAGACCCAAGAGCGGCCTTGTGCGGCTTCCTCAAAAGCAGAGACGAGCAGGACCGATGCGGCGAGAAGCAATGTGGTTCCGATGACATCGATACGCTGGAAGTTGGTTTTGGAAAGTATGGAGGGCTTTACGCTTTCGTCAGGGATTGAATGTGACACATGATTTGGGAAGCCGTTCGGAATAGAAATCATCAAGACGAAGGCTGCGACAGCTCCGATAGGTACACTGTAAGTTCAAAGTCAGCTTGTGAGTTGATAAATTGATGTCCAAGGTGCGATGCCGGCTTACTTGATCAAAAAAACCCATCTCCAGGTTGTAGTATTCACGATCGCACCTCCAAGTAGCGGACCCAGCAGGAGGGCAATTGCCAAAACGCTCGAGACAATGCTTGTATAGCTGGCAAAGCGGGCGGATGGGACTAGCTCAAAGAATACAACGACAGTCAGTGAATATGTTCCCGCTCCCGCTAACCCTTGGAATGCTCGGAACACAATACTGTGTGAAAATTAACTTTGCAATTATCTCTCTTGGAATAACTTACAGTTGCTCTGTGGTTGCTGCTGCACCGCATGCACCAGAGAATACGACGAAAAGAAGTATGGATGCTAGAATGAACGACTTTCGCCCGAATATGTCACTCAATTTTGCCCATATGATGAGGAAACCTGTTATCAATCAGTCTGGAAAGCGAATTGGACGCTGGACTCCAACTCACTGGTATATGTGAGCATATACGCATTGACGATCCAACTGTTCCGTTCGAAGCTCCTGAGGCTGTTGGAGATGGAGACGAGTGATGTAGCAACGATAGAGACCTCCAAGCTTGCTAGAAAAATGCTGAGGCATAAGCTGATGGAAAGTCAGTACTACTGAATGGAGATAAGATTTGAGGCTCTCACGCTACCGTGATAGCGTGGAGACGCCATCCTTGAATATATTGTCTGGGTAGAGTATGGTCCTCTCCAGAGATACTAGCGTCCACATTCTCAGCTTTGAGCTTCGTCATCGTGAAAACGGACCCGTTGTTCTAAATGCGACAAGCTTGGAAGATGGGAAGAGCGAGGTAGAGAAGTGATTGTCAAAAGGTGTATGATTGCAACAGTGGTCGGGTGAAAAGAAGTTCCCCAAATCCGTTTGCCTCGTTTAAGCAATAAACCATGCAGCTAGGCAACCGCCTGGATCCGGTGAAACATGGTAAGCTACAATACCGATGGAATGGTACGGGTTAAGACGGGCGTATGTAAGTGCCTGTGGAACTACATTGGTATATACTCACAGCCTCAGTACCCTTGCTTATCACAAGGCTGCGCTGTGCCGTACTTGAAACTATCACTTGATGAAGTTGCTTGCTTTGTTGCAGTATCGAAGCTGTGCATGGTATTGGAGGCATAGGGATTTAGATTAAGTCATATCTTCGGTCGGCACGGAGCCCCCGTCATGTGGCCACCACGCCGCGCATCAGCAGATTCCTAAGAAATGCTCACCCCATATTCCAAGCACCTTCACTTCATGGATGGAAAGCGTCCGGCCGCTACGCCGCATCTAGAGTGCTTGGCCTGTGGGACGAGTGATTGCTACGCCCCACCTCGCATAACCCGTTGAAATTGAGCACCCACTCTTCTTGAGCGCAGAGTTGACTCTGTCGGTTGCTGATTTGATTGATGGTTCGATTTGGAGCGAACATTTGGAGGTATTGAGTCAAGATGGACATCTTCACAATGAAGATTGACGAGCCGTACAAAATCTCGGCTATGCTCATCCACTACACAGAGTCAGGACGAGGATGGATATTGGAAACTGGATATAAATACTGTGAGGGGCTCGAAAAGATGCTTGTACTTGAGGTTTCCATCGGTGAACTCCAGCGCCATACTCGAGGGGCTAAGCCTGCTAACGACAATCTCGGCGATAACGAGAGCCCAATAGTATCGAAAAACGATTGGTTAGAAGACTAAATCTGGATTGACGACTCTTCTGGCCTAGCTTACGAAGGAGAATACTATCAAAACTTTTCGCAAGTCAGATATATTGAGAAGATGAGTCAGGTCAATAGGACACATACAGTCAGGAAAGTCTAGCTTGCGAACGATTGGTAGCTTCGTGTACAGTCGCAGCATGACAAAGATTCCAGACACCACGGCGGAGAGTGACACAGACATAAAACCAAGACAGAACTGAGTTTCATGGTGGGTAGAGCAAAAACGCTCTACTGGAACTTGGGTTGTTGTACCTCAATCAAGACTAGACATCGAGCCCGACGTATAAGTGCTGTTGCTCGTTTGGCACATTATTTTATGGTAAGGCAAGTGAATATGTTGCACGGTTACAGTCTGCCCTTGATGCTCGACGAATTTCAAGGTGTGGTTCTTAACCCCCGATGCAGTCAGCACTGTTGGGATGCGGGGTCAGGCGCAGGTTGTGTGACACTGCCAAGCTGTGCGGAGGCGTAGAATAAAAACCAAATGCCGCAGCATCCTCTGACTTCAACAAACTACACGGTATTTACTAGTATCTTTGAATTCTACATTACCATTTTGCCGATCCAAAAATGGCTCGAAACAATTTGTGGATGCCAGTTCCAGAAGATTTCCGCCTCACCACTTGGCTGGCCATAGGCGCATCCTTCTATGCCGTACTCACGCGCCTCTTTCCGTTCTGGATTTTCATGCAGTTACCTATGATTTTCCTCGCCTTCCGCCTGTTCGATACATTGTTGCTGTCGAAGCGCCCTTCAAATACGCTGTGGGGGCGATACACAGCACAGATGCCTGCCACCAACCCCGAAGACCAAGGCATCGTAGTCTTTGTCCTTGCAGCTCGAATCAACCAGCAAGTATGGCACAGAACAAAAACGAGCCTGGTTCTAACAGTGTGTAGCCCAATGGGTCGCTTCACTCCCGGCTTCGTCGATGCTGGAAAGATTTTTTTCAACATGTGGAGGGAGTGCAGTAAGAACAGAGACAAGTACGGGTATTTGGGCAAGACGAGTACACTATATGCAACACATGAAGAGGGTGGATTCACCATGGTGTGGATCTCATACTGGAAGAACGTGGAAGGCTTGCGGGATTTTGCAGCTAGTAATGCGCATCGTGCACTACAGACGCCGTTTCTGGCTAAGAAGTATCCATATCTCGGGGTAGCGCATGAAACATATCACGCGTCCAAAGGAAATTGGGAGACTATCTACCACTCATTCCAGCCATTTGGGATGGGTAAGTACATGAAATTTAACGGGCTCGGGATACAGACTTACATAAGCATGGCAGGGAAAACACGTTTTAACTTCGAGCGGGATGGGGCGGATCAAGGCGGAGGGGGTGCTGCCCGGGGCGCAGGTCTGGGTAATGCAAACGGTACTGGAAGCCCTCTAGCGAAGGCAGAAGGCCCAGGCATGAGGTCAATGATGAGTCGAATGGGGAGAGAAGAAGACCCGTCATGGGCCGCCTGGAACCCAGAAGCTTGATAACCGCTGAGGCCTGCAAGGCGTTCGGTCTGGGCTGGACTGTAATCACTAAGAACGACGCCTCCTTTGTGCAGTTAATACAAATTGAGTTCAAAGCTCAGACATTCGCGCCCACCGGGTTTCTTCTCTGCTCTCAACACTTTCATTGTGGAGACATTGCATGTGCTATTCATTTTCCGTTCTAAGCTGACATCAAAAATATGTCCCGCGTCAGGACCTTGTGTCTCCATGGACGAGGCATCAGCACGAAGGGAGAGGTTGTCCATTATCCAAGTCTAGATAAGGAAGAGAGTAGCTGACCAGGTTCAGATTTTCAAAATGCAGAATGGAAAGCTGACTCGCATACTTTGAAGGCGACTGCTAACGTGCGTTTAATAGCGTGGGTTCGATTCTGCCTATCCAAGGAAGGCTACACATTTGCTTTCCACCAAGAGAACTTGCCTTGTGCTCCCGTCCCTGGTAAGGCGTTCTCTGCGGTTACATTTGGAGTGAGCTTACAGCGATAGAAATCGCAGGCCTATCGGTGCTGCAAGGGTGCTTCTGGTATTTCGATCTCGCCTCGCCTAGCTGTCAAGATGTACGACCTCTACACAGACCGAATGGAAAACTCGTCCTCTACGAGGTGGTCGAGAATACTGCCTGAGTTCAGTTTGCGTTTGGGGTACTTTCCGGATGGTGGCGAAGTGAAGATCCAGGTCGCGTAAACGGGCTTTGTGTAGGGGTGGAGATATGGGCCCCAGCTTTAAGAAATACTGGCTTCTCTGGCGTCGAGGTCGACGTCCTAGACTTTCAAGACGAGAGGTGCCATGAGCTCAGCATCCTACTCTCGACAGCTGTACTCACAGCGCAGTAAGTGGCATCGACCACTCCCGAAGTGATCATAATGCTGGGTGAAGATACTGATGATCGAGTCGTCGGCAATATCAGCAAGCTTCTGCTGAAAATTCAGGAGTACTTCCTTGGTCGCTGGAGGAAGAGGCTATATGTTTTTGAAGAAGCTGTACTCCGGATGAGGGATAGGGATAGCCAAAGGATTCTTTATATTAAAAGGGGAAGCTATGAGTATGCAAGAGTGTGGATAAAGAATAAAGAAGGAAGATAGGTAAGAGGCAGCTTAAATTTATACGCAGCGTGCGACCTAATTAACCACGTAACCAAACTCGTGTAAAGCTAGATATTAGTAATAACCGCTACAAACTTGGCTCATATGGCCCTCCATCCAACTCGCGATGGCCGCAACTCCAACTCCAGCATCGTCGGCCTAGAAACACCGCTCCGGATGGAGATGAAAGGCGCCGAGGTGCCAGGGTGGATGACTGAGAAAACGTTAGGCCAGATGAAAAACGACGCTGGGCTAGACATGTGCATGACCGAAAATTATCGACAAAGCTGCGCAGTTCTATCGCAGAGTGTAGGGAACATATCTGAGTGTACCACGGTCGTGGCTAGAACTGTTGATAATTGAGGTACGAAATTGGGCCTCAAAGGAGTGCGGCGCTGATGTGATAGTTTTTGAAATTAGTGAGAGGATTGTAAAGAAGAGCCAGTTCTGTGCGCGGCGTCTCGTCTAGCGAATACTATGCGGGAGAGCGGATCAGCATCTAATCGAATCTCAAATCAAGGACTTGAGAAATACGTTTGGAACTATACTAACGTTAATATTCTGTAAATGGTAGATCGTCCTTATGCTGCATGTCGTGATATACCTTTTGTAGTCCATAGCGGGAGGCAGTGATGAGCTAAGAAATGACAGCATCACGTTGTGGTAAGGGTTTCCGTAAGCTATGAGTGAGAAAATTCTGTACATTTGATATAATTCTATGCAATGACTGGTCGAGAGGCATGCGATAAGTGAGGCGAGCACGAGTTGAAGTAACTGTGTTGACGAAGGGGTAAATAGAACTGCCTTGCGCTCTACTGTCCGTCAAAGGCGTGTGCAGTGCCCCGCCTTTACTCTTACACTAGCTTTCTCACCTTCAGTTCAGATTAATAACATTTGATTGTATCTTCCACAAAGGCAAACGGGTGGTGGAAAGGCCGAAGAAGCCGAGTAAAGGCAGAAAACAAAGGTATGTCGATACCGATTCAGTTCTCTTCCGTATTCCGTGTCTATTGTGATGATGACTCAGAACATAGCAAGTCTTACGGAATAATGGTTCCACATCAGATCTACCGAGTACGAGCACGCACGTTCCCCCACTCGCTTATGTGTCATCATATCCCAACCCGCCTGCCAGACCTGTGCAAAGCCCATTCGTTCCTCGTCGCTCTTCATTGGCTGAGGCACCAGACAGAAATAACCGACCTGCACGGCATGAGTCGCGGTCGTTCTTGTAATTTATACCCATGCAAGCACCGTCCGTACAAGAGCTACAGGCCGAGAATTTTCTTACTCCGTACCTTGGGCGTTTGAGACTGGTGCGGTTTAATCGAATTACTGCTGGACTAAGCTAGTAATTGGTAAGGTGAGAATGTTGGGACACTTTGGAAGCTTTGCCGTAGCAATTTGCGGGCTCGTTACCGCGACTTCGGCGGAAGCGCAATGGATTCAAACGGGCGTGTCGACGAATGCTTCGTACGATTATGTGGGTCCGTAAATCCCAACCTAATTCCTATTTCCCAAAGTATAGATCACGTCTGTATTGTTTAACCACACTAATTGATTAACATTTACAGTCATCGGCGGCGGCACTGCCGGCCTCGTTGCCGCATCCCGCATCTCAGAATTTGCATCTGTTGCCGTCATCGAGGCTGGCGGACTCTACGAACAGGATAATGGAAACCTATCCACGGCCCCCTACCTTGTTACTATGATGCCCTTCCTGGCGGCTACAGAAGACTACCCGCGCAACTCTCTGATGGACTGGGACCTGCTTTCCACGCCCCAAGTCACGGCCGGAAACCGTCGCATCCACTACGCGCAAGGCAAGACACTGGGTGGCAGTTCCGCCATCAATTCCATGGGATATCACCGAGCAACCAAAGGCGCGTACCAGTGGTGGGCCGATCTCGTTGGTGACCAAAGCTACACATTCGACCGGATCCTCCCGTTCTTCAAACGGACCTGCACACTCACTCCGCCAGACCCACGGAGGCGGAATGTTCCGAATGCGACCGTTAACTTCGACCCTTCTGCCTGTGACAATACTCCGGACAATCCTTTACAAGTCTCTTGGAGCCACTTTGTGGATTCAGCCCGAACCTGGCTCGCACGTGCCCTGCCAGCAATCGGGCAGCCGCTGAGTCCGAGTGGTTTCAATAGTGGCGAGCTGAGAGGCGGAGCGTGGGTTCCCAGTACAGTTGATCCTAAGGACTCCACAAGGAGCACGTCAAAAAACAGCTATCTGAGAACAGTACTCGAGGGGAAGAAGGCGCGAATCACTGTTTACTTGCGTTCCCAAGCAACAAAGATCGTGTTCAATGACGCCAAAAGAGCGACTGGAGTGGTTGTTTCATCTGGACAAGGAGAGTATGTGATATCGGCCAAGAAGGAAGTCATCCTCTCAGCTGGCGTGTTTCACTCCCCACAGCTCCTTATGCTATCTGGTAAGCTCCGTCTCTTCAATCCTACAGACCCAAGCTGAGCATAATAGGTATTGGCCCAGCCAAAATGCTCTCCGATTTTTCTATCAACCTCATATCCGACCTCCCAGGCGTCGGTCAAAATCTCTGGGACCAAATCTTCATCGGCGTCACCCACGGCATCAGTCCTCCCAGCACAGGCGCCTACCTCGCAAGCCCTGCCCAAAGGTCCGTCGCTCTAGAGCAATATAACTCCAACGGCACAGGCCCATACAGTACCGGGGGAGGCTATCTCTCATTCGAAAAACTGCCTCCGCAATACCGCGCCAACTTCTCCACGCGCACAGCAACCCTGCTCTCAAAATTCCCCGCCGACTGGCCTGAGATCGAGAACTTACCCGTCGGGTTCCCGGGCGGAGCGGCGAACGTAACGACAATCGGTGGAATCAGTGCCATCCTGCTGACACCGTCGTCAAGAGGCAATGTCACAATTCGCAGCGCCAACATCTCAGACGCACCGGTCATCAATCTCGGCTGGCTCACCGACGATGCGGACGGGGAGACGCTTCTTGCAGCGTTCAAGCGTATCCGCGAGGCGTGGAGGAGTCCCGCCCTTGCGAACATCACCGTTGGGCCGGAGATATCGCCGGGCAGCGCCGTGACTTCTGATGCGGATATTCTCAACTACATTCAGCAGACTGCATCGACCATCTGGCATGCCAGTGCGACTTGTAAGATGGGAAAGGCGGGGGATAGGTTTGCGGTGGTGGATTCGAAGGCCAGAGTGTTTGGGGTGAAGGGGTTAAGGGTGGTGGATAATTCGATCCCGCCGTTTAGTCTGCCGGGGCATCCACAGAGTTCAGTATATATGCTGGCTGAAAAGATTGCAGATGATATTTTGAAAGGGAAGTAGATTAGCAACGTATGTACCTCGCGTTATATTTAGCTAGTAAATTTTAACTAGCTATTTTTAATAACTTTAACGCTTTAAGAGCTACGTCAATCAGGTCTATATTAGTAGAGTTATAAGGTGTTGAAAAAGTGCGTATTTTAGTGTTAACCATGCGCTGAATGAGAACCGTGCATTGAGTGGGAATCTTAGTAACATCTCAAGCTGCGAGTTGTAAAAACACAACTAACACAGCCGCATACCTATCACAAGTTAGTACAATCTCTGCACCCCATCCTTCCATTGTCACTTACGCAGCCGTAGCAGCCAGCACCTCAAACGGCCTCGCCACACTCAAAAAGCACACCAAGCACAAAAACACAAAGATAAACGCCGTAATAATCCCCAACCTCTCCGCCACCCTCGTCCTATACGCCAGAATCCACAGCGGCGCCGTCAGCATAACGAGTCCCAACACCGTAATAATGGCGTTGACGAAAAGATCGATGCGCCGATCCGACGTGTAGTGCACGGTGTTGTCGTCAGTGGCGCGTTTTTCCCAGAGCTTGAACTGGCGGAAGGAAGAGGAGCGTTCGAGGAGGCCGCGCAGCGTGGAGATCTTGCGGGGGACGAGGGGAAAAAGGTCCGTGGGTTGGGTTAGGTAGGAGGTTTCCGAGGGATGGATGGCGTTGGGGTGGTTCGCGTGCCAGGTTTGGATGCTGGTTATGTTTCGCGGGGTAGGTTTGGGACGGGATCGGATTTGCGTGTATTGGTTTACTAAGTCGTCTATGGAGGTTCAGCTTCTACCTGTACGTCGTGGGATGCTGGTGGTGCATTTTCGTACAGTACACTCGCAACTTGTTCTGTATCTCCTCGCTCAAAGCTACTCTTACATCCTGCGTCTCTTGTCTGAATGAGCCATGGTGTACTTCTGGCCCGGCGCTTTGCATTAGCTGGTCTTCTAGAGTTTCTAACTGGTCCTCCAGCTCGGCGAGTTCGTCTTGGAGGGCGAGGAGGCTTCTTGTGGCGAGTTTGCTGAAGCGTCGGAGGATGAGGAAGTCGTTGTCTGAAGCTAGAAAGGCGCTGAAGCCGCGGTATCCTACGTACTTCCATTGTTTTCTTTTGAAGTCGGGCGGGAGGGCAGCACCGTTTGTTGCATCTGCCATGATAGCTCTTTCGCCTGCCTAATTGGTAGGTCTATTCCAATACCATCGGTCGGTCTGGTCAGCAATGCATCGAGGATATTTTCAGTTGCGGCTCGCAAAGATGTCGTGGTTTGCGGCGCGAATATTACCAGGTGCGACCGAGGTCAGATCCGGTGATAAATCAAAGAGATGTGTAAATGCTGGCGTGGATATCACTATCGCGATTCGAGGTGTACCATGGTAAACGCCGGCAAGACTGGGCGCAGCAGATCGGCTATGCAGCCACAACAGCATCAAGAAGGCAACGAGGCTGAGCTGATGCACTGCCCACTATCGCGCACCAAACAATTGCCCCGCCAAATCTACCACTCTTTTATATCTTGTATAGTTTTGACGTCCCCATATTTCCATCGCAAGCCTAAAGTCGCAAACATGTCCAACTATGCGACGTCCACTGGAGATCCCGGCCGCCGGGAAAAACGCCCCCCAACGCTAATCACGGCTGAAGTCACTCGAAAGAAGACTCGAGCCGATGCGGACGACAGCATCGACGCTCCCCCAGCCTTCAACGGCAAAAAGCTTCGTGGTGCAAAGCAGTTCCTTGACCACGATCCTCTTGTTGGTAATAGGACTCAAGAGGATGATACGACACACGTCGATGGAATCGGGAATCTACCAGGCGTTCGCCTCGAAGCATCATCATCTCAAGCATCTACGTCTGAGGCGACTGCTCAAACGAGACATCCCTTGGCGGCACCGGCCGGTTGGCATCGCTACTGGGGCAAGGTTGACGAGGATACCTTCAACGACGCAGACATCATTCTCAGCGTGTTTTGCAAGTCTTGCTACGACGAGAACTGCGCGTGCGTTCCGAGCGTTACCAGTCTGCATCACAAGCGAAGCGGAAAATATCTGTATCCTTGCACCAACTGTCAACAACCCTGGCAGGAGTGTCTCTACCTCGTCACATACAAGGCTCCAACTAGTCTGGGGGCTTACAAAATGAGAAAATTGGAGCGAGAATGGGCTCATGCTGCTACGATTGGACTGGCTGTTCCGACTTGCGACGAAAATTTCAGCCCCGTAGTGCCAAAGCCGAAACTACCACAGCGCACACCAGCTGAGCCAGAACAACCACGAAAACGTACGAAGTCGCCAGTGTCCACGGTAAAACCTACGTACTCAATCGTAAGAGACTCATACCACAATTTGAAGTCTTGGGCAATGAGGGAAAGTGCGCGCAATCGGAAAGAAGACGAGGGGGTAACTTGGGTCAATGATCAGCAAGTCCACTCTTCAATCCGGAGTCCAAGATCTGTATCGAGGGCGTCAATTGGGACCTTTACTTTGCCGCCACCGTCGCCACCACCGTCGCTACCGCTCGCGGACGAAGCCGAAAGTCCACAGTCATCTTCGAGCGAGACTTTAACACACTCGTCAGATCGAGGAGAGCAACTACGTAAAGAAATGGCCACACTCTGCGCTACTTCTGTCTCAGAACAGAGTGAGCAAGAGCGAATGGAGCGATTACTGAAGGAAATGACCAAGTTATGCGCCCTTTCCATTCGGGACCTGGTGGAGAATGCTGCAGAGCGTGGAGACGAAGAAATGTCCGAGGATCACTAGTTTAAAGAAGATATATAGTGCGTCAATAGGAATTAGTAACAATTAGAAGTTTCTTTGTTTATCTTTATTTGCGCATATGCTGCTATAAGAATAGTGCTCTAGTTAGTAAGTATATTAGAGCTACGTAGAGTAGTATTTCTACATAAATTAGCTGCTTACTTTCCTATTGTTAAATAATCTTTTTACTCTTCTATCTACTAAAATATAGGTTTTTAGAAATTTTAATTAATATAAAGTACTACTAAGATAGCTAACCTACTAAGATAGCTACTTTCTCTTAGTAATACTATGTTGCGATAGCTTAAGATGCGACGTTATCAAAGATCTTAAAAAAGAGAGTAACAAAGAAAAGTTTCAAGATACTAAGGATTTCCTCTACTACTACCATCACTAGGGCTTCCGTAAGGGACTTAGGGGTAGAGCCTACTAGTGTTTACTTTAAGTCTTTAAATACTATAGAGAAAATAATACATAAGTAATAGAGTTAGAGTTAACTAAAGTCACCCCTAGGGGTGACTTTAGCTAGTACTATTATATCCTACTAAAAGTAGCACTAATTTTATACCCTTAGCTACCTATCAATACCCTGCACCTGCCCTTTTTTACGCTAGCTATAATTTATATGCGCTTTCTATACAAAACCATTACTAAATTAGTGCAACGTGTGGTCATTATGTAGTAGTAGTAGAATTAAGAAGTAGTTTTTTAAAAGATAGCTAGAGTAGAGTTTTTTATAATAACTAGCTATCTTACTTAGTATTATGATCTAGAAGTAGGGTTACTACACTTATGTAATAACTAGCTACGCACCCTAGCTAGACAGATAGTCATGAGTAGTAAGTAAGTCACGTAATCATCCTAGTATCCTAGGAGTCCTAGAGGTCCCATAAAGGACTAGGATAAGTAGGATAGGTAGGATGAAGGGACGTAACTAGTATATAGATAAACCTAACCTCTACCTTATAGAAGTTATGTTTAACCTCTTACTTAGGATTATAATCTACTTAGTATCTTATACTCTATAATTATAAGCTTACCTAAGTTTACTAAGTATACGCCCTTTAGATAAACATTACTACGTACTATTAGAGTACTACTATATATTACAAATTAATATCTCTTCTAGAGAACTAACTAAGCTCTAGAACCTTAAGCACCCTTATTACCTAAAAGCTCCTTAAGCTATCTCTAGTAATAAGCCCCCCTAGACCTTAATATTTTAAATACCCTTAGAAGGATGTCTAAGACATATGATACCTAATCCCACGGCAATGCTAGTAAGGTCGCTAAGCTAGACCTCTACCATAGGGATCGCGTTAAGCTTAAAGGATAGCTCCTATAAATTAACTTATACTTTAAGTTCACAGCTAATACTATTAATGACGTAGACAAAGCCTCCTTTATTATGACCTATATGCGTGGTGACGCTAAATAATAGATTAACCCTTATCTTGCTAAATACCTAGATAATAATAACAATGATAACAAAGTTATAATACTCTTTAAAGACTATACCTAGTTTAAGACCCATCTCTAATAGGTCTTTAGAGTCTTAAACGAAGAATCCATTATAGAAAGAAAGGTGCAGCACCTTAGGCAATAACGTTCAGCTACTAAATACGCCGTAGAATTTCAATACTACGTGATTTAGATAGGCTAGGAAGATAAGGCACTTATGACTATATATAGATAAGGCCTTAAGGATACTATTAAAATAGAGCTTATATAGTTAGGAGCATCTATCACTACCTTAGAGAAACTATACTAGGAATCTATTAGAATTAATAGACAACTATATAAGTTAACCTCTAAGCTACATGATAAATAAAGTAGACTAAGCATAGGTAAAACTAAGAGTACCTATACTAAGCCTAGGTACTTCCCTACTATAAAACCTTAAAAATAATATTTAGATCCCTACGGGTTGCAACTAATACAGCTTAATAACGTTAAAAAAGGGAAAGGGAAAGGCCACTACTATAAGAAAGAAGCTAGGACGTGCTACTTATACAGAAAAATAGGCTACATCACTAGAAACTATCGCGCGAAGCTAGGAAGAGCTAAGTATATAGTCTAATAACAGTTAAATATAATTATAGTATCTTATGCTCTAGGATATCTCCCTAACGTTAAAGAAGACGATGAATAGGAAGTGATAGATTTAGGTAAAGAAAGAGGAGAAGCTATTAGATAGAAAATATAAGAGTTATCTATTAGAAAAAGGGTTAGTGAAGCAGCTAACTAGATATAGCATAATAAGGAAGTAGATACTATAGATAATAAAGTCTAGGACTTCCTTAATAACCCTAACTAACCCCTTAACGCAAGAGAACAACAACTTTAGGACTACTTACTTAGTGAATAAGCTAAGGATAATAAAGGACTATTATAGGCTAATAGAGCTCTTTAAATCATTAGTAGAAAGGAAGAGTACTTTAGAAAAGAGAACTAAGACCCCTATAACTCTAAATTACACTATACTAAAATCGCGTAAAGGAGCTATCTATGATAGACGGATAAAGACCTAATGTAGTATAATAGCGAAGTTACATTAAATAATAATGAACTAATAGATTAAGGACGCTTAGGATATAATAACTAATACCTAAAGCCTAGCGTAGGACTTAATAATAAGTGCCTATACGAAGATCTAAACCCTAGGCCTAGGAAGCAATAAAAGCTAAGGTATAGGTAGGAAAAAGCCTATGAAAGGCAAGCTAACTAGGTAGACTAAGAGCTTACAGAAGGAAGCATCTAATAAGTAGCGCAGTAGAATGAAGTAACCAAAGAATTGCGGTATAACATAGACTATTAGAATAGAAATCATAGGAAACTTAGCTTTACCTAGTATAATAATAATAGTTATCTCACCTACTATAATGTAAAGGTGAAAGCGAACTATTTTCTAACTATTAAAAAAGACTATAAATTTAAATAGTACAACTGCTATAATGATAAGTGCCTAACGCACTTATATGATAAATGAGCACGACTATAGTTCCTAGGCAAGGAAGATCCCGCAGAACTAATAAAGATAAACATGATTATTAATAACATCTATACTTAGAGCAAGTGGCAAACATGTCTACATACTAGGTGTAAAAGGCACGCTAAAGAAAAAGAGAAGAATAGATTTAGAGCATCTTTTTTAGACCCTCACCTAACACTGCTAAAGGGCTGCATACCCTTAGAGCAATAGGTGAACGTCTAATTAAGGTCCTAATCTATCTTAGTAGAAGAAGGATGAAGGCATTAGTAGATTTAGGGTTACAAGTAAACTATATCTTAATAGTAGTAGCGCTCTTAGCAGGACTAAGGCCACTACTAAAGAAAAACCCCTATCTACTATATATAGTAAATAGACAAGCCATGCTAAAGCAACCTAAGATTTAATATAAGATTACCTTAGCGCTCATGAAAATCCACTACTATAGTGAACGGATTACCTTAGACTATTTTAAGATAGCTACTTATAACGTTATATTAGGAATCCCTTAGCTAAAAAAGCATAACCTAGTAATTAACTAGAAGAATGACATGATATTATTAGTAAACTACGCCTACCAGCGCACTTTAAAGCCTATGCATTAGTAGTAATTAATAGTAGATAAGAAGGTAATCAATAATATTGCTTTAATAAAGACGCGTTTAGTAAGAATGGTTGACTCTACAGATGCTATTTAGTTAATAGATTAATAAGTAAGAGTAAAGGAGAAGAAAGCACCTCTAGAGATCCCTAAGAAGTATAAAGAATAGGAGTACCTCTTTTAGGAAGATGTAAGCGCCATGGCGCTACCTAAGCATTAACCCTAGGACTATAAGATTACGCTATAGGAAGGAAAGTAACTAACTTTTAGACTAATCTATCAATTATTAGAAAAGGAGCTAAAGGCTCTATAGGACTATATTAATAAAAGCATAGTAAAAGGCTATATTAGAGAGTTGAAGTTACTAGTAGGATACCTAGTCCTCTTCGCCCTAAAGAAGGATAGATTACTGTAACCATGTGTAGACTTTTAGAAGTTAAATAAGATTATAGTTAAGAATCATTATCTACTACCTAACATTAGAGAACTATAAGATTAACTAGCGCGTACAAAGATATTTACGGCCCTTAACCTATAAGATGGATACTATCTAATCTACATAAAGGAAGGTAATAAATAGAAGACAGTATTTAAGATATAGTATAGATACTATAAGTATACTATAATACCCTTTAGTCTTACTAACGCCCTAGCAACTTTCTAAGTATTAATTAATAACGTGTTATAAACATACCTAGATATTTTTATAATTACATACTTAGATAACATACTTATCTATTTAGAAAATGTTAAAGAACATGTAGGACATGTTAAGTAAGTACTTTCATGCTTAGATACCATAAACCTACGCCTTAAGCTAGAAAAGTGCAAATTCTATAAAGAAGAACTTAACTTCCTAGGATTCGTAGTCAACACTATAAGAGTCAAAATGAGCCTAAAGAAAATACAAGTAGTATAAGACTAGCTAATACTAATAATAGTTAAAGGAGTGTAGGAATTTCTTAAATTCTATAACTTTAATAGGAGGTTTATTAAAGAATACGCCTTAATAACCTTACCCCTAGTAGGACTTACTAGGAAAGACGTACTCTTTAGATAGTTAGAAGAATAGGAAAAGGCATTTAAAACTTTAAAAGAAAAATGCATAAGCCCACTAGTATTAGTGGCATTCAGGAGTAGAGAACTAATAAGGATTAAAATAGACGCGTCTAACCTTGCACTTAGAGTAGTAGCTAGCTAAATAAGAAATAGCTAGTAGCACCCTATCACCTACTACTTAAGAAAGTTCTCTAGACTAGAAGAATGATGACGTATATAATAAGGAACTGATAGCTATTATACTATAGAGAAAATAATACATGAGTAATAGGGTTAGAGTTAACTAAAATCACCCCTAGGGGTGACTTTAGCTAGTAGGGAAAATAAAAACAATCTGAACAAAAGTCACCCCCAGGGGTGACTTTGGCTAGCGGGGAAAATAAAAACAATCTAAACCAAAGTCACCCCTAGGGGTGACTTTAGCTAGTACTATTGCACCCCACTAAAAGTAGCACTAATTTCACACCCTTAGCTACCTATCAACACCCTGCACCCGCCCTTTTTTGTGCTAGCTGCGATTTGTATGCGCTCTCCATACAAAACCATCGCCAAATCAGTGTGACGTGTGGTCGTTGTGTAGTAGTAGTGGAATTAGAAGGTGGTTTTTAAAGGGATAGCTAGAGTAGGGTTTTTCGTGATGGCTAGCTACCCTACTTAGCTACCTATCAACACCCTACACCCGCCCTTTTTTACGTTCAATTAGCTGTGATTTGTATGCGCTCTCTATACAAACCATCGCCAAATCAGTGCGACGTGTGGGTGCTGCGCAGTGGTGCTAGTAGTTTATTAGTAATAGCTAGAGCAAAGTTTTCATAATAGCTAAAGCTATTAGAGCACTTAGAGCTACCTTATTCTAAAACGCTAACTTACTAACTAACCACTAAATTGCCCACTAACGTCCATAGCACTAGGAGGTGGTATAGGGAGCACCATAGCAAGGGCCTATAGTAAGGCTAATGTAGGGCTACTGCAGGCTAAGCTCGCACCCTAGTTTTATCTAGCCATATATAGATTTAGTGGACGGGTAATATATTACTAGTATGGTATAGGCGCTTACATAATAGAGGTAGTGAATTAATTAGTATTAGAGGTAGTATAGTAACTATAAAAGTAAGGCTACTTAGCCTTAGTAATTACCCTACTAACTACCCTACTAATTAACTTACTAAGCTTATCTATAACTACCTTAGCTACCTCCACACTAGTAATAGATGCCTTTGTTAACTTAGTAGCCTTAGTACTACCCTCCTCTGTCTAGGCAACCACCTATATAAGGTAATAAAATAGGCCTGATTTGTGATTAATATGGTATAGTAACATGTTTTACTATTCTAAAATAGGGTTTCAAGGGTAGCGATTCGCGTTAACCCTAAGGCCTAATTCATCTATAACTAGCACTCTAATGACAAAACTTTATATAATGTTATATTCTTCTTATTTTATTTTCTATTCTACCTAAGGAAACGTATAATGATAGAAAGATCAGAAGAAAGAGAAGAAGGAGAGGAAGGAGAGGAAGGAGAGGAAGGAGAGGAAGGAGAGGAAGAGAAATAGGAAAATAGAGGAAAATAAAACAAAACTACTTTACTGCTAAAATTTAAGCCTTTAAAACTATAACCTTTTAGCGGAAGCAGCTTAGCTACCTAGTTAGTATTATCTTAAAAATTAACTATCATCTTAAAAGTCAACCTAGAGCATAGCTACTATATCCTCATAACTACTAAAGTACATCTTAATTAACCCATCCACGGTAGCTATAGTAGTAAAGTGCTTAGCTTTACTAGGATAGAAGTAGTTAATATCCTCTACGCATCCCTCATCCTTGCTTATGATCCATTTGATGCCGTCATTGCAGAGGTCATAGACACCGCTTAAGATGGCCTTGATTTCATCAACTATTACCTTAGTAGGAGGGACAAAGTTAAGAAGGTAGTACGCTATAAGCTTACACTTATCTTAAAGCTAGTGTCCCCACTTATTATGTCTATTAGTAAGATAGTTGATAAACGCTCTAACCCCCCTATTAGCCTTAAGCCCGTTCACGTTAATCTGCTTCCTTAACTCTCCACAGACGTTACTCGCCTTAGATATAATATTAGAGGTCTACATAAACTTATTATATACCCCACTACTAATCTTATTATACTTAGCCTACTTTTTAAGCCCTAGGTTCTTCCCTAGGACCGTGACTAAGTCTATGATACCGCGTGGCGTGACAACCTTATCAGCCTTAGGTTCATAGATAAGCTCCCCATCTTTAGGGCCATTTCTAGCGTGGGGGGTAGTATCTTCATGCTTTACCTTTACCTTTCCCCTTCCATTTTCTAGACAGCTATAGTACTCCTATAGGGTAGGCTTACCTTCTTTAGGATACTAAGGATACTTCTACTCTAAGCATTATAAAAATAGTGATATCTAGGGTGAGCTAGCCTAAGCTCTAATAGAGATAGGGCTTACACGGACTGATAGGATCCCTACTGCCATAGTAGCAAAGATAGATACGCTATACCTTATAGTGGCGTTCTAGGTTAGCTATGATAGGGTAGGTAGGTTTAGCGCTAGGAGGGACGAGCGGATAGGGAGGAGGTTTGATAGGAAGAGGGCTATTATAAAAAAGGTAGTAGGATGTTATAGGATGGTTGTATTAGCAGATAGGTAATTAGGTATATTTTTATAACCTTCTCTAGGTTACTTTATACTTTATCTAACATAGAGTATCATTATTATCTATGAAATCTAAGTAGTAAGGCAGATCAGCTTTTACTATTACTAGTAATGACGGTTAGGCCGTATTATTTAAGCGGGGGCTTCCTACGAGAGCGTACCATGCTACTTCTACGTCCTAGCGCAGGCTATTCACTATCCCTGCATAGGACTAGGCTTTAACGGCATAAGAACATAGCCTAATGTTTCAGTTAAGCTTTGACAGCATAAGAATATAGTCTGATATTTCAGTTAAGCTTTAATGGCATAAGAACATAGTCTGATATTTTAGTTAAATAGGTCTTCTATTCTATATAGCCTAATGTTGACTAGTGTAGTACTACTAGCCAGTAGACATATTCAACCTAATATATAAGTTGCCTAGGTCGTCTCATATTATTTGGGTTAGGGTTAGGGTTAGGGTTAGGGTTAGGGTTAGGGTTAGGGTTAGGGTTAGGGTTAGGGTTAGGGTTAGGGTTAGGGTTAGGGTTAGGGTT